>CM062804.1:1426168685-1426768685 GCA_031772625.1 Pinus tabuliformis
TGACCAATCAAAAATGAAAGATGGGAGCACATCACAACATTCCATTGATAGTGAGGATTGCATAGGAGGTTCTCCTCATCAGGGACTCACTAGGAACAAGTGTTCAAAGAAGGTCCAAAATTGTTGGAGAAGAAAGAACCATTGCAGTCATTGCAACATGGATGGACATCATAGAGCCACATGTTAGATACTCCATGACCAGAAAGCACATATGAAGGAACCAACTGGTGAAGTTTTTCAACAAGAAAATTAGCCACAGGGAGATGACTCGTTCAATTTGGGAGGTGGTTTTAGTAGCTTGTCATGGCCCATTTTGTAAATCACATGTTACGAGATATTTGTAAAAGTGATGAAGTGTATTCCATCACTTATCAATGCAACATATTGGTCTTTTGGGCCCTTTTGTTGATAGTTGAGGTGTTGGTTTCTGTTGTAATCTTGATGTAAACTTGACCAAAGAGTGTGTTATAAACTCTTGACAAGTATGAGGTTTTTCTTGGCTCATGTTTGGTCTTGTAAAAGAACATGCATATTGCAAAGATGGAATATAGGTTTGTAGAGGAGACATGTGTCGGTTCATCACTTATGGCTCCGAAGAACAAAGGTGAAGGAGAAGGAAGTGTGGCATGTTAGGGAAATTGTTGTGCAAACAAGGGAGTACAACAAATTGTAGATTGTGTTTATGCTTTTGGAGGACCAAAAGCTCCTCAGTGGGGAGGAATGATCCAGGTGGCTCCAAGGCTCAAATTTCAAAGTTCTTGAATCTCAGCAACATTGGCATCAAGTTATAGAGCTCATCATTACGAACCCAAGTCATGAACGACACCTCAATTAGAGTCTGTATGACCATTTTATGACTATCACAAGTTTGCAAGTCGTAAGGGGATGTGGGACCCACTTAGGTTATGTGGTGATGAAATGACCAATGGGACTTCGACACATGGCATGCAAATATTATCCTCCTAACCCTGCACAAAGGAGAAAGCAAAAATACTAAATAACAAAAAAAATATTAAATCCTGTAAGGTTTAAAAACCGTATAAAACAAAAATCATTTTAAAAATATATTAAAAAAGGGTTATTTTAACAACCATATAACAACATTACAAAGATTTATATGGTAACCATATTTGAAAACCAAACGAAAATATTAATGGTTGGGAATACCATCGAATATATTAATCTGTTTATAGTTGGAATTAAAACTATATGTAACAAAAACCATATAAATATATGGTTAACAACATTAAAACTCTGGAAACAATTTGATTTAATAAGCGGTTCTATATATTATATGACAATTGTTTAAATATAACATGTTAACTGGGAAGGAAAATGAATAGTGTATTTTTTTTTGTTAGATAAAATGAAAACCGATGGATTGGAACCCATGATCACAATGCTCAACTAATTCTAAATATATTTTTTAACCAACTTTCGAGCTAGCAAAATTTTGATAAATGTGTCACACATATTACATAAACTGGTCCAATGCTCATGAACAGAGAAGCACCCAGAGGAACCACGACGGAGTCAAAGAAATCATGTCGAGCCCTAACAGGGGTGGAACCTGATGATATGGAACCATCATAAATTTTCTACATGGTATCAGAGCTGGATTTGTGGAAATTTTCTACATGGTATCAGAGATGTGAACAATATACTGAGAAGAGAATTCGAAGTTTGAAGTTCGGGGTTGCACATGAAATCGAATTCATATCATACTTCAAGGTTTGCCAATGGCATTCTATGGCTTGAGACTCGAGTATGCCTTGGAAGGTAGCTTGAATTACATAGCATGGAAAGATAGAATGGAGGTGTATTAGAAGACAATGGCTTGAAGGAATTCATTGATCAAGAAATCCCAAAGCTAGCTTCAACTAATTCACAAGAGTTGGCTGAGTGGAAGAAGTGTGTGGTGAAGGCGAGACAGATCATCCTTGAGGGAGTTCGAGACCATTTTTTCTCGAGTCTCCATGGGAAGGATACTCCATTTTCAATGTGGAAGACATTGAAGGACCTTTACCAGAACAGTAGCGACCAGAGGAAATTGGCACTCAAGGATAAGCTTTGAAGAATCAAGATGGAGAAGGGCGATACTATTTCCACATATCTGAACAAGCTCACCACTTGCAGAGATGAGCTTGACAGTGTGGGAATAACTACTGTGACGATGATATGGTGAGCCTTGCTCTCCTTGGCCTTTCAAAGAGTTGGAATAACTACCAGGACTCTGTGAATGGAAGGGAGAAACTGCCGGATTGGGAACGACTGTGGTTAGATCTTATGCAAGAGGAGATCAGGAGGAGCACACGAGATGGTTCTTCATCCAAGAATGGTGATGAAGAAAATGTGGCCTTAGCAAGTAAGGCAAGGAAAGGGAAGGGGAATGCTTCCCATTTCAAATTGAATTCTTCTCATGGAGGGAAGAAGGGTGACATGTCTAAAGTAAGATGCTTTAATTGTCACAAGATGGGACATTATGTGACTAATTTTCCCATCAAAGAAGTCCAAGAAGGGATCCTCGAAGGATCGAAGGTGAGGCATTAGCCTCTCAGTTCGAAATAGACTTTACCCTCGTCGCATGCATGGTGTCATCAATGATGGGTTGTGTGTAGTATCTTGACAGTGGAGCCTCATTCCACATGACCGGTGATAAAAATTTATTTAGTGCCTTGAGGAGAAAGACCTCAAGATGTGCATAGAGATGGGTGACGATGAAAGGTATAGTGTTTCAGGAGTGGGCATGGTTGTTTTTCAGAGGGAGCATGGAGCTCCTCTCACCTTGACATATGTGACGTATGTGCCTGGACTGAAGAAGAACTTGGTATCAGTTGCGATGTTGGAGGAAAAAGGCTATGATGTTGTCTTCAGTAAAGGAGAGGCATTCCTAAGACACATAGCCATCGGTCAGACGAAGAGGACAGGGATTCAAGTGAAGAATCTCTATAAACTAGAGGTAGATGATTGTGCAACATTGAGTACAAAAGCAAAATTGGTGCAAAGCCAAAACATTGGTGAGTTGTGGCACAGGCAGTTGGGCCATTTGCATCATGGGGCTTTGAAGATAATGCAGTAGATATCTACAAGACTTCCCAAAGGTAAACTTGAGAAAGTTGACACATGCAAAGGTTGTACCTTGGGAAAGTACACCAACTGTTCCTTTCATGATCGAGACAGTCAAGTAGAGGCTATCTTAGAGTGAGTTCATACTGATTTGTGTGGACCATCCTCGACGACATCCACATCGAAGCAAAGGTATTATGTGATTTTCATTTATGACTATTCTTGTAAATGCTGGATTTATTTCATGCATAAGAAGTACTAAAATTTCACAAAGTTGTGTGTTCAAAGATTTGGTCGAGAAAGAGTCAGGGAAGAAGATCAAGGCCTTGAGAAGTGACAACGGTGGAGAATATGTCTCTCAAGAGTTTAAGAACTTCTGTGCAGCCGAAGGAATTAAACGAGTTGACGGCACCTCATAAACCACAACAGAATGGGGTGTCCGAGAGGAGGAACATAACTATTGTAGGGGCAGCACGGGAAATGCTGCATGACCAAGGCCTACCACTTCACTTGTGGGATGAGGCATGCAACACAATGGTCTATTTGTAGAATAGAAGCTCGTATCACATACTTGGGATGAAGACACTAGAGGAAGCTTTCTCCGATAAGAGACTAGATGTGGGTCACTTCAGGATCTTTGGCTCATCGATATATTTCCATGTGAAAAAGGATGCATGGAAGAAGCTTGAGCTGACAGCAGAGTTGGGGATACTTGTGGGGTACACTGATACACCTCACAACTATCGGGTGCACTTTCCTACTAGTCGGAGGACAGTGTTTCACAGAGATGTCAAGTTTGATGAGCAGAAGGCCATGCGAGCTTCCCTTGAGAGGGATCTCCAAGTACAGACTGTGGAGGAACTATTGGTTCCTAAGGAGGAGGAGCCTCAGAGTGATGCGGAGCAGCCACATGCAGAGGTTCTAGGAGTGGAGACATCCACTCAAGTAGAGTCTTGAAGAGATGGACGGAAGCGCACAAGAGAAGCTGACAGATTGTTGGAGGATGCGAGATAGAATGTGGGAGCACCATATTCTCAGTGCAGACAGAGGAGGTCACCTGAGAGGTACACTGGATACATGGCCCTTGCTAGGGAATGTGTTGAGACCGAGCCATCTTCCTTTGAGGAAGTAGTGCAGTAGCTGATTTGGGTTGATGCTATGGTGGAGGAGTATGACTCCATAGTTCGTAATAGTGTTTGGGACATGGTTCCGAGACTGGAGAACAAGTCAGTTGTGAGTTCTTGTTGGCTTAACAAGGTAAAGAAAGCTGTTGATGGTAGTGTGGAGAAGCATAAGGAAAGATTTGTTGCCCATGGCTTTTCGTAGGTCGAGGAGGATCATGTTGCTACAGTGTATATTTCGATAGAGGAGCAAGATGCTGACATTTTGACAAAGGCATTGTCAAAGTATAAATTCGAGTTCCATAGAGACAGGATCGGGGTGGTAGATAATCCCTTTCTTGTTGAGAGGGAGTGTTGAAATATGGCAACAATAATATTCCAATTTAATTTGTCCTTGAATTAAATTTAGAATTAAAATTTAATTTAGTCTTAACAACTACTTGGAAATAATTAATTAATTTATTTTAAATTAACTAGTTGGAGAAATTCAAGTTAGAAGTCTTTCTGAAGTCATGCAAGAGTTATCCCTTAAATTAAGGAGATAAGATTGAGTTATATTTGAGTTGTAATTAGTTAACTCAGTTTACTGAGTTAAGTCCAGTTAAATTAGTTCCAAACTGTTTGAGGAACTAATAGTGAGTTAACAGTCAGTTGATGCATTAATGCACTCAACTAGTGCTATTCCAGTTAACTGAAGATTCCCTCATCAGAAACTCATGCATGTCTATTATGAGAAAGACCCAGTTGAGATAAATGTTCAAGGACAATGTACTATCAGTTTCATGTGTTTCCTCATGGAGAAAACTCATGCATGAAGTCAAGGATTTATCCTTGAGGATTGCGCATTTTTGAAGTTTGTTTTCCACTTGGTAAAAGAAAATCATCCACAAGGAACAACGCAAGGAAATAGGAGCTTGGAGGGTAGAGAGGAAGGCTGGAGAGAAGCCAAGATTCCCTGTGAGCATCTGTGAGGATTGTACTGAGAGCTGGTTAGCTGTGAGAGCTAAGGCTTTGTATAATTCCTATTTATTTCCACCATGTATGATAATACAATAGTGTGGGGTTTTTAGCTGAGGCTTTCCCCAAAGTATTTTCATGTGTATTGTGCCATTGATTCTTCTTCTTCTGGTTATATTGTTTAGCTTGATCTTCAAGCTTCTGCAAATTGATAGTAGAAGTAGGTTATAGTATTCTGCTTTGATTTATATTGCATTATCAGGTTAACCTCCACAAATTTTCTACATCAACTTTTTCATGCCTTTGTTTTCTCATGGTTGCTCTTGAATTCTGTTTCTTTTGTGTGTATCAATCATATGGTTACATGCTCTTTAAAATGAAATTCAATATGCATAATTGAAGTGAAAAGATCTAGATCAATTTTGGTATCAAATTGATTCTTTTGTTGATGTGAATTGCAAGTGTATGATAACCAAGACAAAGCTCCAAACAAGTGAAGGAAAACTTAATTCCTTTGATCCAAAAGCAGGGCATGTAACATGAAGAAGGAAAATTGCAGATGAAGATGCTCAGTTGGAGGAAGTGTCAAATTATCGCAAGACCTTTTACACCATGGCAGAAAAAGTGGACAAATTGTTTGCAGAGTATGAGAAGACAATGACGAAACCAAAGAAGAAAGAAGCACCAGATGATCACGCCTCAGTAAATCATGAAGAAGGAGGAGAAGAGCCTCCTGAACCTCCCTCTCCATCTGCTAGTGAATGGTGCACTTCTTCCTCATCCTCTCATCGCTTTAGAAGTAGAAAATCTCATAAAAAACATTTTTTCAAGTTGGATGTCAAGTTTGATTTGCCTGGGTTTATTGGAGAATCTAATGTAGAAAAGCTAGATAACTGGATCAAATGGGTTGAAGTATATTTCCGCATACAGCTAATTAAATAGGATGAGACCAAGATCCAGTTAGCACCCCTTCGATTGAGTGGCACTGCTCTCGTCTGGTGGGAAAGAAAGTTGCAGAAAGGTGGCTAAAGTAATCATAAACTTATTTCATCTTGGTCCGAGTTTATTTATGATTTAAGAGGACAATTTTACCCATTGGGATACAAACAAAAGACCATGATATAATGACAACATTTGAAACAAAATAAAGGTCAAAATGCTCAAAATTTTACAAATGATTTAGGAAACAAGAATTAACATTGAATGTTCCATTAGACTCTCCTGAAACATTGATGAAATACTTTGGCTCATTGCATGGTTATTTGCATCATCCATTGTTAGTATTTGAACCTAAAACTCTTGATGAAGCTACTGTGAAGGTTGTACATCTTGAAAGTCGGGGGAAACATGAGCAAGATGACCGTCCAAAGAGGGCACCAAAAACTAAGAGAAAGGAATCAAATCCCTCTTGTACTCATTGTGAGAAAGAAGGGCATTATGAGAGCATTGCTGGAAACTGCATCTAGAATTGAGGCCAAAGAGGAATGGAAAAAGAGAGAGTAGAAGACAATTACATTTGTGCAACAAGACCAATAATCTAAATATGAGGATGATGAGAAGATCACAACTACATGATTTGCAGTTGTTGGACCAATTGACCTGGAATTAGACTCGGGTGATGAGATGAAGATTGCAACCCTTGGGATTGTAGAAGATGGACCTATTGACATAGGTTCTGATTCAGGCGATGGGACAAATATTTCAGTAGATGTTGTGCCAAATTTGAGAAGGGAACCTGTTGTAGTGCTACAAGCACCCTCCAAAATTTTTCCTTTGCTTTGTTTTGGAGCCTCCCTCCTCAAAATCTTAGCAGCATGTCTTGCACTGCTCAAGTACTTATGTTTTCATTTGAATTTATCTTTGACTTTGAGCTTGCGTTTGCTTACTTGTTTTTCCGACCAACCACAAGATGACCCCCCTGTAACTTGGTTTGCATCTAGTTCTTTCACTGTCTTGGAAAACTGCACATTCCTATAGGGAAGCCTGCCTTGCTCTCAGGAATTGGGTAGAACATGCCGACAGTCTGTCTTGCTCTCAAGAATTGCGCAGAACATCCTGGCAGTGAGCTTAGGCTCCAAAAATACGCAGACCCAGCTGACAGCTTGTATTCAGCCGGGAAACTATGTAGAGTAGTCCAGGTTAGTAAGAGAGCCTTCAATTCTAGAATTGCGCAAAGCTAGCTGACAGCTAGTCTTCAGCCCAAGAATTGTGTAGTCCAAACCCATGGTGAGCACTCCAGTCTAGAGTTGTGCAGAGCCAGTTGAAAACCTGCCTTCCGCTAGGGAATTACGCAAATCCTGAGAGACAACCCAGAGCCACTCAACCCATAAATTGCGTAGAACCATACTGTGCACAGAAACTGTCAGTGCATGAACCAAAGAGTTGCTCGGTCCTCCCCGGAAATGCACAATTCTTCCGGGCAGTGCATGGCAGGATTCCCGAAAATCAAGAAGCTAAGAGGAAAAGTATCCTTGGGAAGTAGGGAATCTATTATTAGCTTCCCAAAGGTGACACATTTCCATATTTAGAAGTTTCTGCTAAGTGTCGCTGTTGTCCTTGATCTCAATCATACGCATCATGAACTCCATTTGCTCAATTCTATGTAATGGATGCATCTAGAGCTCACTTATGAATTCTATTAGCAATCTCTAGCTTCCTTATGAGATCAAGGAGCCTTCGGAGAGTTGTCATCACTTTTCAGGGTGAGTTTTGCTTTTATTACCTTTTGCTGCTTATTCTATGGATTTTGTTTGTTTATCTTGTGAGAGTGATGTTTAGCTCGTTTTGTTGAATGACCACTGGCATTTTAACTTGTTTTAGCTCATAGAAGTGTTATTTCAAGTTAGACAGTGCCTTCCCCAAGCGTCACATGAGTTATCCCATTTTTGCAACAATAGTCGCCAATGCGATGACTCCCTTCACACGCTTTGTGTTACTTCAGTTTAATCAATTTCTGCACTTGTTTCACATGCATACATCTACACTTAACCAGATCTACACTCATCCTTGCATCATCTTTCAGATCTACTTGTTTGCACACTCCCCATGGACAGATTTGGGCTCCCCCTACCCAGATCTCACATTCAATTGCATGCAATGCGCAATCTAGTAGCTCAAGGCCTCTACCTTGGCTTCTGGAATTACACAGAGCCTGTCCTGGGCTGGCTCCAACTGGGCACTGCGCAATTCTAGGAGCCAGTCTCCTAGCTTGGTCACTAAGACTACACAATGCACAGTCTCTCCCCAGCCCTGTCCTAGAATGAACTGCGCATTGCACAATTCCAATCATCAGGCTTCCACACTAACTGCCGAGACTGCGTAGTGCACAATTCCAACAGTCAGTCAGTCACCCTTGTTAGTCAAAACTATGCAATTCCTCTCATCAGATGCCCTAATTGTTGCTTGATCACGCTGTGAATTTAGATTTGTAAGAGCTAATGTTTTTTTGCCATGAATGTCTTTTATGTCCCACAGGTACCATAGCCGCGAAGCGCTTCTCTCCAACAATCATTGTACCATAGAACCAAAGAGAGATGCTTCAAGAGCGACCACTAAAAGAAATACCGGGGAAGCAGTTGAGAAAGTGTTGATTTACTTGCCAATATATGCAAATGCTCAACACTAACATGGCAACAAGACTAGAAGCAGTGGCAAAAGGTAGCAATCCAGTACAGGAATAGGGAAAGAGGAAGTTGTTGACATAACAAAGGGATAACAAAGCTGTAGAGTGAAAGTGCGTTCAATCTTCATGCAGGAAACTTTGACAGTAGAAGTAAAAGGAAGCAGAGGACACAAACAATATAGCGAAGAGCAGAGCTTGTGGGTAGTAGAACTAAGATTGTAGCAAGCAGAACAAGAGTCGAAGGAAGAACAAGAGCTGAGAAGCAGAAACGGGAAGAAGAACAAAGGCAAGGTGCAATGACAGAGAAAACAACACCCATACAGGTTGATAAGTCGGAACAACCAATAGCTGAGGAAGAGAGTGAACAGATGTAGGTTGCCTCACCAAAGCTAAGCACAAGAACCAAGTCCAGTCATAGGTCAAAAGGTACATGGAGTAGTTGATGCGTAAGGCCACAAGTGATGACTTGCAGCTGAGTGCAGATGACATGCAGAAGTACATCGGTCGTCCAGCCACACTCAGGACAATGTAGCACATCAAGATGAGATGGACACATGTTCCAAGACCACATGCTCGAATTCCATGGAGGAAAGAGTGTGCTTTCAACAAGACAACATTAAGCAGTTTGGGGACATCACAGAGCAACACCAAGCTTGGCATGAATACATGATCGAGAAGCATCAAGTGCATTGTCGAGTTGGTCTTTCCCCAAACCTCAGAGTCATAGTGTGTTGTCTTGTTAGGTTATCTCTAGCCTATTTTGTCTCACATCGGTACATGTGGAAAATTTATATTATTGTAAACATGTTGTAAGTGAAATTCCAAGTGTCACTGGTGGAATGTGAAGAGTCACTATGTAATGTGAAGTGTCATGAGGCTAGTCCAAGAGTCGCAAAGGAGAATTTCAAGGGTCACCCCACCCTTTGTTATAAATAGAACCTCATAACTCATAGAACATACTTTTGGGAGCCAAGATTTTGGATAGGAATTGCTTAGAGAAGGCTTGGAGAGTATTGTGACAAACCTTGGCTTCTCCACAATGTAGTGCAAGTACATATTTTTGGAGGAGCAACTAGTTTTCACTGTAATGTTCCACTATTGGGGCTAGTGGCTGTCAATGGTGTATGTATAGATTAAAATTTCACTTAATATAATATATAATAGAGCCAACACGTTTTCATGCATATGTTGTTATTATAGTTGGACTATTCTGGTTTCTTTAGCAATGTATTTTATTTAACTTACACATTTGTGTATGAACTATTTTGTATGCAATTGTATGAATCTTGTTGTAGACATGTTGTTGGCTTAACCCATCACTTTGGATTGTGGAATATTTTTCTTTTCAGCTTGTGATGTCATTCCGCTCATGTGTTCCTTTCAGGCTGCATACTATTCCAGGATTCTAAGGGACACACTTCCTTTTCCCCTCTATGTGTTAGAACCCCCATGAATCTCACTTGATTCACTGCAAATTCACACACTTGATTTCGACAAAGATATCACACTTACCTCTGTGAGTTATCGCAGTCAAGGCATTGCTTTTCTACCCACTGCTGGGACTCCTACTCCGAATGGTCTGATCTCTAGTTGGGAATTCTTACCAGGGAGATCCCCTGACATGTTGGTGGGTCCAACACCATCAATATAACCAAATCTTGCATGGCTCCAAGAACTTGAGGAGATCAACCAGATCATTCAAGCGGAGAATGTTGAATTAAGGAAAATCCTACGAGAAGAAGAGGAGGAGAAACAAAGGTTACAACGTCAATTACAATCCAAGAGGAGGCCTTGGAATGGTTGCAACATAATAAGCCTGAGATAAAAGTGATTATTCAATTTCATGTTCTCTTTATGATGATGATTTCGCTGCTTTTTAGAAACACACTACATGAATTGGTTCAAAGTTGATGAAGAAAATGGGGTATCAAGGAAAAGGCCTCGATGTTAATGGCGATGGCATTGTGAATCCCATCAAGGTGGAGGAATTTACTCATTATGAAGGACTTGGTTATGTCAGAAAGGAGGTTGGAGAATGTTCCAAGACAACCAGTGACCAATCAACAATGGAAGATGAGAGCACATAACAACATTCCAGTGATAGTGAGGATTCCGCAAGAAGTTCTCCTCATAAGGGACTCATTAGGAACAAGCGTTAAAATAAGGTCTGGAAAGTTTGGAGGAGAAAGAATCATTGTAGTCACTACAACAAGATGGACATATGAGAGCCACATGTCAGATAATTCATGACTGGAAGCACCTATGAAGAAACCAATTGGTGAAGTTGTTCAACAAGCAAATCAACCATAGCGAGATGATCCGTTCACTTTGGGAGGTGGTATTAATAGCTTTTCATGACTACATTTTGTAAATCACATGCTGCGAGATATTTTTAGAAGTGATTAAGTGTTTTCTATCACTTGTGAATGCAACATAGTGATCTTTTGAGACCCTTTTTTTTATATTTTGGGTGCTGGTTTCTATTATGATTTTGATGTAAAATTGACCAAAGAATATGTTATAAACTCTTGGCAAGTATGGGTTTTTCTTGGGTCACGTTTGGTCTTGTAAAAGAACATGCATATTGCAAATATATACTATAGGTTTGCAGAGGACATAGGTGTCGGTTCATCACTTATGGCTCCAAAGAGAAAAGGTGAAGGAGAAGGAAGTGTGGCCTGTTAGGGCAGTTGTTGTGTAGACAAGGGAGTACAACAGATTGCAGATTGCATTTATGCTTTTTGAGGGCCAAAATCTTCTCAATGGGGAGGAATGATCTAGGTGGCTCCAAGGCTTAAATTTCAAAGTTCTTGAATATCAACAACATTGACATCAAGTTGTAGATCTCATCATTACGAACCCAATGGCGTGAACGAAACCTCAATTGGAGTCTGTATGACCATTTTATGACTATCAAAAATTTACAAGTCATAAGGGGATGTGAAACCCATTTAGATTATGTGGCGATGAAATGTCCAATGGGCCTTCAACACATGGCATACCATCATCAACCTCCTAACACTGCATAAAAAGACAAAAAATAATATTAAAAAAACAAACAAAAATTAATATTAAATCATATTATGGTTTGAAAACCATATAAAACAAAAATAATTTTTAAGATATATAAAAAAATGGTTATTTTAATAACCATATAACAAAATTACAAAGATTTATATGGTAACCGTATTTGAAAATCCAACGAAAATATTAATGGTTGGGAATACGAACAAATATATTAATGTGTTTACAATTGGAATTAAAACCATATGTAACAAAAACCATATAAATATATGGTTAATGACATTAAAACTCTAGAAATGATTCGATTTAATAAGCGGTTCTATATACTATACAACAATTGTTTAAATATAACACATTAAGTAGGCACACAAATAAACATTGTATTTTGTTCGTTATATAAAATGGAAACCGACGGATTGGAATCTATGACCCAACAGGTTCAACGAATTCTAAATATATATTTTAACCAACTTGTTTGCTAGCAAAATTTTGATAAATGTGCCACACAAATATTACTTAAATTGGTCCAATACTCATTAACGAAGAAGCGCCTAGAGGAATGCAGTGGAACTTTGAGAGTACAAAAATTTTGGAGGAATATTTTAGATTCCCCGGGTGTTGATTTTTTTTTTTTTTTTTCAGAGAGAAATCCACATATGGCCGAAGCCTACAGATATTTTTACAATACGGCCGAAGCCAGCAGAATATGGCCGAAGCCAGCAGATTAATGGCCGAAGCCAGCAGATGAAATGGCCGAAGCCAGCAGAATAAGGTGGAGCCGTTCGAAATCGCCCAGCAAGGGGCCGCCGCAGGACTCGATCGCGGCTGGGGGGTGCGAAAGCCAACCGCCCCAGCCGTCTTAACATGCACGTCATGTGCTGGGTGTTGATTTTTTATAGTGGTGGAATCACGCAACTTTTAAACTCAAATTACTCAGAATTTCACCAGGATTCTAATGGTGTAGATGGTTTTTTGATCTGAGAAGTGGATTTTCTAGTGACCAAAGGTTTACACAGAACCATGAAGGTGGAACTTTGATGCAGGGATTTGCATGGAATCTAAAATATTCCCTATAGGCCAGAAATTGATAGTTTCAGAACCAAGCTGATTTTATACTCATTTTTATCAGTTTTTTGCAAGGAATGTGATGGTTTGCTCAGTTTATTCATCCGAGCAACTGAATTTCAGTCAACCAACAGGAAGGAATATTTGTGGAATCTTTGAGATTCCCGGGGCGCAGATTTTGACCGAGGCAGAAAGGGGTCGAGTTTACAATCATTTTTCACGATTTTTCACCAGAAATTCAACAGTGTGGTCCATTTATTCAGAATAGGTGTGCCTTTTCAGACCATACCCAAAATTGGAGGTATAATATGTCTTTTGTAAATGTATATAATTTGATTTTCGCCGAAGATTAATGAGAGAGGCCTCTTCACATTGAGCAAGGCCCGGAGACGTAACCCACACTGGGTGAACTCTGTTATCAACTTGTTTGCACCTTTGTTTTCTCATGCTTATTTTGAATTTCGTTTCTTTTATGTGTATGCATCATATGGTTACATGCTCTTTAAAATGCAATTATGTATGCGTCATTGAAGTGAAAAGATCCGAATCATGTTACTATTAAAGCGAGTATTTTGTTGATGTGAATTGCAAGTGTATGATAACAAGGGAAAAGCTCCAAAGAGGTGAAGGAAACCTTAAGTACTTTGATCTAGAAGCGAGGTGTTCAACACGAATAAGGAAAATGGTAGACGAAGATGTTCGATTGGAGGAAGAGCGAAATTATCGCAAGGCCTTCTATACCATAACAGAAAAAGTGAATAAATTGTTTGTAGAGTGTGAGAAAACAATGACCAAACATAGAAGAAAGAAGGACCAGATGATCATGCCTCGGTAAATAATGAAGGAGGAGGAGAAGAGCCTCTTGAACTTCCCTCTCCATCTGCTAGTGAATGCTCCACTTATTCCTCATCTTCTCATCATTCTAAAAGTAGAAAAGCTCAAAAAAACCTTTTTTCAAGTTGGATGTCAAGTTTGATTTGCCTGTGTTTAGTGGAGAATCTAATGCATAAAAGCTAGATAACTGGATCAGAAAGGTTGAAGTACATTACTACATACAATGAATCAAAGAGGATGAGGCTAAGATCCAGTTAACATCCCTTCGATTGAGTGGCAATGCTCTCTTATGGTGGGAAAGTAAGTTGCAGAAAGGTGGTAAGAGTAATTGTAAACTTATTTCATCTTGGTACAAGTTTATTTTTTCTTTAAGAGCACATTTTTATCCATTGGGCTACAGAAAAAAGGCCTTGATGGAATGGAGAAATTTGAAATAAATTAAAGGTTAAAATGTTCAAAAGTTTACAGAGGAGTTTAGGAAACAAGAATTACCATTGAATTTTCCATTAGACTCTCCTAAAACGTTGTTGAAATACATTGGCTCATTGCATGGTTATTTGCTTCATTCATTGTTATTATTTGAACCTATAACTCCTGATGAAGATAGTGTGAAGGATGTACATCTTGAAAGAAGGGGGAAGCATGAGCAATATGACTATCCAAAGAGGGTAGAAACAACTAAGAGAAAGGAAGCAAAACATTGTGAGAAAGAAGGGCATGATGAGGAGCACTGTTGGAAACTGCATCTAGAATTGAGGCCAAAGAGGAATGATAAAAAAGAGAAGCAAAAGACAGTCGCAACAGTGCAACAAGACCAAGGATCTTAATTTGAGGACAAATGAGAAAATCACAGTTGCAGGATTTGTAGGTGTTGGACCAGTTGACCTGGAATCAGACTCAGGGAATGAGACGAAGATTGTAACTCTTGGGATTGCAGAAGATGGACCTATTGACTTAGGTTTTGATTAAGGTGATGAGACAAATATTTCAGCAGATGTTGTGCCAAAGATGAGAAGGGAACTGAAGACTGCATGGTTCCAAGAACATGAGCAAATCAATCAGAGCATTTAATCAGAGAATGTTGAACCAAGGAAACTCCTATGAGAATCAGAGGAGGAGAAACAAAGGTTACAACGCTAGTTAAAAGCCAAGGTGGAGTCATTGGAAAGGTTGCAACATAACAAGCCTGAGGTAAAAAGTGATTCTTCAATTTCATGTTCTCTTTATGATGATGATTTCACTGCTTTTGAGAAACATACTACAGGAATTGGTTCAAAGTTGATGAAGAAAATGGGGTATCAAGGAAAGGGCCTTGATATTAATGGCCAGGGCATTGTGAATCCCATCAAAGTGGAGGAATTGCCTCGCTATGCAGGACTTGGTTATGTCAGAAAGGAGGTTGGAGAATGCTCCAAGACAACCAGTGACCAATCAACGATGGATGATGGGAGCACATCACAACATTCTAGTGATAGTGAGGATTCCACAGGAAGTTATCCTCATTAGGGAATCATCAGGAATAGGCATTCAAATAAAGTCCTGAAAGTTTGGAAAAGAAAGAATAATTGCAGTCACTACAACAAGGATGGACATTAGAGAGCCACATGTCAGATACTCCATGCTTAGAAAGCACCTATGAATGAACCAGCTGGTGAAGTTGTCCAATAAGCAAATCAGCCATAGGGAGATGGCCCATTCACTGTGGGAGTGTTATAGTTCTATTTGGGCACATCACTCCCGATGATCAGATCAGTAAAAATAGGGCTCATCAAACCCTAATTCAGTTGCTACATGCCATAGAAAATTCATCATATTGAATGCTTTCATCCATAAAAGTTTCCTAGTTTGAAACCCTACTAAAATGCCTCTTTGGGACACCAACGTAGCCTTGGTTAGGGGTAATGCTTTGCATAGCAGGTAGGCCCATTCAGACCTGCATTGCAGAGCACTTAGGCCCACTTTAGCCTGCGTTGGGCGAGGATGAGCGAAATTGACATAGAATTCTGGGAATATTCCTTGATTCTAGAGCATTCTAGAGGGATGCCCAAATTCACACCATGCAGAATGTACTATAGTACTTTGAGAATCATTATCATTATCAGTGATTTCTCTCGCGTCTGCTAACAACTTACATCATTGGTTGGTAATCAGACGGTGTCTTCCCATGTTTGACTTCAGATCACATTTTCACATGGTTAGAATCGTACTTGAGCGAACAATTGGGTGAGATAGAAGACCCCAGATCTAGTTTCATCCATTCGGGCTGTGATTTTAGGAGAGCACTAAATCATCTGTATGATGGCTTTACAGAGATGGTCATCCTATCATGGGTCTATATCTGTAGACGACTATCTGATTTATGTACATGTAATGAAAAGTTTATATGCTGAGTATGGGTATGCCTTCCCTCAGCAATTCATGAAAAATTCAAAGATATCATGATATTATGTATTGTAATTGATGCAGGTCACCATCTGCTTTAGATCCTCCTCATCACATCATAAAGCATATCACTCAACATTATCATTTTTGACTTCATGCTTTAGGGGGAAACTGTTACAGGTCTATTTGGGCACATCACTCTCGACGATCAGATCAATACAAATATTTCTCATCAAACCCTAATTCAGTTGCTACATGCCCTATACAAGTCATCATATTGAATGCTTTCATCCATAAAAGTTTCCTAGTTTGAAACCCTGCTGAAATGCCTCTTTGGGACACCAACGCAGCCTTGGTCAGGGGAAACTTCTCTGCATAGCAAGTAGGCCCATTTAGACTTGCGTTGCAGAGAACTTAGGCCCACTTTAGCCTGCGCTGGGCAATGATGAGCGAAATTGACATAGGATTCTAGGAATATTCCTTGATTATAGAGTATTCTAGAAGGATGCCCAGGTCTTATCTCATCCTATGAGCTCAATTTTGGATAGGCTATGGATCATTCAACCCTCTATCCTCTCATCCATTTCTCCATGGAAACTAACTATCCAATTATGGAAAACCATTCAATGCCCTATTTATGACAAAACCACCTACATTTCCCTATAAATTGACCACTCATCATAGTGATCAGGAGGCTAGAACTTGGATATTATAGAGAAATACTGTTGGTTTGAGACTTGAAATCATTGTCAAGTAATGTTATGCTGCTGAATTGATGTGCTATTGGTGTGATGAGGGTTTGTACTAAGCTGGATGAGTGACACGGGATTGAACCACATTGGGCGTAACTTTTCCTTCTATCAATCAATAAAGTTGTTTGTTCATTTTCCAATACTTTTGTCTATACCTATGATGAATGTATGTTCAAATGTTGTTGATTCCATTTTTTTACAGTAGATAGATCATATGCTTTGATTGATGTTGTCTTCTGTTTATGTTGGCAGGTACCAATTAAGCGAATTCAGTTTGAGCGGGAGTGACGAGAGCAATTCAAAGGAGATCAAAGGAAGCGAAGGATCACAAGTAGGTTCCTTTATCTTATCTGTCTATTGTAGGAAAAGGTTAAACATCTTTACTTCTATTATTCTAAGTGTAACTACCCACTTAGGAAGATGTAATTATCAATAGTTATAAATTCCGTATAACGGGGAGGTGGTTTTAGTAGCTTGTCATGGCCGCATTTTGTAAATCACATGTTGTGAGATATTTGTAAAAGTGATGAAGTGTTTGCCATCACTTATGAATGCAACATAGTGATCTTTTGGGCCTTTTTGTTGATAGTTGGGGTCTTGGTTTTTGTTATGATTTTGATGTAAACTTGACCAAAGAGTGTGTTATAAACTCTTGGCAATTATGGGGTTTTGCTTGGGTCATGTTTGGTCATGTAAAAGAACTTGCATATTACAAAGATGTACTATAGGTTTGTAGAGGACACATGTGTCGATTCATCACTTATAGATCTGAAGAACAAAGGTGAAGGAGAAGGAAGTGTAGCATATTAGGGAATTTGTTGTGTTTATGTACAACATATTAGATTACAACATATTTCAAATTGTGTTTATGCTTTTGGAGGACTAAAAAATATTTAGTGGGTAGTGTTAGAGACCTATAGTGATAGGATTCATAATTTTGAATTGGCTGAGGTTAACTCTTGTAATATTGTACATACCTTTGCTTTTTGCAAATGTTTTTCATATTAAAATTAAAAAATGTAAAGAGGGTATGTCCTAAAAGAAATATCAAAGGACAAGAAAAATAAGAAAAGATCAAAAAATACAAAAAAATGAAAAAAAATATGAACCTCAAACAAAAAACAGATCATGAAAGTGTGCAAGTCCAAGTGCCACTACTTTTTACTTTATTGTCTTAAATAATGGTCGTGTGCTGCTTGTCATGCATGCCACGACCCATGATAGTCAAACTGCTTAATCTTGACTACTTCATGCTTTGAATTTTATGTTTATAGTTAGAGAATAAAATCTGACCAAACAGTTTAATCTTGGCAGATCATTAGATAGGTAGAGAAAATAAAAGGAGCTCATCAGTTTAATCTGAGCCCTTGGAAGATATAAGGTTAGAAGTAGATAGTTTGTTTTATAAAAGAAAAGGAAAGAAAAGGGTTTGCTAGCTTAAGTGCACCCACCAAAGTGAAGAAAAAATGTTAGGGTAGGTAAAAGGGTAAGTAAAGAAAGGTTGCAGAAATACAAGTCATTTGGAGCATAAGCACTACTATCATGCTTAACTATGTGTTTCAAGTGTGCAGGAGTAGTTATCAATAAAAAAGCATGCTCATAAGATGAGTTTAACTAACTCCCCCTCCTTTCACAAGCTTCTCCCTCTCATTTCTTATTAATTTCCCCATCATCCCTTAAAATATCCCTTTTCCCCTCCATTTTTACCCTTACTTCATTATCCCATATTTTCCCCTAGAAATTCCCTTTAAAATCCCTTCCTCGCTAAAATCATCATTATGTTCCATAAATCCATTTTCCTAGGGTAAAAATCCTTTTCCCCCCTTTGTGAAAAGTTATTTTCCCCTTTTTCTAATAAAAAAAACCCATAAATCAACTTATCCTAAGTTGAAAACCCTTTCGCCTTGCAAAAACCCGCCTGATGGATCATTTAAGTTAATCTGTGATTTAAAAGTTAATTAAACAATATTAAGTAGGTGGGCCCCTCCTTAATCATTCACCCAATCCCCTCTGCGCATCTTTTCAGTGCGACCACCGTCCGATCAATGCCCATCTCATATAACGATTATTGCTCCATTTCGTGCACATTCCACTTTCGAGCTTTAATGACCCGATAGCACCCGAAATGGGTGGTTTTGCCCGGACCCAATTTAGCGATGTGTCACCATCACATCATTTCACATCCCCTCCGAGTTTTACCACCCTGCCCCCAAAAGTGGTGCGAAGAGGGGCAAAACCACCCTCTCGATACCAGTCACTGTTCATAACCATTTTTCTCGCTTTTTCCATTTTTCACCCAATAAAGCCCCGCGAATGCCATTTTTACGTTTTTTCAACCATCTGCACATTGAAAGCCTAAGCTTTCATGCACCCTTGAAATCTACAGCCGCCAACCAACTACTAGTCGCCATATTGCCTCTAGCACTCATCCAGAGCCAACACTTGTCGTCTGCGACCTAAAACCTTGACCAAATTCACAACACCAACCTCTGGTTTCAGGTATCTACAAAAATACACCAAATTACCCCTTTTAATATCAAAGTTCAAATTAATTCAAATATTGAATAAATCAAATTAACTTTTCTACACTTGAATTAATTGATTTGCACCTAGACCCTTAAAAAACCTGCAAAACCCAGACCATTGGTCGAACCCTGCCAAGTCAAATTCCAACTTTTACCTCTATTTTCCACACAATGTCTGCCCACATTTCCCTAAGTTTTAAGCCTATTTCAACCCCCCACCTTGACCAAGATCACCTACCCTTGGCTGATAGGGATTTTCAGATTAAAAATACATCTTCTGCCTCTAAAACAATGAAGCTCCACTTCTGAAGCAAAGAAAATTTTTTAAACCATGCTGATGACATTCACCTCTGGGAGTCAAATCTCCCCCTCTACTCATTCCCAGAAGTCCATAGTCTCCCAGACATTATCCACTATTGTCAAACTTGCTACATGCCCAACCAGAGAGCTGTAGTAGCCCCCAATCAACATCTGCTCTTCACTATCACTCCAGAATCCATCAATCAGATGTTACAAGTCCAACCCAACCCAAATTTAGCTCCTTTTTCCATTGGAGGACTTCTAGAACTGTACAATTCTATTGGTGAGGACAAAGCTAAGCAAGTGTTCAAGAATTTCATAGTTGCAAAAGAGAATACAACACGTTTTACTCCTCCATACGTAACCCCCATATTTTCACAAACTTCCAGGCATATTATCACCTTAGTATCTTCCATCCTTTGATACAAGACAGATGAACATGTAGATGAAGTCACTTTTGCATTCCTATCCCTTTTTACCCCTGGTAAACCTCCTGCCATCAAGTTTGATTATGCTCAGTTCATTGCAGACAAAATGCATGAACAACTCATCAGATTTCCCACTGAAAGAGTGTTTAAATTCTCTACAGTATTGTATTATTTGTTTTTGTACTACCAAACTGATAAATTCCCCATGAAGATCATAAAATGTGACAGTAGAGGAAAAGAGAGGTTTGTGCTCTATTGGACACCTATTGTCCAGAAATATTCCACTGTCTCTGATTATAAGGACTTCATAGATTCCTTTGTCCACCCAGTGATGAATATGCTGATAGGGACTGTGCAACCTAGGATTAGTCCTCAGATCAAAAAGGTACTTCAGCTGGCTAAAAATAGTAAGATAGGAGACTGGTACTTGTACCAGAATCACATAGAGATCAGAGTCTATGGCTGCCACCTGGCTCCATATAAATTGCCAAAGTATCTTCCCTTGAGAATTTTTGCCTTGGAATATTTCAGGAAAATCATCAACTCAGATGATGTCCACTTCATGGCTACAAAGAATAAGGCCCAATTCAGAGTCAAAAGTGAACTGGGCCCCTTTATTTGCAATAATAGATAAGCTGGACCAGAGGCAGACAATATGTTACAAGAGTTGAAATTTACCAAGAGTTTTATGTGGCAGTATGACCCTCATGGAGTAATAAGAAAAATGAGAACCAAGGTTAAACTATCTCCTTATGCACATTATCTAGTACCTGAAATTGAAAGATATGCCAACTAAACTGAATGGTTGGAAAACACTTTGGTAGATAAAGATAGCACAATTATTGATGTTGAAAATTCTCTGTATGATATTGAGCAACAGATTGACTTGAGTGAGTTCCTACAGGTCCCAGTTCAAGGTCAAAGGATGGATGCTCCCTCTACATTGCAAACATCTCTGAATAAGGAGAAAAACCCTAAAAATATAGAAGAGACTTCTAGTTCCCAGATGGAAACAGTGGATGAGCAAGTAGACTGAAGGAAAAGGAGAAAACTGAATCCTGTATCTAAATAGGAAGAACAAAGTGAGGCAGAAGGAACAGAGTCAGAACCATAGTCAGAACCATGACCAAACACAGCAGGTCAGAAAAGTAAAGAGGCAAAGGAAACAAATGAACCCACCACCTCTAACACACAGTTGATAGAAAGACAGAAGTCAGCAGAGGTTTCTTCCTTTATCAAACTAGCTAACAAAGAAAAAACCATTAAGGATAGATATAAGGAGATTAAAATGAAAAATGAAAAATTGAAAGCTGAGACATATCCTCAGTATTTCAAACATTCATCTCCTAACCAGAGCAGACTAATGTTTGCATTTGATATTGAGGAGGGAAAAATGCAAATGTCATATATGCATCCAACAGTGCCACAACCCAAATCTGCAACAGATTATAAGAAGACCACATTTGAAGTATTGGCAAAGGACATCCATCCCATGGACCAAATAGAATTTCATAAACAAGCTAGAGAAATGATATACTCCACCTTGACTGGTAAGGCCATGGATGCATACAGATTACAAGAGTTCTTAAATAATACTATTGCACAATGTAAACTCGAAAAGGCCTCCTCCAATGCTAAAGACACAAGGATCAAATCCCTAGAAGACCTAATCATTGAGCTGGGCCATGACCCAAAGGACATAAAGGATACTGCGAAGTTGATAAAAAAGAAGAATGAAGACATTTCAGCCCTGAAAAAACAACTCAAACTACCTCAGTCATACCATCCTCAAACAAAACAAGTCCTAGAGAGCCAAAATTCCTAGGAGGAAATGCTTGACTTAGTGTTGCATTTGAACACCCAGCTGAAAGAAATGGAAAAAGAAATGGACAAGTTGACTAAGCAGGCCAGCCTCCAGGAAAATGTAGCCATGGTCATCCCAACTATCACCACAGTAGTACCATCTACATTGGCTGAGAAATTGACTCCTACAGCTCCATTGGCCACTGCATTGCTTGCAACAACACCATCTACTTCAGCAACAGGGTCGACTGCAGCAGACTCTACAGGAGAAGAAGCCAATAGGTTGGCTAAGGAAATGGAGGAGATGTCCCTCAAAGCTGTAGAAATCAGGAAACTGGAAGAGAAAGTAAACAGTCTGGAGACAGACTATAAACTTTCTCAAATTATGAATAAGGAGGAACAACAAAAGGTTACAAGATTAACAGAGAGGATAAAGAAACTAGAGAAAGAAATAACTCTAGGAGAGCCATTGGGATAGGCAAAAGAAAAACTGTGGGCCAATATCATTGACTCTGTCAATGATATTTGGCCATCCATTTAGGTAATTTTTGAGCAGATTGATCTGGTTAAAGAGGCCACAGAGGCAATTCAAAAGGTTAAAACAGAGCTGGAAGGGATGCCAGAAGAGGCAACTAGGATCATCGACTTTTTGAATTCCAAAAACAAATATGAACTGGAAGAATTGGATATTAGTGACATGATAGGGACAATCCTAGAAGTAAGAAGAGTCCTTACTAAAAGGAATTTGATGCACAACTTGGAAGACAGACTATGCAATTTTCTATTGATAGATTTAAATTCAAATTTGACACTTTGATGTAGAAAGGTTTACCAAGTCCTTTGGTAATTAATGACAAATTGATGACACAAGAGGACTACAACAGAAAGCTCAGGGAAGTGGCTAAAACTCAAGTCAACAATGCAGCCATCCACAACACAACAAAACAGGGGATGCCCTTTGGTAAAGTCCTTTACCAAGCTTTGGAAAACTTGTTTTACCTCCAGCATGAGGTAAAACACCTGTTTGTAAATAAGCCCACATTTGTTAAATAAATAGAGGTTGATGAGGTCTTCAGAAAGTTGAAGAACATTCAGTTACCAACTGAAGAGAGATGGGAGCAACTAACTGACTTACTTTAATTCAAAGTAAGTTCAACAATTAACACAGTTTGGTAAAAACAAAATGGTGAAAGTAAATGGGCAGCTGTCCCAGTCAAAGAGTATCAGAGTCAAAGAGTATCAGTGAAAGAAGATAAGTCGAAGAGCATCAGATGACAACTAAAAGATTAGCTAAATATAAAAGGAAATCAGATATAATAGTGCCAGAAAGCAATCAGTTAGAAAGGTGGCATTACCTTTTTAGAAATAGATATTTTTTTCCCTAAAATAAATCCCAAGTTAGTTTGGGATATTTTGTAAGTAATTCTGTATAAATACTTCATAATTCGAAGTATGTAGGGTGGATTCTACTAGACATTTATATAGACTTTTTATCAGAAAACCCAGAGGGTTATTGTATCATTTGCTGAGCCAACACGCTGGATTGATAAATAAAGATTAGATATTTCCAAGGATTCATGTGTTGAGCGAACTTCATATAATTATTCTCATGTGTCATTGTTATTTTTCTCAAGTTATTCATAATCTTTAATGTGTTTCTGAATCTAAATGTTATAACTGAAATAATACTTTAGAATTTGTTTAATTACACTCTGTCTTCACAATGATACATTTAAATGTTTTCTCCTGATATCTAAGTTAAGGAATTCTTAGTTGCTCCTTAGTTCAAATTGATTTCTTCAATATCCAGGTTAAAGGATTCTTAATTTCCCTTTGATCCCGATTACCCCTTCATTCCTCATTCATTATCCGGGTTTGAGAACCCTTAATTGCTCTCTCACCCCGAGTGAAACCGTTTCACCCCTCTGTCTCAAAGATCTGAAAAACACTCTGCTATATTGCCCTTGGAACATTCCCTTTAATGAGTTAATCCATTTTTGCTTCCTCATTGTTTGACCCCATAGCCCAATGGTCTAAAAGACATCATTCTATCCATCCATCTAAGAGATCCCAACACCCAATCTCAAATACAAATAAAAAACCTCTAGAACAATCATAACTAGCCTAAAATCATTCTAACTAAAACAAAGTTAAATTTTAAAGAGAGAGCCTTCTCTGAGCATTTAGAAGGCTAGGTCCTGATCTCCAAAAGTGGTTTGTGGTTACCTTTGGTTTTTCTTTCTTTTACTTCAAAAGAATTATCAGAGTGATAACAGGTAGGAATGATCCAGGTGGCTCTAAGGCTCAAATTTAAAAGTTATCGAATCTTAACAACATTGACATCAAGTTGTAGAGCTCATCGTTACGAACCTAATGAAATGAACGACACCTAAATTGGAGTTCGTATGACCATTTTATGACTACCAAAAGTTTGCAAATCATAAAGGGATGTGAGCCCTGCTTAGCTCAGTGTGGCAATGAAATGACCAATGGGCCTTGGACACATGCCATGCAAACATTAGCCTCCTAACCATGCACAAAAAGACAAAACAAATGTATTAAAATAACAAAAAATAATAATATTAAATCATATTAAAATATGGTTTAAAAACCATATAAAACAAAAATCATTTTTAAAATATATAAAAAAAAGTTTAATTTAATAACCATATAACAAAATTACAAAGATTTATATGGTAACCACATTTGAAAATCCAACGAAAACATTAATGGTCGGGAATACCAATGAATATATTACTGTGTTTATAGTTGGCATCAAAACAACCATACGTAGAAAAAACCATATAAATATATCGTTAACAACATTAAAACTCTGGAAATATTTGATTTAATAAGCGGTTCTATATATTATACAACAATTGTTTAAATATAACTCGTTGACCGGGCAAACAAATAAACAATGTATTTTTTTGTTATATAAAATGGCATCTAGCGGATTGGAACCCATGACCACATAGGTTCAACGAATTCGAAATATATCTTTTAGCCAACTTGCTAGCTAACAAAATTTTGATTAGTGTGCCACGCATATTACATAAACTGGTCGAATGCTCATGAACGGAGAAGCGCCCAGAGGAACCACGACAGACCCAAAGGAACCATGCCGAGCCCCACTAGTGGGGTGGAACCTTGACAATATGGAACCATGATGCAAGGGAACTTTGAGCAAAGGAATTTTGGAGGAATATTGTAGATTCCCTTGGTATTGATTTTTGACAATTGTGGAATCAGGCCAACTTTATATTTAAATTACTCAGAATTGCGCCAGGAGTATGATGGTGCAGAGGATTTTATAATTTGAGCAACGAATTTTCTAGAGACAAAAGGTTGAGGGAAGAACCATGAAGGTGAAACTTTGACACATGAATCCACATAAAATCTAAAAGATTCCCTTGAGGCTAGAAATTGACAGTTTCAAAGCCAAGTCGACTTTATACTCATTTTTCTCAATTTTTTGCAAGAAAAATGATGGTGTGATCAATTTCTTCATCTGAACAACCAAATTTCAGTCAACCCACGAGAAGGAATTTTTGGGGAATCTTTGAGATTTCTCGGGGCTTAGAGTTTGACCGAGGCAGAAAGGGGTTGAGTTTATAGTCATTTTTTCATGATTTTCCATCAGGAATTCAAGGTGTAGCCCATTTCTTCAGTAGACGTGTGCATTTTTAGACCATTCTTGGAAGTAGAGGTATAAGGTGTCGTTTGTAAATTTATACATTTTGATTTTCATTAAAGATTAATGAGAGGCCTCCCCACATTGAGCAAAGCCCAGAGACGTAATCCATAATGGATGAACTCCATTATCAACTTGTTTGTGCGTTTGTTTTCTCATGGTTGCTTTTGAGTTTCATTTCTTTTATGTGTATGCATCATATGGTTACATTCTCTTTACAATGAAATTTTGTATGCATCATTGAAGTGAAAAGATCCAGATCAAGTTTGGTATCAGAGCGGGTCTTTTGTTGATGTGAATTGCAAGTGTATGATAACCAAGGCAACACTCCAAAGAGGTGACGGAAAACTTAAGTCTTTTGATCCAGAAGTGGGGTGTGCAAAACGAAGAAGTAAAATGGTAGACGAAGATGCTCAATTTGAGGAAGAGCGAAATTATCGCGAGGCCTTCTACACCGTGGTAGTAAAAGTGGACAAATTGTTGCAGAGTATGAGAAGACAATGACGAAACTAGAGAAGAAAGAAGGATCAGATGATCATGCCTTGGTAAATCATGAAGGAGGAGGAGAAGAGCCTCCTGAAACTCCCTCTCCATTTGCTAGTGACTGCTCCACTTCTTCCTCATCTTCTCATCGTTCTAAAAGTAGAAAATCTCATAAAAACAGTTTTTCAAGTTGGATGTCAAGTTTGATTTGCTTGTGTTTAGTGGAGAATATAATGCAGAAAATCAAGATAACTGGATCAGATAAGTTGACGTATATTGCCACATACAATGAATCAAATAGGATGAGTCCAAGATCCAGTTAGCATGGTGGGAAAGAAATATGCATAAAGGTGGTTAGAGTAATCATAAACTTCTTTCATCTTGGTTTGATTTTATTTCTCCTTGAAGAGGAAAATTTTACCCACTGGGCTACAGATAAAATACCATGATGGAATGAAAAAATTTGAAACAAAGTAAAGGTAAAAATGTTCAAAATTTTACAGTGCACTTTAGGAAACAAACATTAGCATTGGATATTCCATTACACTCTCCTAAAACGTTGATGAAATACATTGGTTGATTGTAAGGTTATTTGCGTCATTCATTGTTATTATTTGAACCTAAATCTATTGATGAAACTAGTGTGAAGGCTGTACATCTTGAAAGCAAGGAGAAGCATGAGTATGATGATCGTCCAAAGAGGGAAGCCACAACTAAGTGAAAGGAAGCAAATCCCTCTTGTACTCATTGTGAGAAAGAAGGGCATGATGAGCAGCATTGCTAGAAATTGCATCTGGAATTGAGGCCAAAGAGGAATGGCAGAAAAGAGAAGCATAAGATGTTTGCAACTGTGCAACAAGACCAAGAATTTGAATCCGAGGATGATGTGAAGATCATAGCTACAGGATTTGCAGGTGTTGAACCAATCGACATGTAATTAGACTCAGATGATGATATGAAGATTGAAAGTCTTGGGATTGCAGAAGATGGACCTATTTACTTAGGTTCTGATTCACACAATGAAACAAATATTTCAACAGAGGTTATGCCAAAGATGAGAAGGGAACCAAAGACTTCATGGCTCCAAGAACTTGAGGAGATCAACCAGAGCATTCAATTGGAGAATTTTGAACTAAGGAAACTCCTACAAGAATAAGAGGAGGAGAAACAAAGGTTACAACGTCAGTTACAAGCCAAGAGGAGGCCTTGGAAAGGTTGAAACATAATAATCCTGAGGTAAATTAGTTTCATGTTTTATTTATGGTGATGATTTCAATGCTTTTGAGAAACATACTACATGAATTAGTTCAATGTTGATGAAGAAAATGCGGTATCAAGGAATGGGCCTCGAAATTAATGGCTACGACATTGTGAATCCCATCAAAGTGGAGGAATTGCCTCGTTATGCAGGACTTGGTTATGTGAGAAATGAGGTTGGAGAATGTTCGAAGACAACTAGTAACCAATCAAGAATGGAAGAGAGGAGAACATCACAACATTCCAATGATAGTGAGGATTTCGTAGGAAGTTCTCCTCATCAAGGACTCATTAGGAAAAAGTGTTCAAAGAAGGTGTGGAAAGTTTGGAGGAGAAAGAATCATTTTAGTCACTGCAATAAGGAAGGACAACAGAGATTCACATGTCAGATACTTCATGACCAGAAAGCACCTATGAAGGAACCGACTGGTGAAGTTGTTCAACAAGAAAACTAGCCACAGGGAGATGACCCATTCACTTTTGGAGGTGGTTTTAGTATCTTGTCATGGCCAAATTTTGTAAATCACATGTTGCGAGATATTTGTAAAAGTGATGAAGTGTTTTGCATCACCTGTGAATGCAACATAGTGATATTTTGGGCCTCTTTGTTGATAGTTGGGTTGTTGGTTTATGTTATGATTTTGATGTAAACTTGACCAAAGAGTGTGTTATAAACTTTGGAAAGTATGGGGTTTTGCTTGGGTCATGTTTGATCTTCTAAAGAACATGCACATTGCAAAGATGTACTACATGTTTGTAGAGGACATAGGTGTCGGTTCATCACTTATGGCTCCGAAGAACAAAGGTGAAGGAGAAGGAAGTGTGGCATGTTAGGGCACTTGTTGTGCAGATAAGAGAGTACACCAGATTGCAGATTGTGTTTATGGTTTTGGAGGACCAAATGCTCCTCTATGGGGAGGAATGATCCAGGTGGCTCCAATGTTAAAATTTCAAAGTTCTTGATCTTAGGAACATTAGCATCAAGTTGTAGAGCTCATCATTACGAACCCAATGGCGCGAATGAAACCTTAATTGGAGTCCGTATGACTATTTTATGACTATCAAAAGTTTGCAAGTCATAAGGGGATGTGGAACCTACTTAGCTTATGTGGCGATGAAATGATGAAAGGGAATTTGACACATAGCATGGCCTCTGTGAAGTAGCGAAACCCTAGAATCCAAAGATCTGATACCAATTTTTATGCAACGAGCTCACAAAATAGAAGAAAATATCGATCAAAAACTTCAAAATCAGCCTCTTCGAGGGGGAAACCTCCTTTATATTACACAAATGAACAATTCTTGGATGATACAAATGAGAAGACCTCTTTTCTATATATAGGAGTTTAAGGGGTCACAATATAGTCAAAGCCGACATAGCAATAATAATGTAAGGGCACAACAATAACAATAGTGCGCTTCTATGGGGCACAATAATAAAAATATGGGGACAACATGAGCACAACAATAATAATAAGGGGATACAATGACAATAATAATAAGGGAATACGCTAGTAATATAGGGAGCTAACATGCCCCTCTCCTTCAGAAAAGTGTTGTCCTCAACGCTTGAATAGTTCTGGATGCTTATGTATAAAATTCTCATCCTCCCTTGTGGAATCTTCAACGGGTAAGTTCTTCTACTTGATGAAATACTCTGAAATTGATCGATTTCATAGTTGTAGAGTTCTTGTTTTTGTGACTGCTTCAGGTTCCAATATTATTTTTCCTTCCTTGTCAAGTTCTGGCAATATTTTTTGAACTGGGAGCTTGTCACCTATAACCTTATTTAAGCATGAAACATCGAAAACTGGGTGCACTGGAGAAGTTGTAGGAAGCTCCAATTTGTATGCCATGGTACCAATATTTTGCACAACCTTGTAGGACCATAATACTTTGGTGATAATTTATTATCCTTCTTAGCTTGCTTGAGGGGCATTTTTCTGTATGGTTGTAGCCATAGAAATACCTAGTCAACTACATTAAAACTTCTTTCACCGCGATGTTGATCTACCTGTTGTTTCATTCTATTCTGCGCCAAAGTGAGTTTATCCTTTAAGAGTTGGAGAACTTGTTGTTGATGCTCGATGTGATCTTCCACTGTTTGAACCATAGAACTTTCTCTTAAATATTATGTGATGGACGGTGGATAATATCCATAAAGTTCCATAAATGGTGTCATTTTTGTTGCAGTATGGAAGGAAGTGTTATACCACCATTCAACCAGAGGAAACCATTTGACCCATTGTGTTTGTTTATCAAATACAAATCAATGAAGATATCCTTCCAAACATTTGTTCACTATCTCATTTTTCCTATCAGATTGAGGATGATAAGATGAGCTATGAGCTAACTAAGTACCTAGAAAGAAAATAGTTTCGTCCAAAAATTTCCAGTGAAAATGGGATCTCCGTCGCTTAAATAATCTTTGGGTTTCCATGTAGCTTTTGAATTATTTCCATAAATGCAATAAGAATTGTACTGACTTTAAAGGGATGAGATAATGCACAAAAGTGTGCATACTTGGTAAGTCTATCAACTACCACCATGGTGACACTGTTTCCTTCGGACTTGGGTAAACCTGTGATAAAATCCATTGAAACCTCCTCCCAACGTTGACTTGGAATAGATAAAGGTTGTAATAGACCCGGGGTTTTAATTGTTTCAACTTTATTTTGTTGGCAAACCAAAAATTTCGCCACAAACTTTTGAATATCAGATTTAAGGCCATCCCAAAAAAATTCCTTCTTAACCCTGTGGTAAGTTTTAAAAAAACTTGAGTGCCCTCCTAAGGGAGAGGTGTGCAATTCCATAAGAATATTTTGTTTGAGTTTGGAATTCTTACAGAGGTATAAGCGATATTTGTACCATAATGAATCATTTTTCCAGCGAAATGTATCTGATGTACTGGGGTCTTGTTGTAACTTTTGAATGAGTTCCCACACTTCTTCATCATTTTTCCATTCATTTCTTGCTTCGTATATCCAATCTGGTTGGATAATAGAAATGGCATAAAGCAATGCTTCCACATCCTCATCCTTTCTTGAGAGTGAATGTGCAACAACATTTTGCTTCCCTTTTTTGTAGATGATTTCAAAGTCATAACCCAACATCTTTATGACCCATTTTTGCTGCTCTTCTGAATATAATATTTGTTCTACAAAGTATTTAAGGCTATCATGATGTGTTTTTACCTTGAAGTGTCTTCCCATTAGGTAAGGTCACCATTTCTTAAGTGCATGTAGTATTTCCAACATTTCCTTCTCATAAATATCTTTGTGTAAATACTTTCCTTTAATTGGATGACTTTCGAAAGTAATGGGTCTTTCTTCTTGCATTAAAACAACACCAATTCCATTTCCCGAGGCATCACATTCCACAATAAAGGTTTTTGTGAAATCTGGCGCAGCGTAGAATAGTATATCATAAAAAAATACTAACACAAATTTTCTAAGGAAGGGTTTGAAAATGGAATTCATCAAACCTTGAAATCTAGAAGGCACATTGGTAAAGCCTAAAGGCATGACCAAAAATTCATAATGACCCTCATGAGGTTGAAATGTTGTTTTCAGAATGTTTTCAGTCTTCATTATGATTTGATGATATCTTGAATGAAGGTCCAACTTGGTGAAGTAAATTGCTCCATGAAATTCATCAAATAATTCATCAATGACAGGAATGGGAAATTTATCTTTAATAGTGAGTTTGTTGAGCTCCCTATAACCCATACACATGCACCATGATCCATCTTTCTTGTGCACCAATACTACTGGAGCAGAGAAAGAACTTTGACTAGGTTGAATTATACCAGCCTCTAGCATTTCTGCAACCATACATTCAATTTCACTCTTTTGGGCTTAGGGATATCTGTAAGGCCTGATGTTTGGAGGAACACTTCCTGGAATCAAATGAATAACATGATCATGATCACGAATAGGTGGGAGGCCTCCAGGAGTCTCAAATACCTTAGAATGTTTGTCCAAGTCTTTTTGGAGATCTGGAGAAATAAATGATTTCGATGTGGGAACCTCTAGCGAACATAATTGTGCAATTACGCCACATTGTTCTTTCTTTAAAAGCTTTGTCATGCCGTTAGAGATGATTAACTTTCTTGGTTTCCTTGTGATACCCCTTAATTCAACTTCCTTTCCTTCTGATTTTTTTTCAAGAAAAGTTCTTGAAAATTAAAAGCTATCGTACCCAAAGATTGTAGCCATTAGACTCCTAGTACATCATCAACACCACCCATTGGAATGGAAAGCATTGGAATATTCAAAACATATTCACCCATGGATAACTTGATATTATGGCACTTCCCAGAGCAATTTATGGTTCTTCCATTTGCAACCATCACTTGACACTCTGGCTGGATATAGGACGCAATTCAGTTCCTTCACTATCTTACAATGAATAAAATTATGGGTAGTGCCCGAATCAATCAACACTATTACCTTTTTCTTCTTGATATGTCCTTCTATCTTGATAGTTTGAGGAGTAGTTATTGCGGCCAATGCATTACAAGATATGGTTGGATTCATTTCTTCTTTCTCTAGGATTTGTTCTTGGTGTGTATCCTCTTCTTTTGATGTTTCTTGTTCCTTTTCTTCTTCCTCATCACAATCTATGTAAAATAATTTCTTATTAGCACACTTATGACCTTTAGTGTATTTTCTATCACAACTGTAACAAAGCCCTTTTTCTCTTTTTTCTTCCAATTGTTGTGGAGTCAATCTTGTAGGTTGTGGAAGGCTAGGAGAAACAACACTTCCATCTTTATAGTTGTGATTGTTACGCTTCCTTGTTGCCATAATTTTTCTTTCAATTTTTCTTGCCAACTTGAATGACTTCTCTAATGAATCAGGTTCCCAAAGGAGAACCTCATGTTGGATTTTATCTTTTAATGCCCCTATGAACATGTTATCTCAAAATCAAGCCCTGGAAGGCTGCAAACCAGGAAGACTTCAAGTAACTGTTTCAAACCAATCTTTTGACTAAGGCTTAGCCTCCTTAGCCTGAGAGGGCTCTCTCAAAGGGTTAATGATTTAGATTAAAGATATGAATAGATGGCTAACTCTATGGTTTGTAATTGTATATGTTTATAGGTTGAAAGATGAAGGCTGGCTACCATTGGGCTATGGAGTCAAAGTATGTTTTAGTACCACAACAAGATCAGCTTAACATGAAGTCAGGGCATTCAACATTTGAATATTCAGAACACAACACACATATGGAACCACAGCTCATAAGTGCACACAGGAAGTCAGAGCACAATCAGTGAATTCTGAGTGATTGTACACCTATGAAACTGTAAACAAAACTAAGGAAAGGAAAACACTCATTCTGAATATAAGAAATCCTTCATGAATCCTGAGTAGTGAAGCCAAAGCATTCTACCTAGCATGGAAGTCAAGGCATTATAGAGTTCAAGTGTAGAAATGACAATACAAAACAGTGAAACATAGTAAGTTTATCTATGAAGGAAGTCAGAGCATCAGTGATGAATTCTGAGTATCATAAGTAAACACCACTGCATTGTAAGTATTAGAAGATGCCATCATAACAAGAACATACAAGAACTCTTCATGAATCTTGAGTTGTCTAAGTAGAAATCTGCATTAGGTTAAAAATATACACAGTCTGCACATAGAGCAGCAGCTGAGCCAAAAAGTCTCCAACCCTTTGCTAATTCCACCTCTTGCTCTATATAAAGCATTTAAAATTAGGATTCCATCATCCCTCATCAAGAGAATTCGAATTTGCCATCAGTGACACCTATTCTAACCATAAAACAAACCATTAATTAGAACTAGCTGTTAACTAGGAGTGCTAGTGACCTAATACAACTAGGAGTGTAACTCCTTATTATGATTCAACAACCTTATCTAAGAATTTAAAGCATTCCTTGACACCTAAAACTCCATGAAGTCGAATTTGATGAAGCCTCCCACGTGGTCACCCAACTGCTGATGACAAACCCTAGAAATTAGGGAACATGTTTCCTTGTTTTTAGGTTTAGGATCCCTGAAAATTGGCACGTGGGACAGAGCCTTTATCTCCTCATCCATGACACATTTTACGAAACTGAAGGAGGTTTTTGTAGCCCATGTTTTCTAGAACAAAAACCTCTCCTGGGTTTTTAAAACATTCCTCCAGCTGTTCAGAATCTGTCCTTGAAAAACACATGTCAAACAGGAAACTGTCCCTTGCTCTGTTCTGGCTGAAAAATAGGTCTTGGGACAGAGGTCATAACTTCTCGTACAAAATGTATTTGGAAAAACTGAAGGAGTTTTTTGTGAAACAATCCATGCTGAACAAAAACCTCTTTTGGTTTTTTGAAACACTACTCCAGCTGCCCAGAATAAGTCTTTGAAAAACAGTTGTCAAACAGGAGATGAAAAACTGCACCTACAGCAGTTTCGTAGCGCAACTTTGGTCACCCTTTTCTCCCAGCTCATAATCAATTTGAAGAAAGTGGAAGAGGTTTTTGCACTTTAGTATCTTAGGAATGAAAACCTCTTTCACTTTTCAGAGATAAGTTTTCAACTGCTCAGAAACTCTTCTAGACGTTGACTGGTAAAAACAAGAAGACAGTTTGACTGATAAGTTGACTGATAAAGTTTGGAGTTCAAAAATGTCTCTCCTTTTTTGCTTTTGGTCTCCACAAGGATCTTCTTTGATTACACAAAAATGTATTGAAGTGCCATGTTCTTCATGTGCTGTAGACCTTGTTCATGCACCCCTGTGAAAATAAAACCTCTTCAACGCTGCCTGAAGTATGATGAACAATAGTAGCTGTGATCACTTTTATAACAAATGGCTTATGGTTCATATATGCTTTTCCTTTGCCCGTTTTTCCCTTGCTGGATGCTTGCATTGTGAAAATGATCATTCTTCAGAAACTCCCTTTCAAAAAAGGTTTCCCTTTTGTCCCTCAAAATTGGTCAACTACATCAAAATAGGCAGCTACAGCAAAATAGGCAGCTACAGCAGTTTCGTAGCGCAAGTTTAACCACACATTTCTCCCACCTCAGAATGGAATTGAAGAAACTGAAAGAGGTTTTTGTAATTCAACATGTTAGGAAGAAAAGCCTCTTTCAGTTTGCAAAATTGAGTTCTCAGCTGCTCTGGAAAGCTTCTGGAAGTTACCTAGTAAAACAATTTTTTCTGCTGAAACAGGCTGCTACAGGGGTTTCGCAGCGCACTGCGAAAACACTGATTTCGTAGCGCAAAACAGGATTTTTACACTGTCTGCGCTATGAAAACGTGGATTCGTAGCTAGTTTCAAAATTTCTCCAAAATTATGTGAGATATGTCTTCTAAACACATGGTGAGGCTTCTAGGACATGGAATGAGGCTATCAAACTTTATTTGAAGATGGACATGAGAATCTAACCCTATGACTTAGACTTTAAAACATAAAAATGACTTGACCATGACTTGACCATGACTGATACAAGAATTGAGAAACCATGTAAGTTGTCCAAATTTTTTAAGGAAGTTTTACAGTGATAACAGTGGCTCCACTAGGGATAGTGTGCCTTTGTGGTACATTAAGAACCTGTAGCTCCAGTGCCGCTATCCATCCTTTAGAAGAAAACTTTGAACTTCTGCCCAATTTGCTCCTCAAGCCTTTAATTATTTCTGAATGAAGAATTCCAACTGCACCTACTGAAATAGATGCTCAGTCAACCTTGAGCTTATTTGCACTTTCCTACCTACCTACCCTATCAGCTGCAAGCTCCACTTGTAGCTCAAGCAACATGATATTTCCAATAAAGCCAATCAATTGTCTTCTCTGATATTGGAGGCTCTTGACTGCATTCAACCTCAAAATAACCATGGTAGTGAGATGACCAAATCAACTCATAATATACTTGATCTTCATAATGCAAATGAAAATGAAAGACCGGAGTGCAAAGCTTGTCCATATATTCATTTATAGGGTCAAAGAAAACATGGTTATTTTGATAATCATCATAACATTCTATCTCTTCAGACAACTGATCCTCAGCCACACAAAATTCCTTTGATGTGCTATCCAACTGCCTTTATGCATGATTCTCATAAACAACGTAATTTTCCTCACTATTGTTATCATTCTTTGAAGTAAGCTGCTGCAAGGAATTACAAAATTGAACAACCTTTTCTTCTGCCTGAGGATTATAAGAAATTTCTTCCAGTATTTCTTCTTGGTGTTTGCAATCAATTTCATATTCTTTATGATCAAAAGACTGACAAATTTGCTGCATCTTCTCATTTATATCAAAGGATGAAACATGGTTTTCATAAATAAACCCCTGCTGATCCTCATGTTGCATTTCATGACATGTTATACTTTCTTGTTGGTGTTGAATTGCATTGTTATGAAGAGCCTCTAAAATTTCTTCATCCATAAATTCATCATCATCATAACAATCCTCCAAGTATTGAATAAGACTTTAAGAATGTCTACAGCAATCTTTGAGCAACAATAAGGAAGGATGACATTCTTTATACATGTCATAGAACACATCATGGAAATCAGCAAGAGAATATAATGAACCATTTTCCAAACTTTTATACCAAGACCATGCTTTTCTTTCTAAAGTGGTCATAAACATCTTCATGAGACAATCTTCAGGGAAATGAACCTTAAGACTGCGTACATGCATATGAAACCTAACCAAATGAAGGGCAACATCATCTTTCTTTTCATCTTTGAATATCGGAAGATCCTCTAACCAATCAACCTTTGGCATAGGATTTGGAAAACCAGGGATATGAGACTGATTCATAGGAGCATACCTGGCATTCATTCTTGCAGTGGAATTCATCTTGAAACTTCATCAAGCTACTGATCTTCTAGCAGTGGAGTCACCTTCCAATTTCTTATTCGATGTGTGGAGTCGCCAAGGTAGTTTTGCAGCCTCAAAAAGATGTCTGAGCTCCTGCTACCTTCAGAAGTTCAACCATTGATTTCGGGAATGAATAATCTTCAGACTCCCGGCAGACGCACCAAAATGTTATCTCAAAATCAAGCCCTGGAAGGCTGCAAACCAGGAAGACTTCAAGTAACTGTTTCAAACCAATCTTTTGACTAAGGCTTAGCCTCCTTAGCCTGAGAGGGCTCTCTCAAAGGGTTAATGATTTAGATTAAAGATATGAATAGATGGCTAACTCTATGGTTTGTAATTGTATATGTTTATAGGTTGAAAGATGAAGGCTGGCTACCATTGGGCTATGGAGTCAAAGTATGTTTCAGTACCACAACAAGATCAGCTTAACATGAAGTCAGGGCATTCAGCATTTGAATATTCAGAACACAACACACATATGGAACCACATCTCATAAGTGCACACAGGAAGTCAGAGCACAATCAGTGAATTCTGAGTGATTGTACACCTATGAAACTGTAAACAAAACTAAGGAAAGGACAACACTCATTCTGAATATAAGAAATCCTTCATGAATCCTGAGTAGTGAAGCCAAAGCATTCTACCTAGCATGGAAGTCAAGGCATTATAGAGTTCAAGTGTAGAAATGACAATACAAAACAGTGAAACATAGTAAGTTTATCTATGAAGGAAGTCAGAGCATCAGTGATGAATTCTGAGTATCATAAGTAAACACCACTACAATGTAAGTATTAGAAGATGCCATCATAACAAGAACATACAAGAACTCTTCATGAATCTTGAGTTGTCTAAGTAGAAATCTGTATTAGGTTAAAAATATACACAGTCTGCACATAGAGCAACAGCTGAGCCAAAAAGTCTCCAACCCTTTGCTAATTCCACCTCTTGCTCTATATAAAGCATTTACAATTAGGATTCCATCATCCCTCATCAAGAGAATTCGAATTTGCCATCAGTGACACCTATTCTAACCATAAAACAAACCATTAATTAGAACTAGCTGTTAACTAGGAGTGCTAGTGACCTAATACAACTAGGAGTGTAACTCCTTATTATGATTCAACAACCTTATCTAAGCATTTAAAGCATTCCTTGACACCTAAAACTCCATGAAGTCGAATTTGATGAAGCCTCCCACGTGGTCACCCAACTGCTGATGACAAACCCTAGAAATTAGGGAACATGTTTCCTTGTTTTTAGGTTTAGGATCCCTGAAAATTGGCACGTGGGACAGAGCCTTTATCTCCTCATCCATGACACATTTTACGAAACTGAAGGAGGTTTTTGTAGCCCATGTTGTCTAGAAAAAAAACCTCTCCTGGTTTTTTAAAACATTCCTCCAGCTGTTCAGAATCTGTCCTTGAAAAACACGTGTCAAACAGGAAACTGTCCCTTGCTCTGTTCTGGCTGAAAATAAGGTCTTGGGATAGAGGTCATAACTTTTCGTACAAAATGTATTTCGAAAAACTGAAGGAGGTTTTTGTGAAACAATCCATGCTGAACAAAAACCTCTTTTTGTTTTTTGAAAAACTACTCCAGCTGCCCAGAATAAGTCTTTGAAAAACAGTTGTCAAACAGGAGATGAAAAACTGCACCTACAGCAGTTTCGTAGCGCAACTTTGGTCACCCTTTTCTCCCAGCTCATAATCAATTTGAAGAAAGTGGAAGAGGTTTTTTCACTTTAGTATCTTAGGAATGAAAACCTATTTCACTTTTCAGAGATAAGTTTTCAACTGCTCAGAAACGCTTCTAGACGTTGACTGGTAAAAACAAGAAGACAGTTTGACTGATAAGTTGACTGATAAAGTTTGGAGTTCAAAAATGTCTCTCCTTTTTTGCTTTTGGTCTCCACAAGGATCTTCTTTGATTACACAAAAATGTATTGAAGTGCCATGTTCTTCATGTGCTGTAGACCTTGTTCATGCACCCCTGTGAAAATAAAACCTCTTCAACGCTGCCTGAAGTATGATGAACAATAGTAGCTGTGATCACTTTTATAACAAATGGCTTATGGTTCATATATGCTTTTCCTTTGCCCGTTTTTCCCTTGCTGGATGCTTGCATTGTGCAAATGATCATTCTTCAGACACTCCCTTTCAAAAAAGGTTTCCCTTTTGTCCCTCAAAATTGGTCAACTACATCAAAATAGGCAGCTACAACAAAATAGGCAGCTACAACAAAATAGGCAGCTACAGCAGTTTCGTAGCGCAAGTTTAACCACACATTTCTCCCACCTCAGAATGGAATTGAAGAAACTGAAAGAGGTTTTTGTAATTCAACATGTTAGGAAGAAAAGCCTCTTTCAGTTTGCAAAATTGAGTTCTCAGCTGCTCTGGAAAGCTTCTGGAAGTTACCTAGTAAAACAGTTTTTTCTGCTGAAACAGGCTGCTACAGGGGTTTCGCAGCGCGCTGCGAAAACACTGATTTCGTAGCGCAAAACAGGATTTTTACACTGTCTGCGCTACGAAAACGTGGATTCGTAGCTAGTTTCAAAATTTCTCCGAAATTATGTGAGATATGTCTTCTAAACACATGGTGAGGCTTCTAGGACATGGAATGAGGCTATCAAACTTTATTTGAAGATGGACATGAGACTCTAACCCTATGACTTAGACTTTAAAACATAAAAATGACTTGACCATGACTTGACCATGACTGATACAAGAATTGAGAAACCATGTAAGTTGTCCAAATTTTTTAAGGAAGTTTTACAGTGATAACAGAACACATCAATCCTATGCTCCTCTGGAATATATTTTACCCTTATATTCAATTTTTGGATGTCCTCAATGTGCTCCTCATAATGTGCTATCATTTCTTATGTAAAAATAGCCCAAGTGAAAATTTGTTTACGAGAGAAAATCCATCGATACCATACAAACTGATTAGGTTATAAATATAAAGTCGCAATGCATACCTTTTGTGTGTTTTTAACATGATGGAGATCGAAATATTGCTCCATCTTTAGTATCCATGTTACAGGATCCTTGCCATCAAACTTCCTCATATTTATCTTTGGAGCATGGTGGGTCTTCAATCCAATGTTAGAGTCTATGAAATCATGAATAACATTTCTTTTGTTCTCATCATGAGTTTCCTCTATTAAATTTTCACCATTGGGAATCATTTCTTGTAGAAAATTTTCCAAACCTCCTTTCAAACCTTCCATGTCTTTCTTAAAATATTCAATGTTTACTTCTAAACAATCCATCTTAGCTTACACACCATTCTTTAAACCATCCATATTAGCTTCCACGCCTTTCTTTAAACCATCCATCTTAGCTTCTGCTACTTTTTGTGAGAGTGAAATTTGTTGCACTTGGTCTTGTAATTTTGATATATTATGTTGCATTTCTTCCTCTTCTTCATGCGTCATGCTAGATATTTTAGGTTGCTTACTAGGTGTTTCCACTTTAGTTCTTTGGGGCATCAATTAATGATAATTATGCTTCACAATGTCCTTTGAATTCCTTCAAACTAATTTTTTAAAACAAACTTATGTAAAATTTTAAAAAGGCTACACATCTTTTTTGGATTTGTAGGAGCTCGATTTTGAATTTGTTGTATTTCTATAATTTTGGATCTCCTAGGTGTGAAATTTTGTCCTATGGTATCCCTCTGAGTCCTCCTAACAACCCCACAAGTCTTATCAAGATTGGATTCTCCAAGAAATGGTTATTCGAAATCACCCATGATGACCTGATTATAGACTAGTTCAGTAGAGAAAACTTGTCTGAAGTTCCATGTGTCATTGTTTCGACCTTCAGTCCTGAAACCGATACATAGAAAACCAAAGTTTGTCCTCTTTCTGTAATGTTTTATGAAATTTCAATCTAATGCTCAGAGAGAAAGTTATGATGATTGTCAAACACACATGGACATCAAAGACAATGTGAAAGATAAAACATGCAATACAATTTTATTAACAAGAGATTTACATTTATAGTACATTATGTGACTCTTGGGTTTCAGATCCCAAGGTCTCTTGGACTGCTTTTGTCCATTTAACTTCCACACTAACCCATTTAGGATTAGGTGTCCAACATTCCCCCCCCTTAATCCGAAGGGTTATGTATGAGTCCAAGAAGAGAGCTGTAATACAAAATGTGCAAAAAATGCATGACAGCACTAGGCTGAATGTGCTCTATGAAATGTTGGTAAAAAAGGGCGGTGGTTTAAGGATGACCACCAACACTGGAACGCTTAGTGCAGTTCCCGGAACTCTTCCAAAAATGGCAAGAAGCTGGAGTCTTCTGCTAGAGGAAGTGTTCTTAATCTGTGATGGTTTAAGGATGACCAACAACTCTGGAATGCTTAATGCAATTCCTAGAACTCTTCCAAAACTGGCAAGAAGCTGGAGTCTTCTGCTAGAGGAAGTGTTCTTAATCTGTGATGGTTTAAGGATGACCAAAAAATCTGCGATTCCTGGAACTCTTCCAAAACTGGCAAGAAGCTGGAGTCTTCTGCTAGAGGAAGTGTCCCAGATTGCCAACTGAAGGCATGTTCAGGCATCTTTGTCTCTGGCTACAACTCTGAAACTGGTGTGGCAGGTTGTGGCTCAGGCTCACTTGATGTGACTTTGAAGCTTGTAGATGACCATCATTTCCCCCCTGTCAGATACAAGGTGAGATGATGGAGAAAACTCAACTGCAAGACTGTTCAATATTCTGGAACAAGTTCTGACATGTGTTTGGAATATCTTCTTGGCTGTTGATGCCCATTGCCAAGAAGCGATCCATCCAAGATGAATCTTTGTTCTTGCAGGATGTTTGTTTTTGAAGCATCTGTGTGAAGAATGGCTGGTTTTATGACAGTGCTTACATGGATGAAGATCAAAACAGTGATCTTTCAAATGGCCAACTCGGTCACAGTGTTGGCATTTCACGATCTGTTGTTGTTGTTGTTGTTGTTGTTGCGGAAGAGGGGCAGATTCTGGAACAGCTGAAGCTGAACTGTCATGAGAAGCAGGTGAACTGTCATCAATGAATCCAGCACTCTGAAACTGAATGGGCTTTGAGTAGTCTGGAATATGAAAGGACAAGTCCTTGTCATATCCAAGACCAGTTCTGTGCTTGTTGTGGACAAGCTGTTCCCAAGGTCTGATGATGGGCTTGGGAAGTGCAGACTGAGTTTCTGCATCTGCATGTACAACTGCTGCTTTATTGGGTTCTGGATCTGATTCAACCTCAATCTTACTAATTTCACCACTTGCTGGTTTAACCTTGAACAACATATTGTTTTGAGCAGAAAACAATTTGGAATGACAAATCTGTTGAAGCTCATCTTGCTGGAACTGAGATTCTAGTTGCAAAAAATCAATCTTTTCTTGTGCATCATGCAGGCAGGTCTGAATGTCACAAAGAGTGTCTTTGCTAACATTTACCTTCCCACCAATAGTGGAGTGTATTAGTGTATTCAGTAACTCTAATACATCATCAAATCTGGCCATTGTCTCAACAAAGAAATGAACACTCAACCATCCTAGTGGAGACTATAGCAAGTCTAGACAAACCCCAGTTATTGAAGATTTCAAAAAGTTAAGAAATACCAGATTCTGTTCTTTAAATTCTGTAGAAATTTCACACCTGACTAGACTTTATAGAGCTTGCCTCTATATCCCTTCTGGAAGCTCAGGAATGCAAAAAGAATAAAAAATCCGCGAATACCAGCAATGGAGACACGGCTCAAACTCCACGAATATACACAAGGGTAGCTCGACCTCTTCCTTCAATAATAAATCCAAGAATCTCAACCTCTTTTTTATTGGAAATGACCCCAATGATGTAAAAAACTTCAGCAGGGCTTTATTATGTATTCTGCCCTCAAAATGCAGAGATTCCAGCTAGGAATTTAGCCAATCACTAACAGATTTGTGTCCAGCAAGAATGAGAGGCTCAAAGTCCTTCCAACACAGATACAATAGATATGTTTCACCCTTAAAATGCTCAGGTATACCAAGATACGCTTTGTATGGATGCACAACTAAATGACTTCTTTCTTCTTTGAAATTCGAACTTCAACTACAGGAATGGATTACATATACCTCTGATATATCAACTCTAATAATAACAGAGATCTGAAGTAGAATATACAAGCAAATGTTAGGAAGAACAATGGCTGTAGATAAGTGTTATAACATCAAAGAAGCTCCATCATTACAGAGAAAACACCACAGTGATAATATATGCAATGTATTCAGCTCCTAGACAGAGAAATAAATATGGAGTGTCTTCAATATATTCACAGCCACACATCCAATGAGATGAGGAAGTTTGAGACCCTCTATAGCAGAGGTACATCACCAAACATCACTTCCAATAGTCTATACTTATTAAGATTTCAAGCACAGGTACAGTGATATGCTGCTCAACTGAAACAACCACAGAAAATACAAGTTTGTAGCCTTGGGGCTAGATCATTCTTTATGTGCCAAGAGGCAGTCACTATCTATGTCTCCTGTAAAATATGCTCTGCTTCATCTTCTGCGTATTTCACATCCCTTCTCTGCATTATTTTCGCTACCATCAAAACTGGAGCCTGGCCACCAGAAGGCACGACACCGCACAGTAAATTCAAGCGTTCACACAACACAGCATTTAATGCAGTCTTCAATTCAAAACAACTCGCAACATAATGATATAGTGCTAGCGCACCATTCAAGGCTTCCAAAATTGATGTGGGTCTCTACAACTTCAACGGCTTCAAGCTTTAAACAGCTATGATTTGAGGCGATTCAAATGTTAGGCACATATAAAATTTGAACACATATAAAATTTGAACAATGCATAGACAAACTTGATTCTCGTAACGAGTTTCTTTCTGAAGATTTCGTGGAAAACTTGAAGCGGATGGAAACTCTGTACGGAGCAAAGGACTTCGTTTCAACTTCTCAGCTCAGTTTGCTGCGGCCTGGCGCTTTCTATTTGACTAAAGTAGATTCCGGCGTTTCTATTCCCGCAAAGTTATTGGTGCTGAACAATGCATAGACAACAATTTGATGCTAGACAGGTACAAAACAGATACATTTAATATAGATCAATCCACCTTATCAGTTGGAAGAACAATGAGAGATGTTCCTGTAGGTGCAGGACGACGGAAGAACAAGCACTCAACTTCACATTATAGGCATATGATGATCGCTGATGGCCTTGCGACAGCTAGAGCTGATGCTCCCGATTGTTGCTCCTCCTCCAACACTTTCACTGAAACTTGAAACATCCAATTACAACATAAAATTTTACTAAAACAGTCCACCCAAAAATGAGACGTCTTCAGATCTACCAAACTACCAAGGGTCAATTATTTATCTGAAACATAAATGGTGCAACTCAAAGTATCCCCGTGTCGACAGCATCATCATCACCCTCTAGAAGTGCAATAACAGATGATGACACAAGCAAGCCTATTTATTTTGGCTGTCGAATTATAAGGATTGATGTAGTCAAAACGCCAAGTCTGATAAGCATATCAGTTGGTATACGAGCAGCGCAATGATGATTATGAAGGAAAGTAGCCATAATAACACCTCTCGGGCCATGAAACTATAAGAAACTATCCTTTAAACTCCAATTCCACTTAGTGCAGGGGTTTCACATTTACAAAACATAGTCTCCTCCTGCCAATTCAATTAAACCTTCACTGTATTAGTGAATCATGCAAGCTCGGCTCTTCGTTCACCAATGGCACAACGCAGCATGGCGGAACAGGTTTGAAACCCTCAACAAGTGAAAAAGATTACGAAGCTCTTCCGACTTGTACCACAGTTTAATGCTCGCCCTCAAATTCTACGCATTCATGTCGAGAAGCTACGCAGAGAGGAACTATGCTGAGAAGAATTGCGCTAACTTCAAAAATGGAGTCGAGGAATGCCAAGAGTCACTTGCAGTGGAGAAGGTATGGTGGTATTTGAGAACCGGGTATGGAGGCCGAATGCGAGGACTACGTATGGCAGTGGTAACATAGTAAATGGAGGTCTAGCACTGTATAATGGGAGTAACTGTTCGTCGGAACCATGATGAGTGGTATGGTGGTTTGAAGCCACAATGCCAAAACAATGTCGGTTTGATGCTAAAACATGAGATTTGCCAAACACAGTCAAGCCAACAATGTGTAACCCACACTCGTAGGAGGAGCGATATTACCTTCTTTTGAGAATTCGACAATCAATCCTGAGCACACCAACATTCAATACTCCACAACTTTCAACCTAGTCCATGCTCACCTTGGTCTCCACGCTCACGGCAGCAGCGTCGGATAGAGAATAATGGCAGAGGAAATGGCATTCGATGCACAGGACGAGGAGCGTTATGTGTAGTGTTAACTAGGCAGGGTATTTTTCTATTTCAAGACGTGTCAGAGAATAATCACAGTGCTGTTATACCAGCGCTCCTACCACAGCGTTGTTTGCTTAAAAACGCATATGACAAAGGGCGCAGTCAATAAAATTGACAGACAGGCATCTCAGAACCGCTTGGACAGCGCTGGCAATGTCAGGAGCAGCTAACATTTAGCTGAAAAAATATTCGTGAGAAAATATTCCTGAGATGCAGAATTGATGGCAGAAATGACTGCACAGAAAGGCCATAAGACAAATGGCTCACATTAATTATGCAGGGCAGGAATACACCCGCTCTGATACCATGTCAAACACACATGGACAGATAAAACATGCAATACAATTTTATTAACAAGAGATTTACATTTATAGTACATTATGTGACTCTTGGGTTTCAGATCCCAAGGTCTCTTGGACTGCTTTTGTCCATTTAACTTCCACACTAACCCATTTAGGATTAGGTGTCCAACAACGATTTTCCCCAGGTCACCTGCTTGAGATGTAATTTGGGAGCCTGCAAAAGCCCTAACTTCCTTGGATCATATCTCTGAACATATAGCGAGACAAGATCTAAAATTCTTGCCTGTGGTTCATCAAGATTTTGGCTCAAATGGGTTTTAATTTTAGCTTCTAAAACGTCATATAAAGAAAGTTATAGTGAAAATTCCACGATGACCTCTGTGAAGCAGCGAAACCCTAGAATCCAAAGCTCTAATACCAATTGTTATGCAACCAACTCACAAAATAGAAGAAAAGATAGATCACCACTTCAAAATCCTATTCAAGGGGGAAACCTCCTTTATATTACACAAATGAACAATTATTGCATGATACAAATGACAAGACATCTTTTATATATATAGGAGTCTAAGGGGTCACAATATAATTAAAGCCAACATAACAATAATAATGTAAGGACACACCAATAACAATAGTGGGTTTCTATGGGGCACAATAATAACAATATGGGGATATGGACACAACATTAATAATAAGGGGATACAATGAAAATAATAATAAGGGAATACACTAGTATTAAAGGGACCTAACATGAACTGACAAGCGCTCAGAGGAACCATGATGGAGCCAAGGGAACAATGCCGAGCGCGAACATTGGGGTGGAACCATGATGTAGTGGAACTTTGAGCAGAGAAATTTTGAAGGAATATTTTAGATTCCCTTGGAGCTGATTTTTGATAGTGGTGCAATCATGCCAACTTTATACTCAAATTACTTAGAATTTTGCTAGGAGTCTGATGGTGCAGACGATTTTATGATATAAGAAGTGGATTTACTAGTGAGAGAATATTGGGGGAAAAACCATGAAGGTAGAACCTTCATGCAGGGATCTGCATGGAATCTAAAAGATTCCTTCGAGGCCATAAATTGATAGTTTCAGAACCAAACCGATTTTATAATCATTTTTCTCAGTTTTTTGCAAGGAATGTGATGGTATGATCAGTTTCTTCATCTGATCAGCCAAATTTTAGTCAACCTATGATTATGGAATCTTTGAGATTCCCAGGTCCTAGAGTTTGACTAAGGCAAAAAGGGGTTGAGTTTACAACCATTTTTCACATTTTTTTTGCTAGGAATTCAACAATGTAATCCATTTCTTCAGCATAGGCGTGCATTTTCAGACCATCCTTGGAATTGGAGGTATACAATATTTTTGTAAATGTATACAATTTGATTTTTGTTAAATTTTAATGAGAGAGACCTTTGGACATTGAGAAGGGCTTGAAGATGTAACCGAAACTAGGTGAATTCTATTATCAACTTGTTTGTGCCTGTATTTTCTCATGGTTTCTTTTGAATTCCACTTCTTTTATGTGTATGCATCATATGGTTACATGCTCTTTCAAATGCAATTCTGTATGCATCATTGAAGTGAAAAGATCTGAATCAAGTTTGGTATCAGAGCGGGTCTTTTGTTAGTGTGAATTGCAAGTGTATGATAACCAAGGCAAAGCTCCAAAGAGGTGAAGGAAAACTTAAGTGATCTAGAAGTGGGCATGCAACATGAAGAAGGAAAATGGCATACAAAGATGCTCGATTGAAGGAAGAGTGAAATTATCGCAAGGACTTCTACACCATAACATAAAAAGTGGATAAGTTCTTTTGAAAGTGTGAGAAAAAAATGGTGAAACCAGATAAGAAAGAAGAATCAGATGATAATGCCTCGGTAAATCATGAAGGATGAGGAGAAGAGCCTCTAGAACCTCCCTCTCCATATATGAGTGAATTCTCAACTTCTTCCTCATCTTCTCATCATTCTAAAAGTAGAAAATCTCATGAAAAACATTTTTTCAAGTTGGATGTCAAGTTTGATTTGACCATGTTTAGTGGAGAACCTAATGTAGAAAATCTAGATAAATGAATTAGACAGGTTGAAGTATATTGCTGCATACAACGAATCAAAGAGGATGAGGCCAAGATCCACTTAGCATCCTTTCGATTGAGTGAATGCTCTCTTATGGTGGGAAAGTATGTTACAAAAATGTGGTAAGAGTAATTGTAAACTTCTTTCATCTTAGTATGAGTTTATTTTTGCTTTAAGAGGACAATTTTAGCTATTGGGCTACAAAAAAATGGCCATGATGGAATGGAAACATGTGAAACAAAGTTAAGGTTAGAATGTTCAAAATTTTACAAAGGAGTTTAGGAAACAAGCATTAGCATTGAATGTTCCATTAGACTCTCCTGAAACGTTGATGAAACACATTGGCTCATTGCATTGTTATTTGTGTCATTCATTGTTCTTATTTGAACCTAAAAATCTTGATGAAATGAAGGTTGTACATATTGAAAGTAGGGGGAAGCATGAGAAATATGAATGTCCAAAGAGGGTAGAAGTAGCTAAGAGAAAAGAAGCAAAGTCCTCTTGTACTCATTGTGAGAAAGAAGGGCATGATGAGGAGCATTGTTGGAAACTTCATTCGAAATTGAGGCCAAAGAAGAATGACATAAAAGAGAAGCAAAATACAGTTGCAACTTTGCAACAAAACCAAGAATCTGAATTCCAAGGATGATGAGAAGATCACAACTACATGATTTTCAGGTGTTGGACCAGTTGATCTGGGATCAGACTCAGGTAATGAGATGAAGATTGCAACTCTTGGGATTGCATAAGATGGACCTATTGACTTAGGTTTCGATTTAGGCGATGAGACAAAGATTTCAAAGAATGTTGTACCAAGGATGAGAAGGGAACCAAAGAATGCATGGCTCCAAGAACACGAGGAGATCAACTAGATAATTCAAATGAATAATTTTGAACTAAGGAAACTCCTACGAGAAGCAGAGGAGGATAAACAAAGGTTAAAACGTCAATTACAAGGCAAGGAGGAGTCCTTGTAAAGGTTACAACATAACAAGCCTGAGGTAAAATTGGTTCTTCAATTTCATGTTTTCTTTATGATGATAATTTCGCTACTTTTGAGACACATACTATAAGAATTGGTTCAAAGTTGATGAAGAAAATAGGGTATCAAGGAAATGGCCTCAGATTTAATAGCCAGAGAATTGTGAATCCCATAAAAGTGGAGGAATTGCCTCATTATGCAGGACTTAGTTATGTGAGGAAGGAGGTTGGAGAATGTTCCAAGACAAACAGTGACCAATCCATAATGGAATATGGAGCACATCACAACATTCTAGTGATAGTTAAGATTCCGTAGGAATTTTTCCTCATCAGGGACTCATCAGGAAGAAGTGTTCAAAGAGGGTCCAAAAAGTTTGGAGGAGAAAGAATCATTGCAGTCACTGCAACAAGGAAGGACATCAGAGAGCCACATGTCAGATAGTCTATGACCAAAATACAACTATGAATGAACCAACTGGTGAAGTTTCTCAACAAGAAAATCAACCACAAGGAGATGGTCCATTCACTTTGGGATGTGGTTTTAGTAGCTTTTCATGGATGCATTTTGTAAATCACATGTTGCTAGATATTTGTAAAAGTGATGAAGTGTTTTCCATCAATTATGAATGTAACGTAGTGATCTTTTGGGTCTTTTTCTTGATAGTTGGGGTGTTGTTTTCTGTTATGATTTTGATATAAAATTGACCAAAGAGTGTGTTATAAACTCTTGGAAAGTATGTGTTTTTTCTTGGATCATGTTTGGTCTTAAAAAAGAACACGCATAATGCAAAGATTTACTACAGGTTTGCAGAGGACACATGTGTCGGTTCATTGTTTATGGCTCTGAAGAAAAAAGGTGAAGGAGAAGGAAGTGTGGCATGTTAGGGTGCTTGTTGTGCATAAAAGGGAGTACAATAGATTTCGGATTGTGTTTATGGTTATGGAGGACCAAAAGCTCCTCAGTTGGGACAAATGATCTAGGTGGATCCAAGGCTTAAATTTCAAAGTTGTTGAATCTTAGCAAAATTGGCCCCAAGTTGTAGATCCCATCATTACAAACCCAACGACACGACCGACACCTCAATTGGAGTCCGTATGGCCATTTTATGACTATCAAAATTTTGCAAGTAGTAAGGGGATTGTTGGAAATAATACTGGGGGGGGGGGATTAGTATTAGAAATTTAACAATTTTTTATTTCCATAAACAAATTGTTATACGCAACTTTTGATAATTAAACCTATGTATATATGCAACTGTGTTTAGAGAAAACTGCATATATCTTGTAGACTTCTAATTTAGTTAGCTGATCTTAATCTGTGTATCAGGACCATAAAGCAGTAATCAAGTGTAGTAAATAGTATAGGCAATCACACACATGAACACAAGATATAAGGTGGAAACCCAATGTGGGTGAAAAACACCTGCTGCAATTCGTCTTTATCTTCTTTTAATAAGAAACTTCTTTTATAATATTTCTGTACTGGTGCAGTCTTATACCAGTACACAGGCTTCTACCTGCAGAAGGCTACAACCTTCTCTCGATCTCCAGCTTCTCCTGGAAGGGAGCTACAACCCCCTTAGCTCTTGTACTAGTTGACGTACTAGTACGTAGGTGCTGACCTACAGAAGGCTACAACCTTCTCTTTTCTTCCAGGGACCACGTTTCATAAATTTTCATACTGGATTCATCAATAACATTAATCAAACTTCCAATGTATCTGCATCAACCAATCTCCTTTTCACCAAAAAAAAGTGAATCAAACAATCACTTCTCTGAATGCTGTACTAGAATATAGTAACAGTAACCAGAAACCAATCCTGAACCCAGAACACTGCAGCATTAAAAACAAGTAGCTAAAACATATTTTATGAGACGTACGCTACTTCAATATGTGGAACCTGTGTGTATAAATTGTTGTATTAAGTCCAACCTGTGTATACACTATTTTGAATTACCGAACTAGCGTGTATACGCGCCTTTGCTATGCTGAACCTGCGTATAGATTTATAAAAGATAATCTACCATTTTCAGGTATTCAGACATTAGTTATACCCAGATCATCAGATTTATAGATCAAGTCATGTGCCAAATATAATAGATCAAAATCACACAAAGATACTTCTCTTCAAGCCTTAACATCTTGACCCATCAATAGAACTTATCCTTTTCCTTGCGCTCAGGTTCCTCCTTGATTTAGATCCAGCTATGCACCATAACCTAATGACCAGTATTCTAGATCTTTCTCTTCATAAGATATTCAATCCTTGAGTGCCTTTGCCTAATGATCTCCTTCCCCTTTTATAGTCTTAGGCCTTACTTAATACCATGGTCCAAAACCACTTAGAACCAATACTTGGGACCCAATACCTGGGTTCAACACTTCATATGAGATACCATGGTCCAAAACCATAGGTCCAAATACCAAGGACTAAATACCATGGACTAAAAACAAGTTTTCCCACATGTACGCGCTTTTCCTTGCATGAAAGTGCGTGCATACGCATACGCGCCTTTTGATCAGCTATCCCGCGTGTATATGCGACTTGGTTAAGAGGAACCTACGTACATCTCTTTTTCTTTCATTCTGAGAGCCTGAACTATGATCTGTCATTTGAGTGAGTTGCCATCAAGGACAACACCTGTGTCATAGTGCCAAACCTGTGTCATAATGCCAATAGGGATGTGAGACCTACTTAGCTTATCTGGCGATGAAATGACCAATGTGCCTTCAACACATGGCATGCCAACATTGGCTTCCTAGTCTTGCACAAAAAGAAAAAACACAAATATTAAAATAACAAAAAAAATTAAACCATATTAAAATATGGTTTAAAAATCATATAAAACAGATATATATATATATATATATATATATATATATATATATATATATATATATATATATATATATATATATATATATATATATATATAGGTTACTATATTAACCATATAACAAAATTACAAGGATTTATATGGTAGCCATATTTGAAAATCCAACAAAAAAAAAAATATTAATGGTTGGGAATACCAACAAATATATTAATGTGTTTATAGTTGGCATTAAAACCATATGTAACAAAAATCATATAAATATATGGTTAACAACATTAACACTTTAGAAATGATTCGATTTAATAAGCAGTTCTATATATTATACAATAGTTGCTTAAATATAACATGTTGATTGGGCAAGCAATTAAATAATGTATATTTTTTATTATATCAAATGACAACTGATAGTTTGGAACCCATGACCACACAAGTTCAATGAATTCTAAATATATCTTTTAACCAACTTGCTAGCTAGCAAAATTTTGATGGTGTAGGCGATTTTCCGATATGAGCAATGGTTTTTCTAGTGACAAAAGGTTGAGGGCAGAACCATGAAGGTGGAACCTTGACACTCATGGAATTTATAAGATTCCCTAGAGGCCAGAAATTGACAGTTTCAGAGCCAAGCCTACTTTATGCTCATTTTTCTTAGTTTTTCGCTAGGAACATGATGGTGTGATTAGTTTCTTCATTCTAGTAGCCAAATTTTAGTTAACCCGCGGGAAATAATCTTTGGGAATCTTTGAGATTCCTAGGGGCCCAGATTTTGACTGAGGTAGAAAGGGGTCAAGTTTATAGTCCTTTTTCATGATTTTTTGCTGGGAATTCAATGATGCAATGCATTTCTCGAGCAAAGGTGTGCATTTTAAGACCATCATTGGAAGTGGATGTATAATACGTCTTTTGTAAATGTATACAAATTGATTTTCGCTAAATATTAATGAGAGAGGCCTCCCCCCATTGATCAGGGCCCAGAGACGTAACCCACACTGGGTGAACTCCATTATCAACTTGTTTGTGCTTTTGTTTTCTCATGGTTACTTTTGAATTCCGTTTCTTTTATGTGTATGCATCATATGGTTACATGCTCTTCAAAATGAAATTCTATATGCACCATTGAAGTGAAAAGATTTAGATCAATGTCTGGGTTATTTTTAGCTAATTGACTCGTTTCACTGGTAGATCACTGAGTTAACAATAGTTCTACTACTCAACTGATCTTGAACTAACTCAATTAATGTCTTGAGTTAGTTAATTGAGTTCAACTAAAAATCACTGAACTAAATTGCTAAATTTTAGCAATCACTACATGCACAACTCTACTTCAAACCTACAAACTCAAATTTGTTCATATAAATAAGTGACAAGGCCATGTCACTCAAGCTAACTACAATCCAAGTCATCCCACTGATGTGGAAAACAAAATTACCCAATTTGACTAAGGTACAAGTCAAATTGATCCTTTCTTTCTACAATTTCTAACAACCGGCACAAAGTTTCCCTTTGGTGTTATTATCCGTTAGAATTGTTCTCATGATTTCCTGAATTCCAGAATTCCAAATTAGATTTGAAGCATTTTCTCACTCAGACCCAAAATCCACTTTAAGAGTAGACCAAGTCTCACTTTCACAAGAAACAAGATGTTTCTTTATAGGGACATTGTATAGTAAGGCTTTCCTTGCCCCTCTCCTCTTGCATTTGGTGCTCCTCATGAGTATCAAGGAATGGTATAATCACATGTGTTTGCGTGCACGGGGGTGGCCATGCCACCCCCTCCATTTAATTCTCTCATAGTCATAGGGTGGTGGGAAAATGACCCCAAGCCGCCATGTGCCTCAAACCTCACCCCAATTTGGGGAAACAACAATTTAATCCATCTCTCTAAACTCAATTTTATTTCCATAGGTTTAATATTGAACATGTGTTTTAATATCACACTACAATAGAGCTCTAAAATTTAAACTCAAAGGTCCAATGTTGAACCTTTGCTTTGATATCACTCTGTAACACTCCCTCGAACCCCCTTTTCCTCTCTTAGGATGTGCGAGGTGTTGCCTATTTTCTTTGAATCGGTCTCTAAGGTATGTTTTGAATATGGGGTCACAAGAACTCTTTTATCAAAGCCTTCAAATTTGAAAAAAAATGCCACCATCAAGTCCAATTTATCGAGAGATTTCTGCTTATTTTTGGTGATATAAATTTCACTTCAATCCAACACCCAAATTGAAAGTTATGCCCATTAGAATTTTAGCCAATTATATTAAGCCACACCATCATTATGATACTGCATTGCATCCACATGGTCCCTGTCATGCCCGCGTGGCACTGTCACATCAACACAATGTGGGGTCCACTCTGTATCATACCATGGTAGATTGGGTTACTTTGCAATTATATCTAGCTTGTGCTACATTGGACCTTTCAACTTGGTGTCAACCCTCACCAACCCTGGATCCCGGATCTCTGAATCCATTTCCTGTGCATTGAATCTAGCGCAGGGCCCACTGAATGATATTTGGTCAAAGTCATATTCAAGCCCTCGAAGAGGTGTGCACCCTCACCATCCTAGATCCCCAAATTTGACTCTTGTGTATTTAATTTGGTGCAAGGACCATCGAATGGTATTCGACCCAAGTCATATCCAAGACAACATAAGAGGTGTGCACTCTCACCACCCTTAGATACCAAAATATAACTCTTGTATATTTAATTCGATGCATGGCCCACTGAATGCTATCTGACCTAAGAATAATATGACCTCCTCAGAAGTGTTGGCCATCACCAACTTCCAGATCCTTGGATCCTCAATGTGAACAAATATTGTAAGGGAAATATGGTCCTGGATGAAATCTAGCCTCCACATATGTACTAGCCATCTCCAACCTTTAGATCCCTAGATGCGGGATTCTATAAGTGCACGAAGGAAAAAGGAAAATATAGGAAATTTATTAAGGCAAGGGAGGCAACGACCCAAACACCGAATTTCCTGGAAGGTATGGCTAAGGCCTGAACATTGACTCAAAGGTGAAAGAAGTAAAGCTCCAAATTTATAGGGGAAAATTTGAGCAACTCAAAATGAAGGAAGATGAAAATATTGCTGCATATTTTCAACTTGTTGATGAAACAACAAACACATTGGAAGGTTTAGAGAACCTGTCAACACAAAAATTATTGTCCGGAAGATCCTCAGAACCTTGCCAACAAGGTTCAACCCAAAGTTATCTATCTTGGAAGATAGATTGGATCTGACCAATCTCGGAATAAATGAATTGCATGAAATTCTCATGGCATATGAAATGAGGATTGAATAAGAGGATGGTACATCTCACTTAGAAACATCATTTTCCACATCCAAGAAGACTAGTAAGGACAAGCAGACTCCGAAAGCGAAAACTTGCAGTTGTAAAGATGAAGAAAAGGAAGAAGATGAAGAAGAATTTTCAGATAAAGAATTTTCCTACTTTACACGAAATATGAGAACAGGTATGGGAATATCAAAGGTAAACTTACATTGCTATTTTTTTATTATGGTGAGGTTGGGCATTTTTCAACCATGTGTCCTCACAAAAATGAGGCTAGATCAAAGATTTTTGTGATCCATAATGTAGAAGAAAGTCTTTCGGATTAATCACATAGTTAGGATTTGATTGACGTTTCGAACCAACTAATGTGGTTCATCCTCAGGACAAGGTGAGAAATCCATAGATCAAAAGGAATAAATAGTAAGGATGTAGCATTGCCCAGAGTTAGCCGTTAAAAATTAGCTGTTGGTGGATTAGTTAGAAGGTAAAGAAAATAATTATTTAGGGATTAGAGGTAAGGGACATTAAATATACATCTATTAATAAATCTAGGTGTGTCAGTTTGGGTAAAAATAAATTGATCTCTAATAATAATAATAGATCTATTACTAATAAGAATAATATATATAACAATACTACTTTTACTAGATTTAAGAAATATAATAATAATACTATTTTTAACAACAATTTCTTATCTTCCTCCATTCAGAAGAAAAATATTAAACATTATGTTAAAGATTATTTTAACAATAAGGATTCTATTAGCTTGAGTAATTATAGAAATAGGAATTTGATTTATAATAGAAAGAATTTTACTGCCTCCTCCCATAATAATATTAGTAACATATATCCAATTAATAATAATATTAATAATGACCATAATAATATTATGAATAATAAGAATAATAACTATGATGATGATGATGATGATCATAATAATATCTTGTGGGTTTTAATAATGTTATTAATCTCTCCAACAGGAATTTTAATCCTTCTGTCTTTGTAATCCTCCCTTTGTACCCCATATTACCCCCCCTAGGTATATTATAGTCTTCAGTCTTCTTAATAAAGGTCTCAATTTTTCCCTTGCCCTGAATAAGATTCCTACTAATGACATTATCTGCAGCATTGAGTATGGTATTAGGGACCTTCCAGATAACGTTAAGGAGTCTATTAGGCAAGATTGTGTTGTTGTTCTTAGGAAGGCTAAACTTCCTAAGAAAAACCTCAGCAAAGTCGAGTTTCTTTCCCTTAACTCCCTGAGAGACAACCCTGACATCGTTGTTCTTAGAGCGGACAAAGGTGGAGCAGTTGTCATTCTTGACAAATCTGATTATGACCACAAAAGGTTGGATCATCTATCTAATAGTGGAAGTTACATCAAGCTTAAGAAGAATCCCATTAAGTTTGTCTCTAAGGAGGTTGCCTCCGCTATTAAGTCTGATCCTTCTCTTAATCCTCTTTCCCGAAATCTCATTGAGAGCAATCCCCTTACCCTTAGAATCTATGGCCTGCCAAAGATTCATAAATCTGGGGCCCCATTGCGACCTATTGTCAACACAATAGGTGGTCCTACCTATCTCCTTGCTAAATTCTTAGCTCAAAAGCTCAAGCCTCTTGTTGGTCATACTGATTCTTTTGTTAAAGACTCTGCTTCCTTTATTCAAGAGTGGAGAGATATCAAATTGGAACCGGGTGATTTACTGGTTAGTTTTGATGTTGTTTCCTTATACACCAAAATCCCCATCCAAGAAGCCATTGATATCATAAATCGCATCACTGACCAAGACACTGCCAAGTTGGTTGGCCTCTGCCTCACCTCGACTTTCTTTAGTTTCCAAGGTGAGTTTTATGAGAAAACTTGTGGTGTGGCGATGGGCTCCCCTCTTTCCCCTATCATCGCTAACTTTTTCATGGAATATTTTGAGACCAGGGCCTTAGCCACTGCTCAGTTTCTTCCTAAAAAATGGAAGAGGTTTGTTGATGATACCTGTGTCATCTGGCCTCATGGTCGAGAGAAACTCGACCTGTTTCTCAACCACCTCAATTCTCTATCTGACTCCATCAAGTTCACGATGGAAGTTGAGGTGGAAGGTTGCCTTCCCTTTCTTGACATTCTCCTCTCGAGGATGGATGATGGCTCCATTTTTCACCAGGTCTTTCAGAAAAAGGTTCACACTGAACAGTATCTCCATGCCAGTTCTCATCATTTCTCGGCTCAGAAATTCGGGGTTCTCAAAACTCTTGCTACCTGTGCTCTAAGAAGCTCTGATGAAATACACCTCGAGCAAGAAAAATCCCATCTCCTTGAGGTTTTTCGAAATAATGGGTATAACAGATCTCAAATCCTTAAGGCCTTTCACAAGGCATGCAAAGCGCCTAGTGTTAAATCTGCTCATAACGATCCTATCTCTAAGGTTCATCTTCCTTATATCCAAGGAAACACAAATAGGATTGCCCATAGCCTCAAGAAGATGAATGTTGCTTATTCATTCAAACCTCTCAATATCATTAAAAATTCTCTTAGATCGGTTAAAGACCATATTGAGCCTAAGGACTCAAAAGGTGTCTACCTTGTTCCCTGCTCTTGTGGTATCCCCTACATTGGAGAAACAGGTAGGTCTATTAAATAGAGGATCAATGAGCATGCAACAGACATCAGACACAATCACTCCCGCTCATCAGCCTTAGCTGAACATGCAGAAAAATCGAAGCACCATGTTTGTATTGAAGAATCCAAAGTTATCGCTAAAGTAGATCATTTCCACCACAGGAAGCTTAGGGAGGCGATTGAGATCGAAAGGCACGCCAGAAATCTTAATAGGGATGATGGTTGGAAATTGAGTAAGAGCTGGATTCCAGCTCTCTCATCTTAACTCATCATTCTTCTTTTCCTCTCTCCTCCTCTTTTCTTTTTGGTTTATTTTCTTCTGTTTCTGCCTGGTTCCCTATTTTTATTTATTTATATATTTTATGTATATATTTGTTCACTTATATATATATATATATATATTTTAAATAACAAATTTTCCCTTTATTTTCTATCTTTTTATAATTTATTTATTTATTATTATTATTATTTTTATTGCTCTACTTTACTTTCTTTTATTTATTTTTTAATAATATATATATTTATATATTATTATTATTTATTTATTTATTTATTTTTTAACTAAATATACATTATTTTTCCTTACCTCTATTCCCTAAATAATTATTTTATTTACCTTCTAACTAATCCACCAACAACTAATTTTTTACGGCTAACTCTGGGCAATGCTGCATCCTTACTATTTATTCCTTCTGATCTATGGATTCCTCACCTTGTCCTGAGGATGAACCACATTAGTTGGTTTGAAACATCGACCAAATCCTAACTATGTGATTAATCCGAAAGACTTTCTTCTAAAAATGAGTCTAAGGAAAGAAAAGTCCTAAGAAGTTCAACAAGAAAGACAAGAAGAAATGGTTTAAGAAGAGTTTCTTCTCCAAAGAAGATAGCTCCTCATCTGATGAAGATAGTGATGACGAAGAATGAATCAATGGAATAGTATTGTTTATGGCTAATCAAAATAAGCAAGAGGAATCTGAAGAAGAAGGAGATGAAGAGGAAGATATGACTGAGGTTGAATTTTGAAAACAAAGTAATCAAAGTTATTAAAGAGCTCAAGGTTGAGAAGAAGCACGTTAACACTCTTGAAGACGAATTAAAGACAGAAAGGGAACATGTCCTAAATCTTAAAATAAAGGTTGAATAATACAAACAAATTGAAGAATCTCTCAGGAAATAATTAAAGGAAAGCAACAAGGAAAGATAAGCATTGGAAGCTGAAATAGTCTCTCTACGAAAGCAAGTAAAAAATGGAAAAACTCTTCAAAACTACGCCAACAGCTCAAAGGCATTGGAAGAAATCATCAGCAATCAACGATCATGTAGTGACAAGACTGGTTACAAAGAAAAATCCGAAAAGGAGTCAAGTCCTTCTATGGCAACAAAAGATGATGGATATGTAAAATCTACGAAGTAGGTAGACCTCCCAGCTAAATCAAGAGATCAAGACTCGCAGGAAGAACCTTGGAAGACAATTCCTTGAAGAATATTTCCTCCCAGGTATCAACCTATATTTTATGGTCATTGTTATTCATGTGGAAGGTTTGGACATAGAGTTGTAGAATGTCACACATATGTTTGGAATGAATATAGTTCCGGGAGATATTTCAGAAATAGATATTCCATAACTCAACAGAATATCAACAGATTTGATCATTTGAGAGATGATGTCGAATGTTACAAATGTAACAATTTTGGACACCTGGCTAAAGATTGCAGACTTGGAAGTTCTTCAAAGGAATTCTCACAAAATCAGAATGAACAAGTATGGAAAAAGAAGACTGAAAAGTGTGCTCTCACTCTCAAGGCTCAAAGAAATAGAAACATTTGGTATGTTGACAATGGTTGCTCAACACATATGACTGGAGATAGAAATAAGTTCATATCCTTGAAGTAAAAGAAGGACAGAACAATGTCTTTTGGAAATGACGGGTCTTCAAATGTCATAGGAGTAGGTGCGACCACAATTGGAAGAAAGGATGCATTAACGAAGGATGTGTTGTTGGTTGAAATTATGAATCAGAATCTACTCCGTGTTGGACATATGTGCGATCAAGGACACACGATGGTATTCAACTCTAAGAAATGTGAAATCAAGAAAGGTAAGTTTGGTAAAATTGTGGCTACAACAAGCAGAGCTCCAAATGACATATATATTTTGGATGAGGCACCTAAAGGGTGTTTTCTGGTGAAAGAAGATGAAATTTGGCTATGACATTGTTGAAGCCTCGAAATTTGCTACAACAACATTGGGGGATGACCACCTGGTTCAAACCTTAAAGAAACTCCTTTTCCATTTGGAATGGTGGTTCCGACTGGCTCAACTAGGTCAAGTTACCTTCTCTCAATCTCCAAAATGGCTTACAATATGACTTCATCCACCAATGGAGAAGAGACATTAGATCAACTCTCTTTGATGATCAAGCAAGAAAGCGATCCTTAAGCTGATTTAGGGCTCAACCAGGCCACAACTAAATTTTGTCTCTTTATGAAGAGGGATTTTAGAAATGTAGAATTAATCTAAATGCAAAATTATTCTAAAATGCAAGCAAAAGGAACTAAATCCTAATCCTATCTCAATTAGGTAGATATAAATCTAACCCAACCAACAGCAAGATATTTAAATGATTGGGATTTAAATATGGCTGGCTTATAATGAATATCAAGCTAAGGAAGTAGTTCAATTAGCTGACATTATGTATACCAAAACATATTCTATTCAGAGACCTCTTAACTGAAATAATAAATCAACAACATTTATGAAGAAGTTCACAAAATGGCATTGATTGTTTAATCAATAATTCAAATAATTAAACAATAATATGAGGAAGAAGTTCACAACATATTACTATTTGTTAAACCAATATTAAAAGATAAATTTATGAGTAAATAGTTGCTCAAAAATTAGAATTCAACCCATAAGAGAAAAGATAAATAATAACATATGATTGAGACAAATTACTCATACTGACAAAAGTGCACAAATATGAATAAAATGACATGCTCCTACCATCATAAAATGAAACTAGTATTTAAAACAGTAGTATATTATAAATACCAACTTATTGAATCATTTTCTCTAGCTCTGGTCTCCAACATTCCTTTACATTGCTTGAACTTTTGTTGTTACAACAAGAGATGCAAAAGTGCAAACGCTGCCCATCATACATAATTCAAAATGCAAAAGGAAAATCCTCAATAATCCCCAGATTTGAGATTTTCTCTCCTCCCACCTACAACTCTAAATTTCTATTACAGAAGTGCTTTTAAAATTCCAGAATTACAGAGAAGAAAGAAACCCTTATTACATTCTACAATTTGCTATTTATAATAGTTTTCAAAAGCATTCTTAACAAGAAAGTTTGTTGAAGAAGAAATGTGTTTATTCAATTTTTATTGGCTCAAAATTTTCATTATTCTATTGCTGGAGCCTTCTCATTGATTGAGTTTATTTTCTTTTTATCTCTTCAATTGTTTTTCTACAAAACAAATCAAAACAAAATTAAAATACAAAAATAAAATCAAAATGCTAAATCTGGAATTAAAATAAATCCAATCAAATTTAATTAAATAAATAATTGAAAAGGAAATCTTAGCTTTCTATTGGCGTCTGTGATGATTTAATTGGCCAAAGAGATTATTGACGAATGGGTCTGCACACAGAAGAAGTTGCGGCAAATGAGAATACAGAAAATAAAACTCAGAAAATTGATTCTGTTCAAAATTCAGAGCTTGATCTTATGCTAGATTTTAGATCCAATAAATGATCAAATCTGGAAATAAAACTACTTCAGAAATATTCTGCACAATTTTATATTTCCAATAAGCCGTCCTGGGCCTCATTTGGCCAAATAAAACTCTATTTATGAACTAATGAAGTTGATATATTAAAATTGCCAAAATTCTAAAAATTCTGTTATTTAGATTAAAAATCTAAATTTCTTGATTAAATTTTAATCCTAAATTAAATTAAAGTTATTATTTAATTAATGCTAATTTAATTAAAAAATTAATTAAGTTACAAAATTTAATTAATATTTAAAAAATTTAATTAATTAAATAAATTAAAAATTTAATTAAAATTATAGTAATATTATAAACAAATTATATTAAAATTATAATATAATATTATAATTAAAATATAATAGGTTATAACAAAAATATAATATACTAATTATATAATTTACAAATTAAATTAAAATTTCATATTAACTATACGTTAAAGGTGAAATGGGGAGTTTAATATATATGGGAGTTTGGGGTAATGGTGTGATAAGATGGGAGTGATAAGGAGTGAGGGAGGTGAAGGTGATGGAAAGATAAAGGAGTGGAGGGAGGTGATGTAGGATCTGGAGGTATAAGGAGTGTGAGAAATTTAGAATAAAAATATTTGACTATCACATTTTTTAAATTGCATATTGGATTATTTAATATAAGTGCATAATTTTTTTATTTATTTGTGATATATCGCAATCGCAATATTTTATCGCAATTTTAAAATCGCATTTTTAGATCGCAATTTTAAAATCGTATTTTTTGGATGATATTTTTTTCTTAGATTGGGATTTTGGAAGTAAGGAAGTGATATGAAGTGGGGCCCACGTGGAATTAATAATCCTACAAATTGGACTATAGCCACTTTGCAATTTTGAGAATCTGGTCTTGGCAACTTGTTTTAAAATAATAAATTGGAGTAAATTACCAAGATTCCGAAACACGTTTTCATCCATTGTATGATTTAGCTGGGTCATTTTGTAGGACTGTTAGTGAAAATATGAAAGAATATTAGTAAAACTAAATAAGAGTTAATATTTACAATGAATGACCATTGAACTTAATTAGCTATGAAAAATCGAAATATTATATTTTTAGGTTAGGCGAGAAAATGATCAAACTTCAAAGGAGTGCCATTTATAAACTGGTTGACCAAATTAGGCAAAACAAGTATTGATGGAAAGCTTGTGAAAAGTCGGATTCATTGAAACAATTAAAATAGAAATCCGAAGAAAACTAAAAAATGAAAAAAAATGTAAGACAATTAACTTAAATGAAAATCATAAAAGATGCTTAGCAAAAAATTAATGGAAAGGATCCCCATTACTTCAAGTAATGGGGGTGATTGGTTTTCCTTACAATAGGCACAAACGAATGGGACATATAAAATTCAAAAATTTGGTCAGGATCAACAAAAAGGAAGCAGTAAGAGATATGCTAAAAATTTCAAAACCTACCAATACGATATGTGAAGCTTGTAGGCATGACAAACAAGCAAAAGTTGAGTTCAAGACAAAAGAACACTTTGCATCTCATCCATTGGAATTAATATGTACTGATCTATGTGGTCCAATGAAAACAAAAGGTTTAGACGAAGAATTAAACTTTATGCTAATGATAGATGATTACACTAGAATGATAGCTGTCAATTTCTTAAAGAAAACGTCAGAGGCATTCAAGTGTTTTAAAATCTACAAGAAATTGGTTGAAAATGAAACCAATTTGAAGATCAAGTGTCTGAGATCAGATAATGGCAGAGAATTCACTTCCAAGGTATTTCAACAATACTATGACGAAAATGGAATAAAAAGGCAATTCTCAACAACCAGAACACCACAACAAAATGGAGTTGTTGAAAGAAAAAATAGAACCGTATAAGAAATGGCCAGAACAATGTTAAATGACTCAAAATTAGATGATAAATTCTGGGTTCAAGCAATCGATACAACTGTATTCATTATAAATAGAGGTTTGCTTAGGAATAATTGTAACATGACTTTGTATGAACTATGGAAAGGAAGACCAGCTAACGTCAAATACTTCAAAATATTTGGAAGAAAATGCTACATCAAAAGAGAAGATAAAAAATTGGGCAAGTTCAATTCACGTGTTGATGAAGGTATTTTCGTTGGTTATTCATGCAAAAGGAAGGCTTATAGATGCTACAATTTGAGGCGAAAAAAAATAGTGGAAAGCATAAATGTTACTTTTGATGAAGATTGCGTTCCAAAGGATGACGATGAGATTTTCCCTTCAAGATAATCTAAGGGATTTGAGGTAGAATCTGTGAAGGATGAAGAAGAAGCTCCAGAACAAGACTAATCAAGTAAAGACACAACAACAAACCAAGAGGTAATACGAAATGATCCGCAGGATGTACAAGAAACTTCTCCAAAAGTTTTAAAAGAATGGTGTCAAAAGAATCATCCGTAAAATCAAATCATTGGAAACATAAATGAAGGAATTGGAACCAGAAGAAGTCGACAACTTCGTTCATCACAACAAGCCCACCTTGCTCTTTTAGCAACTTTTGAGCCTAGAAATTTTGAGGAAGCTAGTCAAGATGAACACTGGGTAGCAGCTATGAATGAAGAACTAGATCAAATTGAGAAGAACAACACTTGGGAATTGGTTCCACGACCAAAGGATAAAAATGTTATTGGAACTAAATGGGTCTTCAGAAACAAATTGAATGAGGATGGACAGGTTACCATGAATACGATAAGATTAGTCTGCAATGTAGTTTTAACCCCGTACAGTAATTACCTGCATACGAATTCTAAAACACAGAAAATAAGCAATGCGAGAGCATAACACATAAAACACATATACACAGATATTTTCCCTTGGATACCAAAACCGGGACTACCAGCTTGATTTTTCATTATTTTCCTTTCAATGTTACAATACATATTTATGCATGCTGAAGCATCCAATACCATGGACTGAAAACCATCGCGTCCAAAACCATGGATCGAAAACCATCGCGTCCAAAAAACATGAGTGAAAATCCCGCACAAAACCATAGGTGGGTCCGCCCAACCTAACATAGGGTCCAAAACCAAAATTTTCTGGGGCGCTACCCTGGACCCCATAAAGTGGGGTTACGGGTACACCTCAAACCCCCTGTGACCTCCCCCTCTCTAACCCCTGGTTAACTACATGGGCTAGTCGTGGAAAGAATATAACACAACCCAACATTCTCCCACTTGTTGTTTTCTTTCCACAGGGGAGCACAATAGAGCTTACTCATTTATCCAGCCCTGCAACACCCATTGTTTCTCTACACCAAGAGAACTTCTTAGAGCTCACAGATTTTGTCAATGCTGGTGGGATCCAGTATTGCAGTAATAATGCTGCAACTCCTGGGACTCCCTTCTTTACTTTTATCAACCCGGTAGTTCGTAACAAACTTGGAAGCGACGGTGCTGTATGCACAAGTACTAGATCTTGCCGCAGCTGTCACTTGGTCAGCTGGCACAAGTCCGCTAGGGGCTTAAGCCAACTTCTATGAGCTCTTAGAAGAAGCTTTTTAACTGATGGATGGAAGCTAACTCAGAGGAAGCTGATCTACTTGCAGAAAGAAACTGAAAGCCAAAAAGTAACATAAACCCTAGCAAACCCTAATTCTACCAGCTAGTCCTACTAATGCAGAGGAGAGAATGCAAACTATTAAAAGAGATGCCATTACTTCTATGAAGGTAAAATGCACATGCCTAGGCTACCTCTATCTGAAGGAAACATCTTTTTGTATTTTCAAATAAGTTATCAGAATTATCATGCATGTGTTTTAACTGGCTTTTTACTGTGCAGGGGTGGATCAAGGAAGAGAAATGCTTGGAAAAGGTTGGGAAGGTTCAGAGAGGGTCTAAGGAGTCCCTAACACCCTTCCGGAGAGTTTCACAAAGTTTGGCTATCCAGCAACCTCACTTGTGAGCTTCTACAGGAAGTCTGCAGGGGTTCTACAAGATGTTTCAGGGATTTCTACAGGATGTTCAGAAATTTCTACAGGATGTTCTAAAATTGGATTTTGGAGGATGGGTGAGTGAAAGAGGATGCATGAATGGATAGGGAGGTAGGGTAGGGGTCTGAAATGGCCCAGTGACTGATGGATGAAGTGATGAGAGGGTGTGGAAAGCTAACTTGACTTAAAGAGGGCTAAGGCAATGGAAGAGCAAGAAGGTAAGGTTACGTGGGCAGAAGAGTAGTTGTGAGGTGAGGAACCTAACTAGGGGATGGAGCAGCTAGCCTGGACGAAGCTTAGGTGGACGAGAGAGTGATGGAGATGCCCTGCACTGTGTACATTTAACCAAATCAACCAAGTCCTGCACACAATCAAAATCTTAGCTAATCTATCCTAACTGTCAACGAAGCAAATGAACAACAACTTTATTTATAAAGAGAACCATGTACAACACTTAATCAAAGAAACATCTCAAAAAGGTCTGAACACATGACTAATTTCTACAAATGAAGACATTACACCAAAGATTGCATGGTCATGAAAACTAGTGTTTTTGTTGGGCAGCACTGTTTCTGCAGTTCTAGCCCCTGATCCAATAAGGGAGAGGTGAAACCGAGAGTGTAGACAACCCCTTTTCCCGGAGCTTTATTGATTATTATCCTAACAATCTATTCTACACATCTGAAGCAATTCTATTCCTCAACAATGACCTATTTAACCAACACAACTAAATTTTTCTCAACAAAACCATGTTTCAAATGCATAAAAGGAAAATCACAGTGCTTAAAGGAAAGATAACAATACAAAGAAGGAGGCCCTAGACTCTCAGGTTGGGCCCAACCCCGAGAGCTATGGCTCCTATAGAAAACTCAGAGCTGATATCAAATCTGACTGCTTCTCATTATCAAAAAATAATCATAAGTCAAGAGTTATGCCAACAATGGCTACAAGAGAAAAAAACAGAGCTAGCAGCACTGTAGTGCAAAATATGCAAGAGTTTTTCAAAAGTCCCTCACGAAGGCTGAGGCCTTAACATTTATACACCACGAGGCCTTAGCTGGCCTCCTAAATCCATGGGACTTGGCTGCCCAAACTGTGAATGAACAACTCCTTCCAAAAAATCTGTTGGCTACCTTCTAGATCCAGTTTTAGTGGCCTTTGGAGCTTGGAGTTGGGGATGAAGATCTCGAGGGAGGCTATTTAATGCCATAGACAACCCCCCTACGAATCCTCAACCCAAGCTTGGCTGTCTTCTAGCCCATGTCTGCTCGGTTTTGCTCCAACATGTGTCAAAAAATCCTGAAATGAGCACGTGTTAGCCACCTAAGAAGAGTGACTACCCTTATTCGTACAAATGACATAAACATACTAAAAAATAATGCATAAGTTATGAAAAATGAAGGATTGAACAGGGATAATTAGGCCAAATGAGCCCAAAATGTTACCAAATTTTGGGCTCATCATCACCCCCCTGCTAAAATGATTGCTCATCCCTGAGCAACTAGTCCAGCTCCTCGTCTTTCATTGCTTTAATCGCCACTCTCACATCCCAGGCTTCTAAAGTAGTATCCTCCTCACTGTCATGGAATCCGGCCTTCTTCTCCACCTCTTCCCCCTGCTTATGCTCTTCTTTTTCTGTGCTTCCTTCTACCAATCCCAAAAGCAAAGGTGGGCTTAGCTTGAGGCCGATCCAGCTAGCTTGGAGGTTCTGCATGGACTTCTTGTAGAGAGGTACCCGTACTAGGCCCTCCCTCATTCTAGTTGGAGTGTGATACTCCTTGATTTTGAGGCTGTGGGACAATGTGTTCCACCTTCGGGTGCAAGCATGCACACAATTGTCCCCTAATAATCGCTCCATATCCTCGAAGTGCGCTATAGCCTGAGCCTGCTGATCCATGTATTTTAATAAAGCCTGAGAGTTGGTTGCTAGGTGTTGGTGGGCTGATATCAATGCAGTGGGGTCCTCTGGCTCTGCTCTAATCAGCAGTGGTTCATGTAACTCTCGGTTCATAACATCTTTGACCTCTGTCGCTCTCTTTTCTTCATGGTTTAACCATGAGGTAAATGCCATCAGCTGCATATCTCCCACGACTGTGTTGGGGTCCCATGAAGTTACGTTTGGAAGGGCCAAATTATGGAGGTAGAACTCTGATAGCTTGGCCTTGTCCTCTGTTGAGCTGCTGTTGCATAAATCTGTGAACTGCTGGGGGTTTTGGATTTGGGAGATACCCCTCTGTGCCAATGCATTAATTTGGAATTGCAGCCACTGGTCCCGTAGGTATAAGCCATAAGATTTGGCCGGCTGCCTACATTGCAGAGCATCCATAGCCCAACTGGCCATGCAGGCCAGTTGTGCCTCTTTTTCTTGCACCTGCTATTTGAGAGCTTGTATCTCTATGTTTGCTTGCAATTCCCTTTCCTGTAGTTGCTGGTTTAGTTCCTCAAGACCAGCTTGCATTCCTTCTTTGCCTTGAGGTTCTGCTGTAGTGTCCTCTGATGTTGTGCCCCTTTCTTTCCTCTGTTCCTGTAGCTGCAGTTTGAGCTTCTCATTCTCTTCCTGTAGAAATACTCGCTGGCAGTTTCCCACGTGTTTTGCCATAGCCAATTCTCTTCTTGCCTCCTTGAGTTGTTCCTCCAAGGGGCCTATATCTGCTACTCCTTTAGATTTGGCTATCCTCATCCATGTGTGGGTCCTCACTCTTTCTTCCTCCAGTGCAAAGAAAAGCGGCACTGTGAATTTCTGTTGAATAATTTTCCCTGCCTCCAAAAAGTTATAATAAGAGCTCAAGCTGGGCTGGGGGCTAGGCTCCATAATGTGCTCTACCTCTTCTTCCCTTTGTGGTGATGTGGCTGCCTCCCCCTCCATTCTTTCGGTCTCCTTGAACCTGGCTAATGTTTCCTGTAGAACGGCTTCAGCATCCTATAGAGGGGTTTTTGAAGCTAACCTTTCCATTCTCTCCCTCCAGGTAGTTGTCTTCGGGCTCCCCCACTCATAAGTGACTGATACTTTGGAGGGGGACTTCTCCTTTGGCGAGGTAGGGGTGTCTTCAATGGTAATTGGGTCTTTGGATGGAGGTTGGGGCCTGCCAGTTTTAATTCTTACACTTCTCCTCGCTTTGAAATACAGAGGAGTCTCCCTCTTTCATTTCTCCTTTGGCTTGGGAGAGGTACTTAGGGTGGCCAGCACAGCTACTACCTCCCTAGCAAGAATTTCAGCCGTTTTCTACTTCTGTTTTCCTTTCTTAGGACTTCCTGTAGAAAGCCCTGTAGTGGCTGATTTCTGGCTTCCTGTAGAAGCCGTTTTTAGCTTTCCTGTAGAAATAGACGGCACCGTTTTAGCCTGCTTGGCTGAGGGTGCTTTTTCTTTTAACTTTGCTGAGGCTGCCTTAGAGGTGCCCTCACTGACGTGGAATTTTTCAATCCTTTCCACCCTGCTCTGTAGTCTTTTCTCCCTGGGTGTTAGTGTGGTTTTTTCACCCTCTGTTTTGGCAGCTTGGTTTCTCTCTTGTTTTCCCTTCTGTTCTTTCTTTGGTGTTTTGGCTAGAGTTTCTTGGCCTTTACCTTTCTTCTCTGCTTGAGTGTGTTCCTTCTCCTTGCTGCTGGAGGAGGTGAGCTCCTCAGCCAACATTTGGATGTCATCATCCTTAGTCAAATTTCGAAAGGTTTCCCAGGAGAGAGGGACGGTGTACATGTGGAGTGCATCTTCCACGAGGAGCTTAATGAGCCCATGATGGGCTATCTGGTCTGGCGTTCCCTCTCTCAATTTGGTGGCACACTCAGTCATGGACTATAGGAGGAAGTAAGGAATGCTCAACTTTTTCTCTGAGGGTAGGTCCATTTGGTGCCTAAGTTCCGCGAGCAACCGGAAATGATATCCATACACGATGCTAAATCGTCCCTCGCACGTGATATACTTCATAATCTGGAGGCTGACCTCACTCCAGAATGACTGTAGGCTGGTTCTTCGAACTCCATTCTTGTCTTCTGAGAATTGTTCCTCTGGCAAGAAGAAATCCTTCTTAGCTTTCTGACCCAGTTTTCTCTCTTCCTTATCCCAAGGTACCCCCATCGGTAGATCAGTGACTCTGCTAATGAACTGTGGGGTGAGTCTGAGGGTCAATCCTCTGAAGTTGACAATGGCCAATGTCTTTGACTTTGGCTTCAAGGATCGCAAGAATTCTTCTGCAACCTCGTCATCGTGACCTTGAAGCTTGTCACAGAATGACATCCATCGTGCACGAGAAAACAGGTCCACCACCTCAGGGGTTTCCCGTAACTTCTTTGAGTCTGTAGGCTCTTTTCTAATGAACCCTCCCGGCATGGTAAAAACTTGCTTTGTTGGCCTGAGCTTGCCTGCTCGTATACAGAAGTGGATCTTTGGGATTTCCTTAGACAGAGCGTAGAGCTATGTCTCTGTTATGCACATAGTTTATAAAATTCACGACTTTCTACGGGTGAGCGTTAACAATGGCTCAATTATAAATCAAACCCTGGAGAAAATCCCGCATACACACTACGACGACAATTTTCATGCAGCGACAAGAAAACACTTGTAAATTTATGCACAGACTATAATTCACGGTTTCCTACCCCTTTAACACGTTGACTTCACCACCTTTCGAACTAATTGCATGGGAGAACTATATTCAGGCTTACCTCACTCCAGAATTTCCACCTTCGACGTGAACAGTTCAAATTCCTCCGTAACGTTGAGCTTCCTGTAGCGCAGCTTCCTGTAGAAGTCGTGCACAGATTCTGGGGAGCGCTTCAGTGGTTCTGGGCCTTTTGTGCAGCAACAAGACGTTGGAACAGGCCGAGAACTCGAAGCAACAGCCTTCAGAGAATTTAGGATGCGTACTCGGCTGCAAAAAAGTTGAGAATAAATGAGTGCAGTGCGCCATACATGATCTAGCCGGCGGATTTGAATTTCTGCGGAATTCGTGGCGAGGGTGTGAGCTGTCCCCATCGGCCCGTTGGCCGACGTCACCTGCTATCATTCCACTGACCGCCGAATCATTCCCTGTATATCTACCGCCGCCACTCCTGTTAGATCGCCACTTCTCTCTGACTTGACGCTTCCCACGTGTCCATTTACTGTCTCGTCGACACAACCAAAGCTTTCCGGATCGGATGAGGCCATCGGGCTGGTTGTGGTGGCCAGTTGAATGGCTACCTGACTTGTTCAATCCATTCATTTCCATAGTTACACACATTTTAGAGCATTTCTTATGTAATTTGATGAAACAGGGTGAGGCACTTACCTGTGCGGCCGTGGACGTGATTTTTCTCATGCTTCAGGACGAGAGGTGATGGATCCGCTTGCTGCTGCTTCGTGCACAGGCACGAGAGCTCCTTTTCGTTGACTGCTGCTAGTTGCGAGACCGGTTTCCTAGCTATGGATGGTGAATGCGCCGGCTTCATGAGTTGCAAGTTCCTTCATGGTGTGTGCTCTAGCCGGATCAACTGCTACAGGATTCCTGTAGGACATCCTGTAGCCGTTTCTCCTCCTAGGGTGCATGCCGAAACAGTGGAGTCACGTTCACAGGTGCAGGGTCCTCCGATTGCCTTGACAGGTAAAGCGTTGAGCCTCTGCATGCTTTATTTCCCACTTAAAAATATTTCTTTTGAGAGTCCAACGTTCGGGTATGATTGCAGGTCTTTCAATCATATGGCAGCGATGGTGGTGAAAGGAGGCGACAGCAGTGGGGAATGGAGAAAAAAATTGGTTGCATGCCTCCTTATTGGACTTTGAGCTCCAAATTCTTTTACATAGTCAGTCCTGGCCCGTCCAAAGATCCTACAGGATGTTTCCTGTAGAAATATAGAACTTCCTGTAGAAAGTCCTGTAGCTTCCTGTAGAAGGCTAAACTATGACCAGATTGTGCCCAAACCTTGGAAGAGATGAGTGTTTATGGAGGGAGTGCTGGTGAGGTCGCCTGGTAGCATGGGAGGGACCCTTGTCCTTGAGTTGAGAGGCCTCCTTTTTTTTGCATGGAATACCTGCAACCTGCATTAATTTCCAAAGATTGAGCCTGTTTTTTTGTTTCTGCCTCCTTCTTTTTTCCTCTTTTTTTTTTCTTTTTCTTTGTTTTTTTTCAAAAACAACTAAGGCGCCTCATGGAGGTTTTCACCCTAATTGCCTGCCCTGGGCGCCTCCAAGGGAGGTTTTCACCCAGGCATCTTATTCTCTTTTCTCTTTTTTCCCAACCCATTGACCGCCTCATGGAGGTTTTCAATCAATGAGCCAATCTAAGGCGCCTCCGAGGAGGTTTTCACCTTAGATTTTTATTTTTCTCTTATTTTCATTTTTTTCCTCTTTTTTTCTTTTTCTTTTTTTTTTCTACCCTACCCTACTTGAAAACCAAAATCATTTTCAAGTATAAGAATACTTCCAATGGAGCCATGTGCATATCGAGATTAGAGACAAGATGATGTGAAGGCTCGAAATGCACGCTTTGACAGGTATTCGGATTTCAGAGACCAAATGATATGACTTTGAAGGGATCAAACATAGCTGAGGAAGATAGTACCGCTGCAACTTAGTGACCTTCTGAAACCATATCTCAATATAGCTCTGATATCCTTGGTCCTTTTGTTGATCTGGATCATTCTTCATGTCACCTTCTATCATGACTTTCTCATCTCCCTCTACTTGATGATCTTTCTCTTGAATACATGGAAGATTTGATGGTAACCATGAGGGAGCTTTCTTGATCTCTGATTCTGATCTCTTCTCTTCATCAAGTGCAGCCCAGGGTTCTTTGATCTCTTCTTTTGAATCTTCTTTTGCCTTTGGTCCTTCAATGTTGTCAACATAATCTCTGCTTTGCAACACTCTTCCTGAGCTATGGTGAAGATCATTGAGCTCAAGAGGATTCATTTCGACATGTTGTGTCCCAGCATTGCAATTGTGTTGAGCTACTCCAATGGATGGGTTTGGAAATGGTGGTATGGGTAGCTGAGTGGGGCGTAGATTTGAGATGGATGTGGATGGGGTTGTGGTTGGGTAGGCATTTGGGGTTGCCTTGGTGGAGCAGGAGGCGATGGTTGTAGATGAGCAGGTGGTGGAGGAAAAGAAGTGGGAGGAGTGTTGTATTGGGGCCTCCACCCCTGATGAGGTGCATTCCACTGAGGTTGTGGCTGAGCATAAGAGTGGAATGAATGAGCAGCTGGTTGGGCATAATATGGATCTGTGAAGGAACAAGGAGGAGGTGTGAACCAGGAAGGATGAGTAGGGGGACCCCAAGAAGGCATGAAAGTGGCTTGATAGGGGTCATAATAGGTCTCAGATGTCCCTTGTAGTTCCTGCTGGTAAGATCTAGGTCCATGTGGCCTCCTTTGGTTCATATAATAGAGTGGTTCAGTGGCTCCTTTAGCCCTTTGATAGGCAGCTTTGATTCTGGGCAAGGAAGGGCACTGATTCGTAGGATGGTCTCTTTCACAAACAAAACACACTTCTAGGGAGTGCATTGGACATTCGTTCCTAGGATGCCTTCTAGTGCACCTGGGACAAAATATGGCCAAAGCCCTCTTGGATTCCTCTTGCTTCCTTTGGATCCGCAGGGTATCCAATTGCATGGCAAGAAACTGCCTCATATCACTCTTGAAATCTTCCATCTGATTTTCAAATTCATTTTTGGACAAGGTACTGCTCCCAACATTTCTGCTTGTAGCCATTTGCTCCAGAGGAATGGTTTCTTCTTCTTCTTCCCTTGAGGTTCTTCAAATATGTCTTGCTGTCCACCTAAGGGTTCTTTAATCACAGCCATCGAAGAAGAGAGAATGTTGGCTGTGTGAAGCAGTGGGGGTGTTGTGCAATCATTTTTCTAACTTATCTCTACTCCTACAAGGCATGAAATGAAATCTTTTTGGTTGATTTTTGCTTTTTTTCTACTTCTACCTGCAAAACTGAAATAGATTGAACTGCAACTAACTATCTTGCTAAAACGAAAATGCGGAATTAAAATGAAAGTAGGAAAGGACTAATCTATTTTGCTCAAATGAAATTGCAGGAATGAAATGATAGTCTACGCTTGCGGAATTGAAATGCTAATCTACGCTTGCAGAAAAGAAATTGCGGAATTCAAATGCTAATCTATGAAAGCGGGAAATGCTAATCTACTTTTGCAGAAACGAAATTGCATAATGGAAATGAAATAAACTACTTAGCAGAAGGTTGTAGTGGAAAATAGAAGAAAAACAACAATCACTAATACTCTGACGCTTCCCCGGCAATGACGCCAAAAAGATGGTGGGATCCAGTATTGCAGAAATAATGCTGCAACTCCTGGGACTCCCTTCTTTACTTTTATCAACCTGGTAGTTCGTAACAAACTTGGAAGCGACGGTGCTGTATGCACAAGTACTAGCTCTTGCTGCAGCTGTCACTTGGTCAGCTGGCACAAGTCCGCTAGGGGGCTTAAGCCAACTTTTATGAGCTCTTAGAAGAAGCTTTTTAACTGATGGATGGAAGCTAACTCAGAGGAAGCTGATCTACTTGCAGAAAGAAACTGAAAGCCAAAAAGTGACATAAACCCTAGCAAACCCTAATTCTACCAGCTAGTCCTACTAATGCAGAGGAGAGAATGCAAACTATTAAAAGAGATGCCATTACTTCTATGAAGGTAAAATGCACATGCCTAGGCTACCTCTATTTGAAGGAAACATCTTTTTGTATTTTCAAATAAGTTATCAGAATTATCATGCATGTGTTTTAACTGGCTTTTTACTGTGCAGGGGTGGATCAAGGAAGAGAAATGCTTGGAAAAGGTTGGGAAGGTTCAGAGAGGGTCTAAGGAGTCCCTAACACCCTTTCGGAGAGTTTCACAAAGTTTGGCTATCCAGCAACCTCACTTGTGAGCTTCTACAGGAAGTCTGCAGGGGTTCTACAGGATGTTTCAGGGATTTCTACAGGATGTTCAGAAATTTCTACAGGATGTTCTAAAATTGGATTTTGGAGGATGGGTGAGTGAAAGAGGATGCATGAATGGATAGGGAGGTAGGGTAGGGGTTTGAAATGGCCCAGTGACTGATGGATGAAGTGATGAGAGGGTGTGGAAAGCTAACTTGACTTAAAGAGGGCTAAGGCAATGGAAGAGCAAGAAGGTAAGGTTATGTGGGCAGAAGAGTAGTTGTGAGGTGAGGAACCTAACTAGGGGATGGAGCAGTTGGCCTGGATGAAGCTTAGGTGGACGAGAGAGTGATGGAGATGCCCTGCACGGTGTACATTTAACCGAATCAACCAAGTCCTGCACACAATCAAAATCTTAGCTAATCTATCCTAACTGTCAACGAAGCAAATGAACAACAGCTTTATTTCTAAAGAGAACCATGTACAACACTTAATCAAAGAAACATCTCAAAAGGTCTGAACGCATGACTAATTTCTACAAATGAAGACATTACACCAAAGATTGCATGGTCAAGCAAACTAGTGTTTTTGTTGGGCATCACTGTTTCTGCAATTCCAGCCCCTGATCCAATAAGGGAGAGGTGAAACTGAGAGTGTAGACAACCCCTTTTCCTGGAGCTTTATCGATTATTATCCTAACAATCTATTCTACACATCTGAAGCAATTCTATTCCTCAACAGTGACCTATTTAACCAACACAACTAAATTTTGCTCAACAAAACCACATTTCAGATGCATAAAAGGAAAATCACAGTGCTTAAAGGAAAGATAACAATACAAAGAAGGAGGCCCTAGACTCTCAGGTTGGGCCCAACCCCGAGAGCTATGGCTCCTATAGAAAACTCAGAGCTGATATCAAATCTGATTGCTTCTCATTATCAAAAAATAATCATAAGTCAAGAGTTATGCCAACAATGGCTACAAGAGAACAAAACAGAGCTAGCAGCACTGTAGTGCAAAATATGCAAGAGTTTTTCAAAAGGTCCTCACAAAGGCTGAGGCCTTAACATTTATACACCACGAGGCCCTAGCTGGCCTCCTAAATCCATGGGACTTGGCTGCCCAAACTGTGAGTGAACAACTCCTTCCAAAAAATCTGTTTGGCTGCCTTCTAGATCCGGTTTCGGTGGCCTTTGGAGCTCGGATTTGGGGGTGAAGATCCCGAGGGAGGCTATTTAATGCCATAGACAACCCCCCTACAAATCCTCAACCCAAGCTTGGCTGTCTCCTAGCCCATGTCTGCTCGGTTTTGCTCCAACATGTGTCAAAAAATCCTGAAATGAGCACGTGTTAGCCACCTAGGAAGAGTGACTACCCTTATTCATACAAATGACATAAACATACTAAAAAATAATGCATAAGTTATGAAAAATGAAGGATTGAACAAGGATAATTAGGCCAAATGAGCCCAAAATGTTATCAAATTTGGGGCTCATCAAATGCATCTACAGTATTCTTCAAAGTGTCCACCTTTACCAGCAACACCTTTTTGTCTTCTATCATATCCCTCACAAAGTGATACTAAATATCAATGTGCTTTGTCTTTGAATGATATGCAGGGTTCTTTGCCAAGAAAATTGCACATTGGCTGTCACAGTGTATCCTTATAGCTTCCTGTACTAACCCCATACTTGAACACAATCTCTACAACCAAACAACTTCCTTTCTTGCATGAGTGGCTGCCATGTATTCTGCCTCTGTAGTTGATAGCGCTACTACAGATTGTTTCTTATTCATCCAACTGACTAAACCTCCAAATAGGTTAAACACATACCCACTTGTAGATCTTCTCTGATCCAGATCTCCAGCCCAGTCTGCATCAACAAAGCCATGAATATCCAACACTCTGTCCACTCCTGGTCTTCCTTGGTAGCACAAACCATATTCACTATGTGCCATGCAAATATCCGAAAACCCGCTTCACTGCTGTCCAGTGCTCCTTCCCTGGTTTTGACATAAACCTGCTCAATATTCCCACTGCATGTGCAATGTCTGGTCTAGTACAGACCATTGCATACATCAGGCTACTGACTGCAATTACATATGGAACGTGGGACATGTCCTCTTCCTCTTCATTGTTCAGTAGATAACCTCACACCTACAAGAATAAGAACCTTCACTGGTTTACTATCCTGCATATTAAACCTCTGCAATATTGTCTCAACATACTTTCTCTAGTTTAACCAGAGCTTCCTCTTTACCCGATCTCTTTTAATTTCCATGCCCAAAATATAGTTTGCAGCACCAAGATCTTTCATGTCGAATTTGGAGGACAATTGGGTCTTCAAATCCTGGATAACTTCTTTGTCATTCCCAACCAGCAACATATCATCCACATACAAGACCAGATAAATAACACGGTCACCAATTAATTTAAAATACACACAATGATCTGCTTTGCTTCTGGTGAAGCCAAGTCCCCGTATAAATGTATCAAATTTTTGATACCACATCCTTGGTGACTGTTTTAACCCATACTGAGACTTATTTAACTTACATACCAGTTCTTTCTTACCCTTCACCGCAAAGCCTTCAGGTTGCTTCATGTAGATCTCCTCTTCCAGATCCCCGTGAAGAAATGATGTCTTCACATCCATCTGTTCTACCTCAAAATCAAAATAGGTAACAACAGATAAAAGTAATCTAATAGAAGTTACCGTGGCAACAAGAGAAAAAATATCACCAAAATCAATTCCCGGCACCTGGGAATAACCTTTTGCTACCAACCGAGCTTTGTATTTCTCCACTTTTCCTTCTGCATTTGTCTTATTTTTGAACACCCATTTGCTGCCAATGGGTTTCCTTCCAGTTGGCAACTCCACCAGATCCAAAGCTTATAACCCTTTAAACCCTCCTTATACCCAATAAAGATGCACTTTTCAGATTTACTATCCAACTTGGTTCATTTCTCCTTTGGAACATGTACATATGCATCACATCCAAATACCCTTAGATGTGAAAGAGAGGGTTTCTTACCAGTCCATACCTCTTGTGGAGTCTTATCCTCCAACGCTGATGAAGGTGCCCTGTTGACCAAGTAACATGCAGTATCCACCGCCTCTGCCCAGAATTCCTGTCCTAACCTGGCACCACTGAGCATGCTTTTTGCCCTTTCCATCAACGTCTTGTTCATTCTTTCTGCAACTCCATTTTGCTGAGGTGTATATGGAGTAGTCTTCTGCCGTGCTATACCACACTTCTTACAGAATTCTTCAAATTCCTTGCTACAAGACTCTCCACCATTATCTGTCCTCAGCACCTTTATCTTCTTCTCTGTCTAGTTTTCCACTAGAGCCTTAAATTCTTTAAACTTGTCAAAGACTTTGGATTTCTTCTTAAGGAAATATATCCATGTATTCCTTGAGAAGTCATCTATAAATGATACATAGTACACAGACTTACCCAGTGATGGAACCTTCACAGGTCCAAACACATCACTGTGCACAAGCTCTAATATATGTTTCGCCCTCTTACCACCAGAGGGGAAACTCACCTGATCTGCTTCCCATATACACAATTTTCACAGAAATCAAAATCCAGAGAGCTATTACTCATACCTTCTACCATACCTTTACCATGAAGTATTCAATGGCCCTTCTCTCCAATATGTCCAAGCCTTTGATGCCACAACATGGTCTTTTCTTCAGAGACCACTAGATTTTCTGCTCCACTTTTAGGAACCACAGAAATGTTGCACCCATCAACAACAGTGCTACCTTGCAGCTTGTATAGAGTTCCAATCCGAACTCCCCGTATCAATACCAGTGCTCCCCAACCATCTTGTAGGTATCTTTCTCGAACACTGTTTTTACACCTGCATCATCCAACTTGCTTACAAAAATCAAATTTCTAGCTAATGTAGGAATATGTAGAACACCTGGAAGCGTTCTAACCCTTCCACCTTGCAACTTCAACTTTACTTTTCCACGACCAATGATTCTAGCTTTGTTGTCATCCCCCAAGAAGACATCACCACCATCATATTTCTCATACTCGCAAAACCACTGTCTATGGGGAGTGAAGTGAAAGGATGCACCTGAGTCAATCAACCATGCCTCATGATCTACATGTGTACTTGAAGAAGCCAAGTACACATCCCCACCTTCATCTGAGGTGGTTTTCACCTCTGCAGAAGGAGCCTCATCAGATCCATTTCCTTTGTTAGGAGCTTTAGATTTACAGTCCCTTTTAAAGTGGCCTTCCTTTCCGCATTTCCAGCACACCACCTTTATAGGTTTTCATGGAGATTTAGATCTCCCACTCGATGACTTATTTTTGTTTCTGTTCTAGGACCATCCTTGTATAGACAAGGAATCACCATTCTTTCTCTCCATATTTTCCGTCTCATCGCCTCCGTCAGCAAGGCTGAGACTATTTCATCAAACTGCAAGGCAGTTGCATTGCTACCTATTGCAATAACCATACTATCCCACGAATCTGGTAGATAACACAACAAACTGATGCACTTATCTTCATTTGAAAGTTTAATATCAACAGGTGCTAACTGACTTACCACAGTATTAAATGCGTTCAGATGTTCTGTCACTGAGTCTCCATCTTTCATCCTCAGGTTATACAACTTTTTCCGCAGGAATAGTTTATTCACTAGAGACTTAGATTGGTACAAAGTCCCTAACTTGTCCCACAAAGCCTTCACCGTAGCTTCCCCTGATACATTCAGCAATACTGAATCTGAGACACACAATCATATTGTGCTCTTTGCCTTCTGATCCAACTTCTTCCATTCTTCATCGGACAATCCCATTGTTTTAGTACCTGGATCTACCGCGATCCACTGATCTTTATCCACCAACAGATCCTCCATCTGGAGTTTCCACAATTCAAAACTCTGACCATTAAATTTCTTGATCTCTTCTTTCTATTGCTCACCATCTTCTTTCACCACCAGAATCAATCTTGCATATCTCCCACTGAACAGGGTCTACCACAGGCTCGAGTGAAACCCCTCATCAACAAAGGCGTCCCCTTGAAGCCAAATTTGCTCTGATACCAAATGTAGGTTTTAACCCCATACAGTAATTACCTGCATATGAATTCTAAAACACAGAAAATAAACAATGTGAGAGCATAACACATAAAACACATATACACAGAGATTTTCCCCTGGATCCCAAAACTGGGACTACCAGCTTAATTTTTCATTATTTTCCTTTCAATGTTACAATACATATTTATACATGCCGAATCATCCAATACCATGGACCGAAAACCATCGCGTCCAAAACCATGGATCAAAAACCATCACGTCCAAAAAAGATGTGCGAAAATCATGCACAAAACCATAGGTGGGTCCGCCCAACCTAACATAGGGTCCAAAACCAAAATTTTATGGGGCACTGCCCCAGACCCCATAAAGTGGGGTTACGGGTACACCTCAAACCCCTTGTGACCTCCCCCCCTCTAACCCCTGGTTAACTACGTGGGCTAGTCGTGGAAAGAATATAACACAACACAACATGCAAAGGATGTGCACAAATAGAAGGAATTGATTTTGAAGAAATATTTTCTCCAGTTGCCAGAATGGAAACTATCAAGATGTTTCTCGCTAATGCATGCTCGAGAAAAATCAAGGTGTACCAAATGGATGTTAAGTCAACCTTTGTAAATGGTGAATTGGAAGAAGAAGATTACATTGAACAACATGTATGTTTTCTTCTCTCTCACAAGGAAGACTACGTTTGTAGATTAAAGAAGGCACTATATGGTCTCAAGCAAGATCCTAGGGCTTGGTATGCTAGTCTTGATGGATGTCTACATCAACAAGGATTCAAGGAAGGAAGCACTGACAACAATCTCTATATGAAAGTGGATCAAGATAACCTAATAATTATCAAGGTATATGTGGACGATATAATATTTGGAAGCAATGATGACAGATTAAGTAAAAACTTTGCCACAAAGATACAAAGTGAGTTTGAAATGTCTCTACTTGGCGAGATGACATACTTTTTAGGGCTTCAGATCTCTCAATGGGATAAAGGAATATTTATATATCAAACCAAGTACATAAAGGAAATGCTTAAGAAATTCAAGATGGAAGATTGCAAGCCTATCCTTACCCCAATGGTAAAAGGTTGCAAGTTAAGTTTAAAAGATTCGTCAAAGAATGTGGACCAGAGGTTGTATAGATCTATGATTGGTAGTCTTCTATATGTGACAACTTCTTGACCAGACATAATGCAGGCAGTTGGACAAGTAGCAAGATTCCAAGCAACACCAAAAGAATCTCATATTATTTCCGTCAAAAGAATTCTTTGATATCTTAAGGGCACAATAGAATATGGTTTATGGTATCCCAAAGGAAATGATCTAGTTATCCAAGCTTATACAGATGCAGATTGGGCAGGAAGTGTTGATGATCAAAAGAGTACCAATGGACAAACATTCTATCTAGGTGGTTACCTTGTTTCATGGTTAAGTAAAAAGCAGTCTTCAATCTCGTTATCCATGGTGGAAGCATAATATATCACGACAGTAGCTTGTTGTACTCAAGTTCTCTAGATGAAGAAAACTTTGCAAGATCTTCAAGTCAAGTTTGATGATCATATTCCCATCTTTTGTGATAACACCAGTGCCATCATTATCTCCAAGAATCTTATGATGCATCCCAAAACAAAGCACATTCCGTTCAAATATCATTTCATTAGAGAGAAGGTCACCGAAAAGAATATCAAGCTTGAATATGTTGGAACAAAGGAACAAATCTTTGACATATTTACCAAACCATTATCTCGTGAAGCATTTGAGTATCTTCGCCAAAATCTTGGGATTCTCCCAAGTTCTCATTAGACTCTTTCTCTTATCTAACTAAGTAGAAAGGGGGAGTGGAGGTGTATACAGATCTGCAAGATGACAATTTTTCAGGGGGAGTTACCCTTTGCCATTGATGAAAAAGGGGGAGAGAAGGCAATAGGAAGAGGTGTCATGATCACAGGGGAGTACTTGTGTTTCCATCAATTCCAAAGGGGGAGATTGTTGGTCAGTGGTTTTCATTGATGTCAACCCAAGAAGCACCAAGGGATGCCCTGATCTTGCATGAGTATTTTGACTTAAAATCTTACTCTATTATGAGTCAAGGATCTTCTCTATGGATTCTAACTGTCGAGATGTTTCTATTGATATATGGAATGCCACGTAATTCTTCACGGTTTGAGAGATATTCATGTTTGAAGTTAGTAACCACAATTAGTGGGCTAAAACCCCATGGGGTTGTGCCATGGAACTCATCATTTGTTGTGGTCATTGAATAGTCAATAATTAATGATGTTTTATGCTCCTAAAATCCCTCCAATGTTCACTTGTTGAGGACCCTCTCAACTCAAGACATTTCTATAAATAGTGACCCTCATATCCTCCTCTAGCAAGCACTTTTCAAGAAACTATCTTGTGAGAAGACCTCAGTAATTTTTTGGCCTTCATGAGCTTCTAATGCAGGATCTTTTGTAGGGAGTTTAAGGTTCGATGCGATCCGGTGAGGGCACAAAATTAAGATCAAGTTTGTGTTGGAAATAATACTGAGAGGGGGAGGGGTGAATCAATATTATCAGATCAATAATTTTTCATTTCCCAAACATATCTATATACGCTACTTTTGTGAAGTGAACTAGCGTGTACATGCTACTGTGATTAGAGAAATCAACATATGCCCATAGAAATTGAGATTTAGCTAATTTAATCAATGCATCAATAACTTATTAAATAGTGCAGTAAAAACAAAATAAACCATCAAACATAAGCAACACACATGAACACCAAGATTTAAGGTGGAAACCTAATGTGGGTGAAAACAACCTGCTGTTTTCATCTCTGCCTTCTTTTAATAATAAGAAAATATGTTTACAATGTCGTACTGGTGCAGACTCATACCAGTACACAGGAACCCACCTGTAGAAGGCTACAACAGTCTCTCATTTTCCAGCTTCTACTAGAAGGGAGTTGCAACCCCCTAGCTCTTGTACTAGCCAATGCATTTACTAGTACGTAGGTGCCGACCTACATAAGGCTATGACCTTCTCTCTTCTTCTAGGGACCACGTTTCATAAATTTTCAAACTGGATGCTCGTGGCACACAATAATATACATGAAGGCCTCGTTTCATCAAATTTTCATACTGGACCCATCAGAAACTTTGAAACTCAAACTGCATCAACCAACAATTAGTTAATCTGAACAATTAGATCACTGTCACCAGAGCACTGTGCTTAACCCAGAAACCTGCATCATCATTCAGAACTAGCTGCAGCCTCAAACATCATGCATAAGAATGCATACACTACTTTACTGAACCCAACCTGCATGTATACATGACTTCCTTTAATCAAACCTATGTACACCTTAAAAAATACTGAAACATAAAACTTCTGAATCAAGTCTGTACCAACTAGCAATATACTGAACATCTACTGTCAATTTACAAAGATTTACACAGGAAGTAGCAGAGGCCACCCTTCTCACTTATACAATCAATTAATCAGATATCAAAATCCTTATGCATTTAGTTTTACATTCAGATCTAAGAATACTTCATTGATAGATAATAATAAAACAACAGAACTGATCAGATAGATCAATCATATCTGAAGAAAAGGATTTTACTTTTTATATGCTACTTGGAAGAGAAGAACCTGCGTGTACACATGCTTTTTCCAAGATGAACCGGCATATAGATCTTCAAAAATTAACTCATAACTTTGATGCTATTCTGGACTTCAGACAACCCTAGATCATGACATTTAAAAAATAAAACAGGTGTACATAATCAGATCTAGCCCAACCAAAATTAGATCATTCAATGATAAGTTATTTCAGGTCTCATGATCCTGATCCAACATTGAATTCAAGGTGCACAAAATATTTCAGATCAAATCACAAAAATAGCCCCTGCAACACTTCAGATAGAAGTATTCTTTAGAAAACCTTTTCACTTGCACACCTTGGCCTTATGATCTTCTCCTCCTTATATAGTTTTAGGCCTTTCTCAATACCTTGGACCAAAACCAATTAGGACTCGTGGTATTCTTGGACGGGATCAAATAGTTGCTACTCCACTTAATATTGTGGGCTAATACCATGGTATTGACCCCTGGTATTGTCTCCTCTTGAATTTCCTTGATTTTCCAACATATACACGCTTTTCTTCTTGTGAAAGTGCGTGTATATGTATACGCTCTTTTTGTTCTGTGAACCAACATGCATACGCTGTTTTGACTAAGTGGATCTGCGTATATTTCTTAAACTGCTTTACACCATCATTTTCTTTCAAATTCTTTATTCTGATTAGTAGACCTTAGTTCCATCTTCCTGTTCTTCTGTACCAATGCCCTGTTACCTCTGAATAGCCCTATTACACTGAGAGTTTCCATCAAGGACAACACTGGTTATCATAATGGCAACAATCTCCCCCTTTGGACTTGATGGCAAGCATGTTGGTGTTGATTACTACAAGCTGTAGAAACTGTTAGAGATAACAAACAACACCAAAGCAACACCAAAATACTCTCCCCCTTTGACATCAAGTGCAAAGGGCAGACCAAGATACTCTCCCCATTTGAGATCAAGGGCAAAGGGCGGACCAAGATAATTTCCCCCTTTGAGATCAAGGGAAAAGGGTTGACCAAAATGAAGAATTCCATATCTGAACAACTGAATATGAGCATTGATTGTGCTCCCCCTAGGCACAAGCTGAATCCTCTGATTAAACTCCCCCTTTGTACATGCTAATATGCACCAAACCATCCATGCTCCTCCCGAGCACATGCAAAGTCTACAAAAATATTTTCCAAGAGAATAACATGACTCTATAACTCAACTATGTGAGTATGACCTTCCTATCACCAATGACTCATACATACATCAATATCCCAACCAAGTGGGGATACACCATATTTGACTCATCCACCCAACCAAGTGGGGATATACCAATTTTTTATACATGACATAAATACAAAAATTATTACATCATCCATCCCATGCAAAGTGGGGATACAAATTACATCATATGTCCAATAAGACTCATTCAAACATAGACCATGATAGAAGAAGTCATATCACACCCTAGATCTTTACAAGACGTATGAAACAAATGATATAAGTATCTGAAGCCATAGCTGAACTCAGCAACCATGATGCCAACAATGAATAATGTGTGTGAAGGCTAACCTATGCTACTTTTGCATTTTCAACAAGTCATTCATCAAGGAATCTTTGTCGATCAGATAAAAATCAATGAACAAAGCATATCATCAGACTGTAATCATCAATATCAAATAGAGCACCCATATCAAAGTCCGACCCACCGTTTTTTTGTTAGAAAAACATATATGCTTCTTCAGCCACAGAAACCCACGTGTATACACTGCCATACTTCATGAAACTCACATATAATAACCTTCCTCTGAAGACTGGATTTAACAACATGATGATGCAACAACTACTCCCAACTTTTTTCTGAGATATTCAAATGTTTCTCTGGGAAGCAGTTTAGTGAATATATCAGCAACCTGTTCTTTGGAGGGAACATACTCCAATTTATCCTTTTGTTCAAGTACTTGTTCTCATAAAAAATGGTACTTAATGGGTATGTGCTTGGTCTTGGAGTGCATGACAGGGTTTTTCGAAATACTGATGGCACTTGTATTATCACATAGAATGGAGATGGGTGGAGTACATGTGATCTGAATGTATTGCAATGTTTGCATCATCCAAAGTAGTTTTGTGTAGCAAGATGCAACAACCACATATTCTGCTTCAGCTGTAGATAAGGAAATTGAAATTTGTTTCTTGTTGAACCAAGACACCAACCATGAACCCATATAGAATGCTCCTCCACTAGTACTCTTTCGATCATCAACATTTCCTTCCCAATCTGCATTTGTATATGCATGAAGAGTAACGTCTGTATCTTTAGGATACCATAGTCCAAAGTCCTGAGTTCCTTGAAGATATTTGAATATTATTTTGATTGCCTAGAGATGTGATTCCTTTAGATTTTCTTGGAACCTTCCAACAATTCCTACTGCATGCATGATATCAGGTTTGGTACCTATTAGATAAATAAAACTTCCAATCATAGATCTGTAAGTTGGTTGGTTTATTGCTGGTGATTCATCATTAGAACTGAGACAGCATCCTGTTACCATTGGAGTACATACTACTTTAGAATCTCCATTTCGTACTTCATCAAGATCTACTTGATATATTTGGTTTGTGAAAGAAAGATACCATCTTTTGTTGCTGTACTTGTAGACAAAGAAAATAAGTAAGTTCACCAAGTAAGGACATTTCAAATTCTTGTTGCATTATTGAAGCAAAATTCTGACTCATGGATTCTTCATTGCTACCAAATATGATATCATCAACATAAACAACAATAATTAGCAGTTTATTATTTTCAATCTTTGTGTATAAATTTCTATCTACATAACCTTTTGTGAAACCTTGTTGTTGTAGATATTTGTCAAGGCGGTAATACCAAGCCCTAGGAACCTGTTTTAGACCACAAAGAGCCTTTTTGAGCTTGCATATGAGTTTTGCTTCATTTCCAAGAATGAATCCTTCTGGCTGTTCAATATAAACTTCTTCTTCTAAATCTCCATTAAGAAAGGCCGATTCTACATCCATTTGATATACTTTGAATTTTCGAATACTAGAGAGAGCAAGAAACATCCTTATGGCTTCAAGTCTGGAAATAGGTGCAAAAATTTCTTCAAAATATATACCTTATTGTTGAGCATACCCTTTACAAACAAGTCTTGCCTTGTTTCTAATATCTTCTCCATTTTCATTCAGTTAATTCTTAAATATCCACTTTTTTCCTATAACATTTTTATCATGAGGTCTAGGAACTAATTCCCAAGTATCATTCTTTTCAATTTGGTCTAGTTCTTCATCCATGGCCTTGACCCAACATTCATCTTTGCAGGCTTCATTTACATTCTGAGGTTTGGTGGAGGATAGTAATGCTAGATAACTTGAGGTCCCTGTAATAGTTCTTCTTTTCTGTACACCAACCCCTTTTTCTCCTAGAATTTGAGATTCTAGATGATTCTTCTGAACATACCTAGATGGAATCTTTTCCCTATCTATTGTATCTTCTTCTGGTGCTTCATTGGTTTCCTCTTCTATATCATTTTGATTTGATGTAGGAAAGCATTCCCCATCTTCCTCATTATCATATTCCTCTGTTGATTTCATTTGTTTCGGATTTCTACATGCTTCATCAATTACAACATCAATGATTTCAACAATTTTCCGAAGTATTTTATTATAACATTTGTATCCTTTACTTTTGGATGAATAACCAAGAAGAATTCCTTTGTCTGCTTTGGGTTCGAACTTACCAAGTTTTTCATCAGTCCTTTTGATGAAACATTTGCTTCCAAACACTCTAAAGTGTTTTACAGTAGGATGCTTACCATACCAAAGTTCATATGGAGTTTGATTTCTATTTACCCAAACATTCTCTTTGTTGAGAATAGTCACGACAACAAATGTAGCTTCACCCCAGAAGGTTACAGGAGTTCCAAATTCATCAAACATTGCTCAAGCCATTTGTTGAACTATTCTATTCATTCTTTCCACCATGTCATTTTGCTGAGGAGTTCTTGCGATGGAGAATTGCCTCTTTATTCCATGTTGTTCACAAAAGTCAAAGAATTCATTTGATATGAATTCTCCCCCTCGATCAGATCTGAGACATTTGATTTTTCGATATGATTCATTTTCAACTAAAGCTTTGAAGGCTTTAAACTTTTCAAATGCTTCATCTTTATGCTTTAGTAGACCTATCCAACACATCTTGGAAAAATCATCAATAAATAAAATAAAGTATTCTTCTCCACAAGGTGACTTTTTCCTTGTTGGTCCACATAAATCAGTATGGATGAGTTCAAGAGGCTTACTTGCTGATCCTTATTTTTCATTGAAGTGAACTCTGGTTTTCTTACTGACTTGACATGGTTTTCATATGGTATTTTCTGGGATGCTGATATCTGGAAGATCACGAACTGCCTTGAGCCTGCATGCTTTTCTTATTTGAGAAAAGCTTAGATGTCCCAATCTTCTATGCCATAGCCAGTTTTCATCTGTTTTGCTTAGATAGCATTGTTTTTGTCCTCCTTTGAGTATGTATAAGTTGTTTGGAGTTCTTGTTCCTTTTATCACGATCTTTCCTATATCAAGCTCACGAACCACACATTTGTTTGATCGAAACACAACTTCATTTCCTTGATCACACATTTCACTGCCACTCAAAAAGTTATGCTTTAAACCATCTACATACATGACATTTCAAGGTTTAACCTTTTCTTTCAAGAAGACAAAACGTTTACCTTTAATGACCGCTAGAGTGTCATTTTCAAATGAGACATTCTTTTCCTTTTCTAAAGCATTATATGAATGAAGTTTCTCTTTATCACCTGTCATGTGTTTGGAGCATCCGCTATCGATGTACCACTGATTTTCTTGTCCTTATGCATACATAGCTATGCCACATCTTTTTAATTGAGATTCCTTCTTTCTTCATATCTTGGGATTTAATGATGTTTGCTCCTTTTGAAGCGATGGCCGAAATTTGCTCCTGCATTCAGATTCTTCATGACCAAAGTTGTTACAAATTGAACATTCTACTTCATTTTCAAGAGGAGAAAAGTTATTATAGGAAATTTTCTTGATTCCTATTACACTCCTTTGATTTCATGCTTCTCTAGTCATGATGGTTTTGTAAGCAACACATTGAGTAGCCTTATGCCCAAAGTTATGACATGAAAAACATTACCTATTAAAGAAGTTTATGTGATCATAGAATATTTTGGCATTGTTTACCTGTGGGTTGAAGCTTTTACTAATATTAATCCTTGGAGTAAATTAGGTATGATTTACTTGATGAGTAATTTTAGGCCTTTGCTGACGATTAACATACTGTTCATTGGTCTTTGCTGCATCAAGATAGTTTCTGGTAGAGGTCGACAACTTCTATGATTGAGATGATTCTTTAGTATATCCAAGACATGTCTTTATCAGAGGAGAACGTTGAACTTTGATGATTTCATTTAAAGTTTCAGATCCTTTAGCAAATCTAAGATTAAGATATTTTGTCTTCTCAAGTTCTTTTCTTAGACCCACAATTTCACATTCTAGATTTTCATTGTGTTTTTCTCTTTCAGTGAGTTGGTGTGTCAACGTATCGATGATCATATTCTTTTCTTCTAAATAGATTTTGAGTTTAGTGATTTCTTCAAGAAAGTCTTCCTCTTCTAAGGCATCCAAAAAATCATCATTGTCATAAGCCATGAGTAGTCTATAATCTTGGTCAGTTTCATCTTCATCACTATTGGATAAGCTATCACTATCTTCATGTGTATAATAACTTCTATTCACAACCTGTTTTCTATTTCCATTTGCATATTATTTTCCTTTTTCATATTTATCTTTATGATGACATTTGACAGCATAATGGTTGACTCTACCACAAGCAAAGCATTTGAAAGGTAGCTTACCTGTGAATCTTCCAGAACCCCGTTGAAGCTTCTTGACAAAATTTACCTCATCTTCTTCTTCTGAAATGTGTTCTGATTCATTGTGCTCTTCCTTTTCTCATATCCGATGGACCTCCTTTTGTCATTTCAAAGGCAATTAAGATTCCATGGAGTTGAGTCACATTAATAGTTTGAAGATCCTGTTTTTCTTCTATGGCAGAAACTTTTGACTCAAATTTAGAAGACAAAGATTTCAAAATTTTCTCAACTAAAGTAGCTTCCTTTATCTCTTCACCTAGATTATTCATACAATTAAAAATCTCATCTATACGTAAAAAGTTAGTAGAAACACTCTCATCACTATGCATCTTAAGAGTTTCATATTGAATTCTAAGAGTTTGAAGCTTAACACGTTTTACCTGAAAGTCTCCTTTGTGGCTCTGAATGATTTTATCCCATATCTCTTTGGCTGTCTTGAGCTGCATGACTTTGAAAAATTCTGATTTTGACAGACTTCCCAATAACATATTGATAACTTTGGCATTGGTTTCGTATAACTTCTTACTTGCAGAGTCTGTAGGAATTTCTACTGGAAATGGATATCCTCCTTCCACAATTTCCCAAACATCAGCTCCAAGTGATTGTAGATAGGCTCTGGTTCTTATTTTCCAATATACTAAGTTGCTCCCATTGAAGATTGGTGGTCTGATGGATCCCATGCCTTCGTGATTATTCATCTTGAAAGATCTTCCTTCAAACGATTAAGATTCTTCTGAAGGACCTGCTCTGATACCAATTATTGGAAATAATACTGAGAGGGGGGGTGAATCAGTATTATCAGATCAATAATTTTTCATTTCCAAAACAGATTTATATATGCTACTTCTGTGAAGTGAACTAGCATGTACATGCTACTGTGATTAGAGAAACCAATGTATACCCAGAGAACTTGAGATTTAGTTAATTTAATAAGTGCATCAGTAACTTATTAAACAATGCATTAAAAACAAAATAAACCATCACACATAATCAACACACATGAACACCAAAATTTAAGGTGGAAACCCAATGTGGGGGAAAACCACCTGCTACTGTCATCTTTGTCTTCTTTTAATAATAAGAAAATCTATTTACAATCTTGTACTGGTGTAGACTCACACCAATACGTAGGAACCCACCTGTAGAAGGTTACAACCTTCTCTCGTTTTCCAGCTTCTACTGGAAGGGAGCTACAACCCCCTAGCTCTTGGACTAGCCAATGTATTTACTAGTACGTAGGCGCCGAACTACAGAAGGCTATGACCTTTTCTCTTCTTCCAGGGAGCATGTTTCATAAATTTTCAGACGGATGCTCTATACATGAAGGCCTTGTTTAATCAAATTTTCATACTAGACCCATCAGAAACTTTGAAACTCAAACTACATCAACCAACAATCAGTTAATCTAAACAATCAGATCACTGTCACCAGAACATTGTGCTGAACCCAGAAACCTACATCATCATTAAGAACTGGCTGCAACCTAAAAAATCATGCATTAGAATGTATACTCTACTTTACTGAACCCAACCTGTGTGTATATGCTACTTCCTTTAATCAAACCTGCATATACCTTCAAAACTATTGATACATAAAACTTCTGAATCAAGTTTGTACCAAGTAGCAATATACTAAACATCTACTATCAATTTACAGAGCTTTACACAGGAAGTAGTAGAGCTCACCCTTGTCACATATACAATCAATCAATCAGATATCAAAATCCTTATGAATTTAGTTTTACATTCATATCTAAGAAGACTTCATTGAAATACAACAGTAAAACAACAGAACTGATTAGATAGATCAGTCAGATATGAAGATAAGGATTTTCCTTTGTGTACACTACTTGGAAGAGTAGAACCTGCGTGTATACGTGTTTTTGCCGAGATGAACCAACGTATAGATCTGCAAATATTAACTCATAACTTCGTTGCTATTTCGAACTTCAGAAAAACCTAGATCATGACTTTTAAAGAATAAAACAGGTTTACATAATCAGAGCTAGCCCAACCAATATCAAATCATTCAATGATAAGTCATTTTAGGTTTCATGATCCTGATCCAACATTGAATTGAAGGTGCACAAAATATTTTAGATCAAATCACAAACATAGCCCCTACAGCATCAAATATACTTCAGATAGAAGTATTCCTTAGAAACCCTTTTCACTTGCATGCCTTGGCCTTATGATCTTCTCCTCCTTATATAGTTTTAGTCCTTTCTCAATACCTCGGACCAAAACCACCTAGGACCCATGGTATTCTTGGATGGGATCAAATAGTCATTACTTCACTCAATATTGTGGGCTAATACCATGGTATTGACCTCTGGTATTGTCTCCTCTTGATTTTCCAACATATACACGCCTTTCTTCTTGTGAAAGTGCGTGTATACGTATACGCTCTTTTTGTTCTGTGAACCAGCGTGTATATGCTGTTTTGACTAAGTGGAATTGCGTATACTTCTTAAACTGCTTTACACCATCCTTTTCTTGCAACTTCTTTATTCTAATTAGTAGACCTTAGTTCCATCTTCCTGTCCTTCTGTACCAATGCCCTGTTACCTCTAAATAGAACTGTTACACTAAGAGTTGCCATCAGAGACAACACTTATTACCATAATGCCAATAGTTTTAAGGTCTGTTTTGAAGCAGTTTAGAGCCTTGGTTTTTAGGATTTTGCTGCTTCAAACAGGCTCCCAAATTCCATGTGAAGCAGGTGACCTCGGGAAAATCATCATAAATTTCTCTCCAAGAATTGGATTCAAATTTCCTAAATAGTGACAGAAAGTGAATAGACTCTATTTTTTTGGGTATCGTTTTCAGGGCCGAAGGTCGAAATAGTGACATGTGGCACTTCGTACAAGTTCACTCTATTGAACTAGTCTATAATTAGGTCAACGTGGGAGATTGGACATAAATATTTCTTGAAGAATCCAATCTAGATCAGAACTATGGGGTTGGAAAGAGGACTCCGAGGGATACAACATGACGAAATTTCAGACCTTGGAGATCCAAAATTACATAGATGCAATAGATTCAATATCGAGCTCCTAGAAGGCAATACAAAATATGCAGTCAAGGATCACTGCAGTAAGGACCACACATCAACAATCAAGGGTAAGTATGCTACAACAAGGTATTCATGATTAGTGTTTTCATTTGAATTTTGAGTATCATCTCTGATATATGTTTTTGCAGGACAAGGTAAGTATATTTCATTGTATTTGTTTGGGTCTTACTTGTTAATGCATGTGCAGGAAGGATGACACTTTAGAAAAACTAAGGCACATACTAGAAGGACATGCAATGCCAAAGTACCATTACTTGAAGCAAGCACAATAGTACCTTAGCAGCTGCAAGTGATCGAAGAAGCAATGTCGAGTCAAGTGTGAGGTCTTGTCAAAAAGCCAGTGTTGTAAAAGTGTCATCATTGTAAATTTGTTAAGGAGTCATCATTGTAAATTTGTAAAAGAGTCATTATTGTAAAAGATTCAATCTACCTAGAGTCGAAGAGGCATTGTTGGGAGGTATATGATCTGAATGGGAAAATTAGTTTTGCTGTGCTAAATTCCTCTTCAGAATATGTAAAAGTGCTTAAGGATTCATGAGGTTAATTGCAAGTTTTATCATGAGTTTTTGAGTGTTTTTATGTAAGTTTCATGTACAAATTAACATAAACAAATGACTGAACAACAACATACAATATACAAGAACATCACCAAAACAGTATCACAATAGCAAATGATGATGGAGTTCACCCTGCTTGGGCTACGTCTCCTTGGTCCAACTTCTAATGGCTTGACCCTCTTCATTAAGCTCAAAATTTTGAATACATCAGTTTACAATGCTCAAACAACTCTGAAACCTACTCCAATGGATGGATTAAATGCCCATGCAAACTTATTTCCAAAAATCAGTCCACATGGGGGGGGGGGGGGGGGCATGTGCCCAGGGCTAAGGCCAATGGCGTGTTCCCGCCATCCAGGCAGCCACTCCACTCCTCCCACGATTCTGTTGGGTAGGACATACCCAAGGGCTAGCCCCCGTGGTTGGCCCCTTTTCCAAATGGAGCAAAACTTAGAGTTTAAATATAATCTGCATGCCATTATATAACAAGACACATAGTGACGTGGCGGTAGATGACACTGTTTGTTGGACAGATATCTGGTGTTCGACCCCTGCCCAGTCCATTCGAACCTTAACAAGTTTTTGGTGGCCACCATGCTGCCACGCGGCTGCCTCTGGTTGGGCCATGTGGCAGCCTGTGCTTGGCCAACAACCCACCAATGAAAACCGCCCAAATCAACACCAATGAAATCCTGCCACTTGACACCATCTAATTCACCGTAGGAAAATAGTCATTGCATAGTCACCCTACCACATAGGCATGCCCAGTTAGTGCCAAGTCAGCAGTACAGACTGTTGACTGGGCTGCCTGCATATATATATTTTTAAATTCTTCTATTTGAAAAAGCAAAAAAAACATGTTTTTGGGAGCACACAAAGTTTGTTTTGTGTGAAACGAGTTGTGACAGATTCAGGATGACGAGAGCTACATGGTCGTTCAGGGTCCACACTGATTCGATAAATTTTAATTTTGAGAAAATTTTTGAGCACCTGATCCTTCCTCCCCACTGGAAGCTTCTGGATCCCAAAAGATCACTTTCAATTGTTTAGCAGGTGAGGGTACAGTTCCTTCACCATTCTAATCTCGATTCGTTTGGCCTTGGAAGGAATTGTTCTTTTGAGCCCCACGCGGAGGTAGTCCACACTCCCTCGTTTTGAAGACCTTATTCTTCTATCAAGAATGGTGCCTTGTTGTAATTCATCAATGTATTCAAGAGAGAAATCTTCAATGGAAGGAATTTGAACATTCTTTACTTGATATTCAATCAAAGGAGGCTTATACAACCTTAAATTTTCCACATTAACAACAACATAAATTTGCATATATGAAGGAAAATCCAACCTAAAGGCATTGTCACCAATCTTTTCCAAAATTCTGAATGGACCATATCAAATTGGTTTCAACTTTTTACCTTCTCCTTGGAGCCTCTCTTTGCTAATGTGAAGCCAAACTTCATCACTGACTTGGAACTTGTGATCTACACGATGCTTGTCATGCCTTGACTTGTACTTGCCTTGTCTCTTTTCCAGCTGTTCTTGAACTCTTTGGTGTACCAATTGGATTTGTTCAATGAACCTTCTTGCTTTGTCTATGTCACTATGACCATCAATAGCAACATCCTTTCCAAAAATGAAATCCAAAGGAGACTTAGGCAAGTATCCCAAACATGCTTCAAATGGCGATGTTTGAGTTGAAGAGTGCTTGGCTTGGTTGTAAGCATGCTAAATGTAGTGCAAATGTTCATCCCACAACTTAGAATGCTTGCTACAATACCCACGAAGAATATGTATCACAGTTATGTTCACCACCTCTGTTTTACCATCTGTTTGAGGATGAAATGTTGTACTCTTTTTCTATTTGGTGTCCATGAATCCCCACAAACTTGACCAAAAATTCCCAACGAAGTGAGAATCTCAATCACTAACAATGGATGTGGGCAATCCAAAATGCACCCATACATTCTGAAAGAATAATTGAGCAGTTTGTTTAGCTGTAATTTTCTTTTTACATGGAATCGAAATACACATTTTGCTGAACCTGTCCACAACTACATACGAATAATCATGACCTCTTTTTGACAATGGAAGACCTCCTACAAAATCCATAGAAACACTCTCCCATGGTCATGAAGGTACCAGAATTTGTGTGTACAATCCTAAATTCCTATTGCTAGTCTTACTGATTACACATAATGAACATCATTTAATAAAACGTGACACACTTTCAAGCATACGAGGCCAATAACAATACCCTTGTAGATGTGCCACCATCTTTCTTACACCGAAATGACCAACAATAAATGAAGTATGTGCCCCTCTTATGATGTTGACTCTTTCTCCCTGTGGAATGCAAAGCTTACCAAGATGGTACAACAAGTTATCATACAAATGATAATCCAATTCCTCTACTTGGTTACCTTGACTCAAGCTTTCATATACATTCTGAAAGTCATTGCCTAATGCATACTGCTCAATATAACTTTCATGCAAAGAAGAATTATGCTTGAGTAAAGTATTTGCACTAATAATAGGCCTAGAAAGCATATCAACAACTTTATTTTAGATACCTTTCTTATACCTTATCACCAAGTGGAATTGTTGAAGAAAACCCATCCATCGGAAGTGCCTTGATTGCTGCAACTTAGATTGAGATTGCAAGTATTGCAATGGTTGATGATCAGTGTGAATTATTGTTTCCTTACCCATCAAGTAGTGTTTCCATTTTTTCACACTTTGCACCAATGCATACAATTCCTTGTCATATGTAGGATAATTAATCATTGCACCATTGAAAGTTTCCGAATGAAAACAGATAGGCTTACCATGTTGCATGAGGACTGCACCCATGGTGTAGTCACTAGCATCAGTCTGGATCTCAAATGACTGTCTCAATTATGGAAGTGAAAGTACTGGGGCTAAAATGATATTTTCCTTCAATGCATCAAAGGCCCTTTCTTGTTTGCCTCCTCACTAAAAAACCTTTTTCACACTAGTCAATGCATGGAAAGGAGTTGCTATAGAAGAAAAGTTAGCAATGAATTTCCTCCAATATTGGGATGCTTCCAAAAACATTCTTACCTCAGTAAATGTCTTGGGCCTTTTCCATTTCAAAATGACATCGACCTTGGAGGGATCTATTTTCAACTCACCTCCTCCAATAATATGACCCAAGTAAACTAAAGAGGTTTTTCCAAACTCACACTTTGACATCTTTAAATACAACTGTTATTTCTTTAAGAAATCAAGTACTTTTCTCACATGCATCACATGTTCATCACGAGATTTATTGAAAATTAAAATTTCATCTAAGTAGACTATAAAAAACTCATCAATAAATCGCCTCAACTCATCATTCATCACACACATGAAGGTAGCAAGAGCATTACATAAACAAAAACGCATAACTAGCCATTCAAACAAACCTTGTTTTGTCTTGAATGCTGTCTTCCAAATGTCTCCTTCATCAATTCTAATTTGATGGTAGCCACTCCTTAAGTCCAACTTAGTAAAATACTTTTCATCTTTCAATTAATCAAGTAAATCATCTATTCTAGGCAGTGGGTAATGATTCTTTACTGTAATCTTATTCAATGCATGGAAGTCCACACACATGCACCATGTTACATCCTTCTTTGGCACCAAAACAATAGGTGACCCAAATGGCGAAGAACTTGGCCTGATGATCCCTTTATCCAACTACTCTTGAATTTTATTTTAATTTATGCACTTTCCATCACTGACATCCTGTACATGCCAATGTTAGGAAGAGGACACTCTTGCTGCAACTGTATTTCATGTTGGATTCCCCTATTTGGAGGGAATCCTTTCGGTTCCTGAAACATCTCATCATATTGGTTAAAAAAATCAACCAATTCAGATTTAAATATTGAGTCACAACCTTGAAAAGCTTCATTATCGATATCATTCTCGGGTTTGATCATTAGAAGCACAAAATTATTGCTAGAATTCACTAGTATTTTCATCTGCCTTGCATTTACAAGTGAAATATTTAGTTTCTTGCTATGGACTCTTACAATGTATTCTACTCCATCTATGAACAAATGGTATTTTTTTTCATGTCTATGGAAGATATATTTTCTGTCATAGAGATATGGGCTGCCCAAAACTATACCACATATGTCTAATGGCACAACATCATGTTCCACTTCATCTATGAAATTTGCAGTAATGGTAAATTTCAGTTTACACTTTCTAGTTACTTTCAATTGTGCATTGTCACACACCCATTCTAATGGATATGGATTATGATGGAATGGTTTCCAAGTTTAAACTTTTGAAAATGTTTTCAGAGATGAGATTGGCTTGAGAGCCACTATAAAAAAGAGTATCAATTTTTCTATGTTTTGAGATTACCCTTATGTGGAAAAGTTCTATCCTCTTCTTTTCATTTGGAGTTTCATTGTGTAAATTTGAAGTACTAGTGCTAGTAATGGATTCTTTTACTTTCATACCCATGGCTATAATTTTAGTTTCATAGCCCGAATCAGATCCCAAATCCTATTGAGTGGTTACATCTATCTTTTGTTTTCTCTTGTTGAATTTATTTGGTTTCATCTCAGGATGAAGCTTCCAACAATGAGCTTCATCATGATTCTTCTTGGAATAATTCTTGCATGTTAGTTTCTCTCCTTCCTTCTTAATGGATGCATTTTTATTTCCTTTCCCTTTGAAACCCTTTTCTTTTCAGTTATGCAACCAACTCACAAAATATAAGAAAGATATAGATCAATGACTTCAAACATAGCCTCTTCGACGGGGAAACCTCCTTTACATTACACAAATGAACAATTCTTGGATGATACAAATGACAAGACCTCCTTTCTATATATAGGAATCTAAGGGGTCACAATATAATCAGAGCCGACATAAAAAGAATAATGTAAGGGCACAACAATAACAATAAGAGGATACAATGAAAATAATAATAAGGGAATACACCAGTATTATAGGGACCTAACATGCTGCTCTCCTTCAAAAAAATGTTGTCCTCAACTTTTGAGTAGTTCTAGATGTTTCTATATAAAATTCTCGTCCTCCCATGTGGAACCTTCAATGGGTAAGTTCTTCCACTTGATGAGATAATCTAAAATTGATCGATTTTGTAGCTGTCAAGTTCTTGTTTTTGTGACTACTTCCGGTTCCAATATGAATTTTCCTTCCTTGTCAAGTTCTGGCAATATTATTTGAACTGTGAGCTTGTCACATATAACCTTCTTTAAGCATGAAACATGGAAAAATGGGTGCACTCGAGAAGATATTGGAAGTCCCAATTTGTATGCCATAGTACCAATATTTTGCAAAACCTTGTAGGGACAATAATACTTTGGTGATAATTTATTATCCTTCTTAGCTTGCTTGAGGGACATTTGTTTGTATGGTTGTAGTCATAGAAATACCCAGTCACCTACATCAAAACGTCTTTTGCTGCGATGTTGATCTTCTTGTTGTTTCATTCTATTCCGCACCAAAGTGAGGTTATCCTTTAAGATTTAGAGAAATTTTTGTCGATGCTCAATGTGATCATCCACTACTTGAACCTTAGAATTTTCTCTTAAATATGATATGATGGATGGTGGATGATATCCATAAAGTTTCATAAATGGGGTCATTTTTGCTGCAGTATGGAAGGAAGTGTTATATCACCATTCAGCCAGAGGCAACCATTTGACCCATTGTGTATGTTTATCAGATACAAAGCAAGATATCCTTCCAAACATTTGTTCACTATCTCAATTTTTCCACCAGATTGAGGATGATAAGATGATCTATGACCTAACTGAGTCCCCAGAAAAGAAAATAATTCTGTCCAAAAATTTCTAGTGAAAATAGGATCTCTGTCGTTTACAATAATCTTTGGGTTTCCATGTAGCTTTTGAATTATTTCCATAAATACAGTATCAACTATACTGGCTTTAAATGGATGAGATAATGCACAAAAGTGTGCATACTTGGTAAGTCCATCAACTACCACCATGATGACACTCTTTCCTTCGGACTTGGGTAAACCTGTGATAAAATCCATTGAAAGATCCTCCCAACGTTGACTTGGAATAGATAAAGGTTGTAATAGACCCGGGGTCTTAATTGTGTCAACTTTATTTTGTTGGCAAACCAAACATTCTACAACAAACTTTTGAATATCAGATTTAAGGCCATCCCAAAAAATTCCTTCTTAACCTTGTGGTAAGTTTTTAAAAATCCCGAATGCCCTCCTAAGGGAGAGGTGTGAAATTCTAGAGGAATCTTTTGTTTGAGTTGGGAATTCTTATTGAGGTATAAGCGATCTTTGTACCATAACGAATCATTTTTCCAGCTAAATGTATCAGATGTATTGGGATCTTGATGCAACTTTTGAATGAGTGCCCACACTTCTTCGTCATTCTTCCATTCATCCCTTGCTTTGTTTATCAGTTCTGATTGGATAATATAAATGGCACAAAGCAATTCTTCCACATCCTCATCCTTTCTTGAGAGTGCATCTGCAACAAGATTTTGCTTCCCTTTTTTATAGATGATTTCAAAGTCATAACCCAACATCTTTGTGACCCATTTTTTCTTCTCTTCCGAAGATAATTCTTTTTCTAAAAAGTATTTAAGACTATCGTGATCTGCTTTTACCTTGAAGTGTTTTCCCATTAGGTAAGGTCACCATTTCTTAAGTGCATGTAGTATTTCCAACATTTCCTTCTCATAAATAGCTTTGTGTAAATACTTTCCTTTGATTGGATGACTTTCGAAAGCAATGGGTCTTTCTTCTTGCATCAAAACAACACCAATTCCATTTCCTGAGGCATCACATTCCACAATAAAGGTTTTTGTGAAGTATGTCATATCTAAGACTGGTGCTTGGCACATTGCCTCTTTAAGATGTTCAAAGGCCTTCGTTTCTTCTGGAGTCCAAGAAAATGCATCCTTCTTCAGTAATGTTTTTAGAAGTGTTGCTATTCTCCCATAATTCTTAACAAACTTGTGATAATACCCTGTCAACCCGAGAAATACTTGTAGATTCTTTATGGATGTGGGGTTTTTCCATTCCTTAATGGCTTTAATTTTGCTAGGGTCTACCTTAACACCTTCATGAGATACAATATGACCCAAATATTCCACCTCTTGTACTCCAAAGAAACATTTGGATGTTTTTTCATATAATTTTTTCTCCTCCATTAGTTTGAGCACTCTGTCAACATGTTGATCATGATCCTTCTAAGACTTGTTGTAGATTAGTATATCATCAAAATATACTAACACAAATTTTCTAAGAAAGGGTTTGAAAATGGAATTCATCAAAATTTGAAATGTAGAAGGTGCATTGGTAAGGCCAAAAGGCATGATAAGAAATTCATAATGACCCTCATGAGTTCTAAATGTTGTTTTCAGAATGTCTTCAGTCTTCATTCTGATTTGATGATATCCTAAACGAAGGTCCAACTTGGTGAAGTAAATTGCTCCATGCAATTCATCCAATAATTCATCAATGACAGGAATGTGAAATTTATCTTTAATAGTGAGCTTGTTGAGCTCCCTATAATCTGGACACATGCGCCATGATCCATCCTTCTGTCCACCAATACTACTAGAGCAGAGAAAGAACTTTGACTATGTTGAATTATACCAGCCTCTAGCATTTCTACAACCATACATTTAATTTCACTCTTTTGGGCATAGGGATATCTGTAAGGCCTGATGTTTGGAGAAAAACTTCCTGGAATCAAATGAATAACATGATCATGATAAAAAATAGGTGGGAGGCCTTTCGGAGTCTCAAATACATTGGAATGATTGTCCCAGGATTTTTGGAGATATGGAGAAATAGATGATTTTGATGTGGGAACCTCTAGCGAACATAATTGTGCAATTATGTCTTGTTGTTCTTTCCTTAGAATATTTATCATGCCATTAGAGATGATTATCTCTCCCAGTTTCTCTGTGATACCCCTTAATTCAACTTCCTTTCCTTCCAAAAAAAAATTCAAGAAAAGTTCTTGAAATTTAAAAGCTATCATACCCAAAGATTGTAGCCATTGGAATCCTAGTACAACATTAGCACCACCCATTGGAATGGAAAGCATTGGACTATTCAACACATATTCTCCCATGGATAGCTTGATATTATGGAACTTTCCGGAGCAATTTATGGTTCCTCCATTTTCAAGCATCACTTGACACTTTGGTGCTGGTTATAGCAAGCAATTGAATTCCTTGGCTATCTTACAATGAATAAAATTATGGGTACTACCCAAATCAATCAACACTATTACCTTTTTCTTCTTGATATGTCCTTCTCTCTTAATATTTTGAGGAGTGGTAATTCTGGACGATGCATTACAATATATGGTCGAATTCATTTATTTTTTCTATAGGGTTTGTTCCTAGCGTGTATCCTCTTCTTTTGATGTTTCTTGTTCTTTTTCTTCCTCTTCACAATCTATGTAAAATAATTTCTTCTCAGCACACTTATGCCTTTAGTGTATTTTCTATCACAACTGTAACAAATCCCTTTTGCTCTTTTTTCTTCCAATTGTTGTGGTGTCAAATTTGTAGGTTGTGGAAGGCTAGGGGCAATAACACTTCCATATTTATAGTTGTGAGCGGTAGACTTCCTTGTTGCCATAATTTTGCTTTCAATTTTTCTTGCCAACCTGAATGCCTTCTCTATTGAATTAGGTTCCCGAAGGCGAACCTCATGTTGGATGTTATCCTTTAAAGTCCCTATGAACACATCAATCCTACTCTCCTCTGGAACATCTTTTACCCTTATTTTTAATTTTTGGAAGTCCTTAATGTGGTTCACCATTGAACCCTTTTGTTTGAGATTTATCAATTGACTGAAAAAGGTGTTTCTTTTTGTATCCACATCATTTCTTCTGTAAAAATTTCCCAAGTGACAATTTGCTTGCGAGAGAAAAGCCATCGATACCATACAAATAGATTAGGTTCCAAATATAAAGTTGCAGTGGGTACCTTTTGTGTGTTTTGCACATTATGGGGATCGAAATATTGCTTCATTTGTAGTATCCATGTTACGGGATCCTTGCCATCAAACTTCCTCATATTGATCTTTGGAATATGGTGGGTCTTCAATCCAACATTAGAGTCTATGAAATCATGACTAATATTTCTTCTGTTCTCATCATGAGTTTCCTTTGGTACCCCTTCACCATTAGTAAGCATTTCTTGTAGCAACTTTGTCAAATCTATCTTCAAATCTTCCATGCTTCCTTTAAGTTTTTCTTCTATACCATCCATCTTAGCTTCCATGTCATCCATATTAGCTTCCATTACATTCTTTAAACCATCCATATTAGCTTCATTTACTTTTTGTGAGAGAGAATTTGTTGCACTTCATCTTGTAATTTTGATATATCATGTTGCATTTCTTCCTCTTCTTCATGTGTCATATTAGAGATTTCATGTTGCTTACTAGGTGTTTCCATTTTATTTCTTTGGGTCATCAATGAATGATAATTATGCTTCACAATGCCCTTTGAATCACTTCGAACTAATTTCACAAACAAAACTTATGCAAATTAAAAAAAAAAAAAAACTACACATTTTTTTTGAGCTTTGTATGAGCTCGATCTTGAAACGACTGTAACTCTGTAATTTTGGATCTCAAAGTTTGGAAATTTAGGCTCGTGATATCCCCCTATGTCCTATTTCCAACTCCACAAGTCTTATCATGATTTAATTCTCCAAGAAAGAGTTATGCCCAATATCTCACGATGACATAATTATGGACTAGTTCAGTAGAGAAAACTTGTACGACGTGCCATGTGTAACTGTTTCAACCTCTGGTTCTGAGAACGATAATCAAAAAAATAAAGTCTGTCCTATTTCTATCAGTTTTTACAAAATTCGAATTCGATGCCCAGAGAGAAAGTTATGACGATTTTCCCAAGGTGACCTGTTTGAGATCGAATTCAGGAGCCTTCAAAAACCCTAACTTACTCAGTTCATATATCTAAAAATATAGCGATACAAGATCTGATATTCAGTCACAAGGGTCATAACTATTTTGGCTCAAACAAGTTTTAAATTCAACTTCTAAATCTACGTAGAAAAAAAGGTATAGCGAAAATGTCATGATGACCTGTTTGAAGCAGCGAAACCCTAGAATCAAAAGCTCTGATACCAATTTTTATGCAACCAACTCCAAAATAGAAGAAAGAGATAGATCAACGACTTCAAAAGTAGCCTCTTTAAGGGGTAAACCTCCTCTACGTTACACAAGTGAACAATTATTAGATGATACAAATGACAAGACCTCCTTTCTATATATAGGAGTCTAAGGGGTCACAATATAATTAGAGACGGCATAACAATAATAATATAAGGGCACAACAATAACAATAATGGGCTTCTATGGGGCACAAAAATAACAATAAGGGGCTACAATGACAATATTAATAAGGGAATACACTAGTATTATAGGGACCTAACATTTTACTTTACCCTTAAATAGCTTTGTGCTACCCTCTTCTGGAATATTTTTCCTTCTTGCCTCAAGATGAGTGGCTTGCCAACAAACCTCATCTACACTAGTGGGATTAAACATAAGGATAATATGCCTTAGGTAGATGTGTAAACCCCCTATATACTTCAGCAATGTGTCTTGTGATTGTAAATCTACACCTAACTTTAGAGACCTTCTTCTAAATTCTTGGGTGTAATCTTGCACATTTTGACCTTTAAGTTGTCTAAAGTTCTACCAATTCATGATGGATTTCTGCATATATGCTAGAGGGTAAATTTTTCTTTTAATTGCAGTAATGAAATTAGACCAAGAGATTTATATCTATCATGTTTCTCTTCTTGTGCCTTGGCTTCCCACCATACTAGTGTTGCACCCTCCAATCTCAAGGAAGCTAGCTGAATCCTTGTGTCATCATCTTGAAGCTTTTAAATTCTACAATAGACCTCCAACTGACGAACCCATTTGTCAAGCTTCTCTACATTCACTTCACCATTATACATAGACAACTCAAATTTAATATCAAGTTTTAACATGGGTGTTTTACCAATTCCCTTTGAGGTATGTTGATGAGTATGAGTAAGGGTTGTATTAGTGGATGAGGATGAAGATTCCCATGAATATGAATATGAAGATGATGGTGGAGATGATGGAGGTTTACCTCCATTTTCATTACCTCCTTCTCATGAAGAATCTTCTCCTTTTTGAGGCTTAGAGATTTCACCCTACAGTCTTGTATTCCTCTCTTCATAGAGGACTTTCACCATGTTTGTCATGTCAAAGAAAGCTTTCCTACAAACCTTCTCATCCTCTGAAATATTTGTAGGCTCTCCTTCTTGTGACATGCTTACTAAAGCTTCAACTGAAATTTGAGGTAGAACCAATGGTGGAGATTGTGGAAATATTGCACTCCTTCTCCTTGACCCGACTTGAGGACCTTCAACCAACTTTCCTTCTCCTCTCTTGAGCTTCAACGTTGTAAGAATCACATTCACTTTCAAATAGATAAATCCTCTTTGCACAAAGAAAACCAAGAGCTCTAATACCAAACTTGATCTGGATGGGAAAATTATTTTTATTGTGCTAAATTCCTCTTCAGAATATGTAAAAGTGCTTAAGGATTCATGAGGTTAATTGCAACTTTTATCACGATTTTTTGAGTGTTTTTATGTAAATTTCATGTACAAATTAACATCAACAAATGACTGAACAACATCATACAACAGACAAGAACATCACCAAAATAGTATCATAAAAACACATGATGAAGGAGTTCACCTCGCCTGGGCTACGTCTCCTTGGTCCAGCTTCCAATGGCTTGGCCCTCTCTATTATTATCAAAGGTGTGAATACATCAGTTTACAATGATCAAACAACTCTAAAACCTACTCTAATGGCTCCATAATGCCCAAAAATGTCTGTCTAGCCTCTTTACACTCCTAAATTGGTTGAAACTGAAGAAGTTATGGCTTCCCCTAGCTCTTGCATTATTCGCTCTACAATTTCCCCAAAATCTGGCACCATCATACCATTTTTCCCCAAATTTTGCTAACTAAGCGTTGATTCCACCAAATTCTGGGCAAATTTGTCGGATGGATTAAATGCCCAATGCGGCCTTATTTCTGAAAATCAGGTCACATAGGGGGTCCACGTGCCCAGGGCTAAGGCCAACAGTCCACCCCTCCCAGTTGGGCCCCCACTTTGCTTCGCCTGTGGTTCCATTGGGTAAAACACACCCGAGGGCTGGCCCCCATGGCTAGCCCCTTTTCTGAATGGCGCAAACCTTGAGTTTAAATATAATTTTCATGCCATTATGTAACAAGACACATAGTGGCACGATGGTAGATGGCACTGTTTGTGGGACGAAGGTCTGGTGTTCGACCTCTGCCCAGTCCATTTATCCCTTAACAAGTTTTTGGTGGCCCCATTATGCCACGTGGCAGCCTCCGGTTGGGCCATGTGGCAGCTTGTGGTTGGCCACCAACCCACCAATGAAAATCACCCAAATCAACACTAATGAAATCATGCCACTTGGAACCATCTAATTCATCAGAGGAAAACAATCATTGCACATTCAAAATACCACGTAGGCATGCCCAGTCAATTCCACGTCAGTAGTATGGACTGCTGGCCGAGCTGCCTGCATATTTTTTTTTTAAAATTCACTTGTTTGAAAAAGGTGAACGAAACATGTTTCTAGGAGCATACGAAGTCTGTTTCGCACGAAATGAGTTGCGCTGGATTCTGGATGACAAGCACTACGCATTCGTTTAGGTTCCACACCAATATAATAACTTTTAATTTTGAGCTAATTTTTGAGCACCTGATTAGTATAGGAGTCATTGTTGGGATGATGTCATGGTTGGGTTGCAGGTCATAGTGTGATTGGGTGTTCGTTCAAGTACAATAAAATAATTGTAAATAATATTGTATCATGGAACATTGTCCCTGGTACGGGAGTCCACACTCTTGTCACATTTCTAATCATTATAGGGTGGCAAGGAGGTGCTAGGCAGGTGCATGAAGTCACCTATAGGTTGGAGCCTGTGAACACTTCGGGGTGGTAGGTTGGTCTAGGATGTTGGGGCATCCATTCAGTTGACTACTAAAGAAACCTGGGTGTTGGGGCGTCCTTCCTATGGGAGCTGGAGAAGAATGATTTTCTAGAATTCTAGGAAGTTGTAACTTTCATTTCAGTTGGGGCTAAAGATTAAAGAGTTTATTAGAAAAGCGTTCGATGGATTTTCGAACTAGAGGGGGTTTTACACCTAAAATTGTTGTGCCTACTGTGTTTTATTGTTTACTGTTGTTATTGAATAAACATTAATAATAATTGAAGATTAACTAATTCCCTGAAAATATTTAAAAGTGATAATTGATAAGGATTAGTGACTCACCCCCCCTCTTAGTATTTCCAATAAGCCTAGTTCTTGAAGTCTTTAGCTGCATCATGTTGTTGTGCACTCTGATATTATTAACCTGACATTTTCCTTACAACCAACCTCATGTATTTGTGTTGACCAACTCAATAGTTCTTCTACATCACAAGCAGATGAGTCTTATGATTTCCATCATGAGAATTTTAAATCAATTCAAACACGTCTTCATCAACATATTTAATTATGAAGTTAACCATAAAAATTTTAAGTCGATTTCAAATCACAATTTAAACAAAAATTTATTCAAATTGAAATTAATACTTATCTTTGGTTTCTCTTTGCTTTCTTGGATTTACAAGCACTACATGTTTCTTAGCCCCAAGGCAAGCACTCAATGGTGGTTATTCTGCTTCACACATTCTTAAGTTAGTTCTTCCTTTATCTCCATTTCATTGAGTGTTTCTCAACCCCAATTCAAGAAATTAGTGGTGCTCATACTACTCCACACAGTCTTTTCATACAGGTCCAAATAAGCTCACCACATCCCTCTTACTCACCTCCCAACAAGTGTGGGAACCACCATCCACAAATGATTCCATACCATCACAACTCCCATCACAATCTCCATTATCATCACAACTCCCATGTCATTACACCTTCAATAAGGAAAGTGTGATTTTTTGGCAAGTATATAAGTGGCTACCTAGCACTTTGGTGTTTATAATAGCCAAACTATTTACACTGAGTGGTTTCTGAGCCCTAAGGAAAACACTCAACAAATGGTATGTTGACAGATGAATTTTTTACACTTCACCGAAAACCATTGAATCTCAGTGTGTGTGTGAGATAATGGGACTAGGCCTATTTTTTTATGCCCTAAGTGTTGTGTCTTATTATTTATTTACAAAATTATTTACAACAAGGAGAATATTGAAACAATAAAGTATAGAATTGAAAAAAGGAACATAATATGTAATAAGTCGCGAAACACACGTGGGCTGTTGGTTTATCCAATGTCCAACAATCTCCACCCCAACGCGAGTCGGGTGTGTATTGAACTCGTGACCTACGCTCTAATACCACTTTTTGGTAATCATGATTGCTATTATACCAAAACCTGTAGGTGTTAGTCAACGATCACATCGCCAAAGATAAGGATCTACGAGAGGCGATTAGTCTATGTCGTAAAACACATGGGGAGAGTTGGTTTGTCCAATGCCCAACAATTACACATTGTCACAACACAAAGATAAAATCATGTGCATATTAACAATGTATAACAATAAATAGAAAAAAAATATGTAAAGAGTAATAAACTAAAACTAAGACATTTTTTATGAGCAGGTTAAGATAATGCTTCATTAGCCACAAGGCTATGCAAACATATATAAAACAACTTCATAAGTATACAAATAAATTTAAGAAAAGTTGTTCATGTAATAAAAATGAAATTATAGAAATATATGCACGAAAATATGGTTGTAAATGACTTATTTTTATTGATAAATGAGTACAACTCAGTTTTGGCTAGTCCTTGTGAGAACTATTCAACAAAATTTAATTCAGAAGTTTTTATGACATAAGGGATTCGTACAAAAACACTCAAAGGACAAATGCGATACAAGAATATTAAGAATACTTTTGGGGACATTCTAATATGATTAAATCAACAAAGCTTCTCTGAATATAACACATAAGTAAATGATGAATTTGCTTTCCTCCTTGTCTCTCCTTTGAAAGAGTTTTCTTCATTGATTATGGATCCTTTCCTTCATATTCTTCTTCTAATTTTGTAGTGTCTGGAAGTAGTTAGAGATACTTGGGTATTAGTTTCTCTTTAATATGATTTACTTAAGTTTCATTTATTATCATTCGAGAAGAAGGGTTCTAAAGGAATGTTTTTTTTTTTTTTAAAACATGTTGTGGTAGGTCCCCCCCCCCCCCCCCCCAACCACTCCTCATACTTTTCATGAGTTTAAACCACCCTTGTGACTCCCAACATGCAGATCATAAAATTAAATATATGTATAATGAAAAAAATTCACCACATATGACTTTAACATTAAAAGAACTTGTGCTTCCTTATATAAACATGCATATGTACAACCATGTTAGAAATACTGAAACTGGAAGTTTTTGTAGAATCACAACAATTTTGTCCCATAACATGTATTTATTATTTGATATGAATATTGGGACAATTTTAAGTTTTATGTAGTTTGGAACCACATTTAAAACACTGGATTTGGATTAATGGCTTTCTTTCTCCTCTTTTTTGCTTACCCTGCTGGTATTTTCTAGTATCTTTTCGGGACTTTTTCCCTCTATGTAGTTTGGATTCTTCCCCTTGTGGACAATTATTGGAAGTATGTCCCTATTTGCCACATAACCAACATGTGATCATGTTCCATGCTTCTTGTTTGTGAGTCCTAAGATGAATATATTGAGGACCATAATAGTGGGAATTTGGAATTCTTTTGTAGAATCCTTTTGCTTTGCTTATTCTTCAGGGTTTTGCAGGATGGTTCATTTTTTTTGTTGAGATTTTATTGATGGCATTCTTCACCCGTTTCTTCTGTCAATAGGGTCATCTAAAGATAGGCCATGTTTGTTGTATATAAATCTACTGTCAGGTAGCCTGGACAATTTCTGTATAGATTTATTCACCTTCATATTTGTGCATAGTCCTACTAATACTTTTGTTATGATACTATATATTCCCCCCAAGTATAATATTCATAGGGGTTTTGGAAGACTTCTTGAATTTTCAAGTAATCTATAAATTTGCAAGGCAAGGCTACAAGATACACCTGTTTCCATAAGAGGTTCTTGCTATATTTTACTTCATAGATTCTTTGAACCCAATCCCTATGGAAGTCTTCATACTGGGAAATTTTTTTACATTTAGGATTCACTAATATCAGAGATTGTTTATCTCATATTTCCAATTCTGCTCCACACCAATGTTCAAGGATGAGTGATGTCATAGCTCCAATCATGTTATTTTTGGGATTCCCATCTTCATTATGTACAACATCTTCTACTTCATCTTTAACTATTTCTTCTGCCATTTTATCTACCAATGTTGGAGAGGATTCATTTTCCCACCATCTTCTGAGTGTACCAGTAAAACACTGAATTAGTGTCTTACTAGATTCTACTTCACCTTTACCCTTCATACACATTACTTTATAGTCAGTGAAAATTTGGTCAATCATATGTCTTATTTGACCTGAACTTAAATTGTAAATGTTCCATTGTTTATGTGCATCATTGAAAAATATTTGAGATTCTAGTAGATGATCCTTACCACTCAAATCAGGAGCTGGATATCTTGAGTACTGGGTGGGAAATGGACCATAGTTTGGTAGTATATGAGAGTCAAATGAGGTTTTTGATATTTATTTAGGAAACAAACTAGAAATTTTTTCTATGGATTTCTGGATAGGATGTACAGGGACAGGATGGCTGAACAATAATGAAGAAGGAATGTATTTATCTTTGGATGTGGAAGATAGTTTTTCAAATTGTGAGGAAGTGTCTTCAATATTTGTATGGGTCAACCCAACACCTCTATGAATTTCATTTTCGATTTCCTCAAACTGTCTGTCTATTTTTGCAGACAATGTTGTTGCTTGACTATGCCCTTCTCGAACAAATCTTCTATTGCAGAAACAAAAAACTAGAAATAATTCCGTATGAACAATGTACTATATCAACTATAATATCTCCACTTCTAACCCCTAAAAAATAGTATGTTATCAAATATATACATGCCCAAAAATATAATTCTTTCAAAAAGTAAACCATGTCAAAAAATTAATGTAGAATGTGTTGTAGAATAAAAGTTTGTATGCTATAATTGTACTGTGAAACATATACTAAAAATATAAACTATATGCAGTTAGTAAAGTAAATCTATGCCTCACATAAGTGAAGGATGCTAAGGATCTCTAACATATTTATGATCTAACCTTATATGCTTATTGTCTTCTTTTTTCTCCTAAGCATGTATCTCTGAAACATATCCTTGACAAAATTCTCTATCTTGTTACCCATCTGAGAAGTAGAGGTGTGGGAATGTGAGGAGGTAGCCTTTGATGAAGAAAGTGCAGGGGATGTAGGAGGATGAATCTTATCTACAACTATGTGAGGAGGATACTGCAAAGGTTGGTTACGGTGCTAAGTCATGGCTTGCGAAATAACATACAACACTTGATGAGTGGAAGGCAAAGGGGCACTATATGATGAGAAACGAATGGCCATCATGCATGTCCAGAAGGTTGTGCAATGGGATTTGGGTTCCATCATTCAAATAGAGGTGGTTTTTGTAGCTCTAGAGGATGCTATTATGGGATCTCAACAATACTAGGATGCATGAGGGACATGTTTTGAGATGGCTGCGGGGCAGTTGAGGTGACAGGCCTCCTAAGTAAAGGTGCCATGTTTGAGTTAGATGATTAAATTCTTTGCAATCATCATCCAATTGGATGGAAAATTGGATCCTTTTATTATGGTTTTGTCTCCAAAAGACGTTCACACGTCCACCTTGTCCTCTTCTATTATTATGTGACCCTCTGCTATGAAAATTCATGATGTAACACTTCATTTTAATATGTATGCAACATGATCCTCATATCATGAATTAGTAAACATCAATGCAAAATTGAACTATTATCATGTTTATGTTTTTGCAAGGGTTTATGATAAAACGACAATGGGTGAAAAATGTACAAGGAAAGGGAATTAGCTAAAGTCAAACTATCAATATGGAAATATACATGTAACATTTGGTCCCAATAATCAATGTACCCTTCATTATGTGGTGGTAGATAGAAATAGTCATCATATAAAGCCCATTTTTCTCTTCATAGAAATAACCGACTGATGGCGAAATTTAAAAATTGTGTAATGAAAGATATGACAATATTATGTTTTAAAATTTCATGAGGGTTTTCACACATTTCCATCATTCATGGTAAGCCTGAATGAAAATTTTGGTGTGATAAAAGGGGTGCCACATGGGTAAGGGAGGATGAAAAGTGAGATTATGGCAGATGGATGGATTCTTTTGAGTATGTGATTATATAATTTTTTTGTATTTACCAATGGGTGTCGAGTCCATTTACAGGTATGGAAATGGTTATGGGCTTAATAGCCAATGAAAATAGCCATTGAAATAGATATTTTGACTTTGTAATTAATAGGTGAATAATGAAACTTGAGTGCCATAAACGTAAATAACAATATCATGTTCAAATTATTTTTAACAAGCATGAAATAATATCATGAAGAGAGAAGTCATTTTTTGCTCGATATATCAGACTTAAAGTGAAAAAAAATGAAACTGATGATTTAACAACAACCAATAAATGATAATTTCAACAACAAAATGAGCCTTCAAAAGTAGACTTACATAGTCTTTTGTTTTCATATCTCTTTTTATAGCCTTTGAGTTAGGGGGGTATTAGTCTACAAATAGTAAAATTTGAAGAGTTCTTCACTATGGGATCTTAGGTACCTATTTCAAATGGTCAATCATTGAAAAAACAGGCGTCTCTTAGATTTTGGGAAAACTAATTCTCTTGCAGTAATGAAGTCGAAAGAGCCATCAAGGAGGTTATTCCTTATGTTTTTATACTTCCTTTCATTAAATCTAAGGAGAGATGGGGATTGTGTCACAATAAAACAACTTTTAAAAGGAAACATTAATAAGCATGGGAAATTTTTTGTAATAGGTAGGGTGGAATGTCAAATATAAAGGAATTTTGTGAGATTTACATATACCAGAACCAACCAATTTTATACCTTGTATAATTCAAAATAGAGCTGAGGTATATGTGACTATCATGTGAATAACGTCCAGTAATAGGACGAAGGAATATTATGATTTCTTCATGCTTAGGATGATTTAAATGACAAGCAGACTCTATCATGTGCTGAGCTAAAATATCACACAAAGGTATAATGGAAGGGAAAGAGTGAGTGAAGGGGATTAACCCATTGCAAATTTAAAAAGAGAAATAGATTTAGAGCTATTATGATGATACTATCATCATGTTATGAGGATGAAGACATAAATTCTCATACCTTGATGTCAGGCAGTTGTATGAAATTTCAAGCGGTTATGGCAAGTATCTAAGCTAGAACTCTTTTTGTTATCAAAATCTTTACACAATAGAGTCGACCTAACCAAAAAATGGTTTGAACTACAGGTCAAATTTACATGGTGCATGATGGATAGCCCAAGGTGGCTTCTATTTTAGAGCATGTCACTTCCAATTACTCCTACAACTATCTTTCATTAAAATCCCATACTAAAGAATATAGACCAAACAAAATGTACGAGCAATGAAGCTCCCACAAGGACTTAACCTTGTCCATGGTGGATATGTAACATGCACGTTGTATGATCATACCTAGCTCGACAACTTATTTAAACTTGCCAGCTAGATACCCTCATATGAAACATTGCAAACAAAGTATGTTGAAAGTCATTTTTTAAAATATATGCCATCTCGAGCCATATAACTATCAATATTCATGCCAATATAAATAACTATATTTCCTACCAACCATACTGCCATATAAAAACATTACATGGCAACAAAAACATCAAATGTGGAGCATAATTCAGCGAAGAACCGTATCGCCTTATTAACTATACATTGTTATCATCAATTATGAAGAGATAGCATTAAATATAAGTAAATTTAATCACTTTTGAAATGCTTAAGGTCGGTGATGCGTTGAGTCACATTTTGTCAAACAAACCTCATTATTGTGTATTATATCAAATGTTCTTCGATTGAATCCCTTTTGATATACCACACACAAAGTAAGGGTATCAAATTGATGTGATATTACTAAATTTTTTCAATTCAATTGTATTGAGGACTTGATGATATGCACCGCAGGTCAACATGTGATTCTCTTTAGTCAGGGTTAGGTTTGTGATCATCAGTATAATATAAATTTCAATGTTTGAGATTGTTGATGACCCAAACTCCCCCTTTATTTTTATTTTCTTTTTCATTTAAAAAAAATAAAGATTCCTTGGATTTCATCAACAACATATACAGGTAACAAACCCACTGCATACCTTTAAAAAACAAGCTTTATGATCAATCTCTTCTATCAATTGGGGATTAATAAACATGAAGAACTATACACTAGTAACATGAAGCCAACTTTGCTCCTCTCTTTATCAAACTTGTATAACATAACTTCAACTTGAGGCCTCTAGCATGTAGAAACAAAACAATGCACTGATCCTTATTGCACCAATGGAGAGGGGACCCCACCTACCATTTCAATTCAAGTTAAATAAGTTATATTGTTTAAAATTCTTTTAATTCTCTATTTTTAGGAGATATTTTTGATGTTCATAATGGTTTGCATTTTTTACAGGTAGGTACATCAACACTGTAAGCAATAAGTAATTTTATTTACTTAATTTGGTAAGCACTTAGTATTTATCAACTTAATTTGGAAAGAATTGAATGTTTGTAAGCTTACTTGGCAAGCATCGAGTGTTTATCAACTTCCTCAATAGGCACTCAGTGGTTTATCAATTTACTTCTCAAGAAATGAGTGTTTATCAACTTTCTCAATAAGCACTTAGTGGTTTATCAGTTTATTTTGCAACCATTGAATGTTTATTATCCCAAGACACTCAGGGGTGTATGCACCTCATGATTTGACCAAGGAATCTAGTTAGTTGTTAATATGCTTTCTGATACAACATTCAACATCTCTTTATCATAAACATAATAAAAATATGACACATATATGTCACAAGAAAATGAGCATAATAATAGTTAACAACAAGGGTTCACACTTTCTCTATGGATCCCTTACATGATGAGGGATCTTATTGGATAACCTCATCATGTTATCCAAAACATGGCATTCATATAATGATCAGATTTTTTAGAACAATAATCAATCATACTTCCACTAGGATGATTCTTAGTAATGACTTGTCAAATATAATGGAATCATATAGACTCGTTCTAGTAGACTAATAAGTCAAATTAGAAAATGTGTATCTCTAAACTCATTAGAATTTTAATTCTCCATTTCACCTAGCAGGCATTGCAAAATTCATTGCCATATTTCATACGGAAGGCTCCTATTCTTGACCATACCACTTCTTGGTATCCAGGCAAGCATGCATTAAATTGAAACAACAATTTGTTAGGAAACCAACTCACAAAAGGATAAAAAGATAGATCAAGGCCTTAGAATTCAGCGTCTTCGAGGGGGCAACCTCCTTTACATTACACAAATGAACAATTCTTGGATGATTCAAATGAAAAAACCTCCTTTCTATATATAGAAGTCTAAGGGGACACATTATAACCAAGCCAACCTAACAATAATAATATAAAGGCACAAAAATAACAATAGTGGGTTTCTATGGGGCACAATAATAACAATATGGGGATAATAGGGGCACAACAATAACAATAAGGGATACAATGACAATAGTAATGGGGGAATCACTAGTATTATAGGGACCTAACATGCCCCTCTCTTTCAAAAAAGTGTTGCCCTCAACTCTTGAGTAGTTCTGGGTGCTTCTGTATAAAATTCTCATCCTCCCATGTGGAATCTTCAACGGGTAAGTTCTTCCACTTGATGAGATACTCTGAAATTGATTGATTTCATAGTTGTTGAGTTCTTGTTTCTTTGACTGCTTCAGGTTCCAATATAATTTTTCCTTCCTCATCAAGTTCTGGCAATATTTTTGAATTGGAATCTTGTCACCTATAACATTCTTTAAGCATGAAACATGGAAAACTGGGTGCACTCAAGAAGCTGCAGGAAGTTCCAATTTGTATGCCATAGTACCTATCTTTTGCAACACCTTGTACGGACCATAATGCTTTGGTGATAATTTATTATCCTTCTTAGCTTGCTTGAGGGACATTTGTTTATATGGTTGTAGCCGTAGGAATACCCAGTCACCTACATCAAAACTTATTTCGTTGTGATGTTGATCTGCTTGCTGTTTCATTCTATTCTGTGCCAAGGTAAGGTTATCCTTTAAGAGTTGGAGAACTTGTTGTTGATGCTCGATGTGATCTTCCACTGCTTGAACCTTAGAATTTTCTCTTAAATATGATGTGATGGATGGTGGATGATATCCATAAAGTGCCATAAATGGGGTCATTTTTGTTGCAGTATGGAAGGAAGTGTTATACCACCATTCAGCCAGATGCAACCATTTGTCCCATTGTGTCTATTTATCAAATACAAAGCAACGAAGATATCCTTACAAACATTTGTTTACTCAGTTTGACCATCAGATTGAGGATGATAAGATGAGCTATGAGCTAACTGAGTCCCAAAACAAGAAAATAATTCTGTCCAAAAATTTCCAGTGAAAATAGGATATCTATCACTTACAATAATCTTTGGGTTTCCATGTAGCTTTTGAATTGTTTCCATAAATGCAGTAGAAACTGTACTCACTTTAAATGGATGAGATAATGCACAAAAGTGTGCATACTTGGTAAGTCTGTCAATTACCACCATGATAACACTCTTTCCTTCAGACTTTGGTAAACCTGTGATAAAATCCATTGAAACCTCCTCCCAATGTTGGCTTGGAATGGATAAGGGTTGTAATAGTCCCGGGATCTTAATTGTTTCAACTTTATTTTGTTGGAAAACCAAACATTCCACCACAAACTTTTGAATATACGATTTAAGGCCATCCCAAAAAAAATCCTTCTTAGCCCTGTGGTAGGTTTTTAGAAATACTTAATGCCCTCCTAAGGGAGAGGTGTGCAATTCCCTAAGAATCTTTTGTTTGAGTTGGGAATTCTTACATAGGTATAACTGATCCTTGTACCATAACTAATCATTTTTCCAGCTAAATGTATCAGATGTATTAGGATCTTGTTGTATCTTTTGAATTAGTGCCCACACTTCCTCGTCATTCTTCCATTCATCCCTTGCTTTGTTTATCCAATCTGGTTGTATAATAGAAACGACACAAAGAAATGCTTCCACATCCTCATCCTTTCTTGAGAGTGCATTTGCCACAACATTTTGCTTCCCTTTTTTGTAGATGATTTCAAATTCATATCCCAACATATTTGTGACCCATTTTTGCCGCTCTTCTGAAGATAATCATTGTTCCAAAAAGTATTTAAGACTATCATGATCTGTTTTTACCTTGAAGTGTCTTCCCATTAGGTAGGGTCGCCATTTCTTAAGTGCATGTAGTATTTCCAACATTTCCTTTTCATAAATAGCTTTGTGTAAATACTTTCCCTTGATTGGATGACTTTCAAAAGCAATGGGTCTTTGTTCTTGCATTAAAACAACACCAATTCCATTTCCTGAGGCATCACATTCCACAATAAAGGTTTTTGTGAAGTTTGGTGTAGCTAAGACTGGTGCTTGGCACATTGCCTCTTTAAGATGTTCAAAGGCCTTCGTTGCTTCTGGAGTTCATGAGAATGCATCTTTCTTCAATAATGTTGTTAGAGGTGCTGCTATTCTCCCATAATTCTTAACAAACTTGCGATAATACCCTATCAACCCGAGAAATCCTCGTAGATGCTTTGTGGATGTGAGGATTTTCCATTCCTTAATGGTTTTAATTTTGCTAGGGTCTACCTTAACACCTTCATGAGATACAATATGACCCAGATATTCCACCTCTTGTAGTCCAAAGAAACATTTGGACATTTTTGAATATAATTGTTTCTCCTCCAATAGTTTGAGCACCATGTCAACATGTTGGACATGATCCTTCCAAGACTTGCTGTAGATTAGTATATCATCAAAAAATACTAACACAAATTTTCTAAGGAAGGGTTTGAAAATGGAATTCATCAAACCTTGAAATGTAGAAGGTGCATTAGTAAGGCCAAAAGGCATGACCAAAAATTCATAATGACCCTCATGAGTTCTAAATGTTGTTTTTGGAATGTCTTCAGTCTTCATTTTGATTTGATGATATTCTAAATGAAGATCCAACTTGGTGAAGTAAATTGATCTATGCAATTCATCCAATAATTCATTAATGACAGGAATGGGAAATTTATCTTTAATAGTGAGCTTGTTGAGCTCCCTATAATCTGGACACATGCACCATGATCCATCCTTCTTGTGAACCAATACTACTGGAGCAGAGAAAGAACTTTGACTAGGTTGAATTATACCAGCCTCTAGCATTTCTACAACCATACGTTCAATTTCACTCTTTTTGACATAGGGATATCTGTAAGGCCTGATGTTTGGAGGAACACTTCCTGGAATCAAATTGATAGCACGATCATGATCACGAATAGGTGGGAGGCCTTTGGGAGTCTCAAATACCTTGGAATGATTGTCCAAGACTTTTTGAAGATCTGGAGAAAAGGATGATTTCGATGTGGGAACCTCTAGTGAGCATAATTGTGCAATTATGCCTCATTGTTCTTTCTTTAGAAGATTTGTCATTCCATTAGAGCTGATTATCTTTCCTATTTTCCCTGCAATACCCCTTAATTTAATTTCCTTTCCTTCTGAAGAGAATTTCATGAAAAGTTCTTGAAAATTAAAAGATATTGTACCGAAGGATTGTAGCCATTAGACTCCTAGTACAACATCAACACCACCCATTGGAATGGAAAGCATTGGGCTATTCAATACATATTCTCCCATCAATAGCTTGATATTATGGCACTTTCCTGAGCAATTTATGGTTCCTCCATTTGCAACCATCACTTGACACTCTAGTGCTGGATATAGGAAGAAATTCAATTCTTTGGCTATCTTATAATGAATAAAATTATGGGTACTTCTCGAATCAATCAACACTATTACCTTTTTCTTCTTGATATGCCCTTCTATCTTGATAGTTTGAGGAGTGGTAATTCCAGCCAATGCATTACAAGATATGGTCGGATTCATTTCTTCTTTTTCTAGGGTTTGTTCTTGGTGTATATCGTCTTCTTTTGACGTTTCTTATTCCTTTTCTTCCTCCTCTTCACAATATATGTAAAATATTTTCTTCTCGGCACACTTATGACCTTTAGTTTATTTGCTATCACAACTGTAACAAAGCACTTTTGCTTTTTTTTTATTCCAATTATGTGGTGTCAACCTTGTAGGTTGTGGATGGCTAGGGGCAACAACACTTCCATCTTTATGGTTGTGAGTGGCAGGCTTCCTTGTTGCAATAATTTTGCTTTCCATTTTTCTTGCCAACCTGAATGCCTTCTCCAATGAATCTGGTTCCCAAAGGCGAACCTCATGTTGGATGTTATCTTTTAAAGTCCCTATGAACATATAAATCCTATGCTCCTCGGGAATATCTTTTATCCTTATATTCAATTTTTGGAAGTCCTCAATGTGCTTCATCATTGAACCATTTTGTTTGAGATTTATCACTTGGCTAAAAAAAGTGTTGCTTTTTGTATCCTCATAATGTGTTATCATTTCATTTGTAAAAATAGCCCAAGTGACAATTTGTTTACGAGAGCAAAGCCATAGATACCATACAAACTAATTTGGTTCCAAATATAAAGTTGCAATGCGTACCTTTTGTGTGTTTTTCACATTATGGAGATTGAAAAATTGCTTCATCTGTAGTATCCATGTTCTGGGATCCTTACCATCAAGCTTCCTCATATCGATCTTTGGAACATGGTGGTTCTTCGATCCAACGTTAGAGTCTATAATATCATGATTAACTTTTATTTTGTTCTCATCATGAGTTTCCTTTACTACCCTTTTGCCATTAGTAAGCATTTCTTGTATAAACTTTGTCAAATCTGTCTTCAAATCTTCCATGTTTGTCTTCAAATCCATCTTTAAATCATCCATCTTAGTTTCCATGCCATCCATCATAGCTTCCACGCTGTCCATCTTAGCTTCCACACCATTCATCTTAGCTTCTACGTCTTTCTTTAAACCATCGATCTTAGCTTCCATGCCATTCATCTTAGCTTAAACGCCTTTCTTTAAACCATCCATATTAGCTTCCACACCTTTCTTTAAACCATCCATATTAGTTTCTACGTCTTTCTTTAAATCATCCATCTTAGCTTCTGTTACTTTTTGTGTGAGTGACATTTGTTGTACTTGGTCTTGTAATTTTGATATATCATGTTGCATTTCTTCCTCTTCTTCATGAGTCATGCTAGAGCTTTCAGGTTTCTTACTAGGTGTTTCCATTTTCTTTCTTCGGGGCATCAATTACCGAAAATAATGCTTCACTATGCCCTTTGAATTCCTTCAAACTAATTTTTCAAAACAAGCTTATGCTAAAATTGAAAAAAAAACTACACAACTTTTTTTCCACTTTGTAGGAGCTTGATATTGAATCTGATGCATTTATGTAATTTCAGCTCTTCCAGTTTTGAAATCGCGACCTGCCATATCCCTCTGTGTCCTCTTTCCAATGCCACCAGTCTGATTGAAATTGGATTCTCTAAGAAATATTTATGCCCAATCTCCCACGATGACCTGCTTATATACCTTTTCAGAAAAGCGAACTTGTAAGAAGTGCCACATGTCCCTGTTTTGACCTTTAGATTGGAAAAGTATATACAAGAAACTACAGTCCGTCCTCTTTCTAAACTTCTTATGAAATTTCAAATTGAAGCTCAGAGAAATAGTTATGACGATTTTCCCACGGTGACCAGTTTGGAATGTAATTTGGAGGTCTACAAATACCCTAACTTCCTCAGACTATATCTCTGAAAACATAACATTACAAGATCTGAAATTTCAACCCAAGGTTCAGCATGATTTCGTCACAAATGGGTTTTTTTTTTTTCGCTTCTGAAAAGTCGTAGAAAAAAGGGTATAGCGAAAATACCATGATGACCTAGTTGGAGTAGAGAAACCCTAGAATCCAAAGCTCTGATACCAAATGTTAGGAAACCAGCTCACAAAAAGATAAAAAGATAGATCAACGCCTTAGAATTCAGCCTCTTCGAGGGGGAAACCTCCTTTACATTACACAAATGAACAATTCTTGAATGATTCAAATGATAAAACCTCCTTTCTATATATAAGAGTATAAGGGGACACAATATAACCAAGCTGACCTAACAATAATAATATAAAGGTACAAAAACAAAAATAGTGGGTTTCTATGGGTCACAATAATAACAATATGGGGAAAATAGGGGCACAACAATAACAATAAGGGATACAATGACAATAGTAATGGGGGAATCACTAGTATTATAGGGACCTAACACAATTTTTACATTAAGCTAAAGGAATTATCACCCAGTTCCTTTCCTTTACCCATTTACCTAAGATTACTTCTTGCTTTTTATACTTGACTTTCACTACCAACGATTTCGACTAAAGTGTTTTTAAATATACAATTGGTTGGAAACATTGTTGTTATTGCAATATTTAGAAGTTCATCAAATCAACCATTCATATATTTCAATGGGAACCTCCTAAAGGAATCTTCATTTGCATTCGATTCCAACATGTCCTCATCCATGCTAAACATATGCTATCAATTCCCATCCTTTATCATTTAAATTCATGCTCACAACAAACATCAGGAGCTTAAACATAACATGGGAATAATGATAATTATTAGCAATGGGTCATTCTTTCCCAATGGTGTTCCATATAGCATGGAATCCATTAAGTAGCCTTACCATGTCACCCAAAACATGGTAAGTACTGATTCTATTTTCATACCGTTCACATAGTGAACATATTTTATAGATTAATCATTCAACTTATTACTACGATGTTTATCAACTAATGGACTTTCAAACCGATTATCATCCTCATAACTTTATTTTACTTTTCATATTTCTCATGTTCATAAAAGACATAATACACATATATGCATATCAACCATGCACAATTTTCTAGTTATGGTAACTCCCATTCTCATGCTATTTTCATAGATGTCGTCACTATCCATTTTATTCATGTGGACTCAGCAAATTCACCTAGCTGTTCTATCACCTTCTTATACATGCTAGTTCCCTTCATCTTATGCACATGGTCTACTCAAGGATTTTCTCTTCTAGTTCATTTTTATCTTATCTCTTCTCCAAAGTTCCTTTTCTCCCCTTTCCACACCCAAAAAACCAACCAAGACCAAAACAAAAAAGGAAAGAAGAAAGAAGAAATGAAGAATAGTATTGAAAAGATCACAAGAACAATATATAATAACAACACAAGGTAGCATGGCCATGCTCAAAGTTAACTTTCAAAACAACAAAGAAAATATGAAGCCAACAATAATAACAAAACATGTAAAACATTCCCATCATTCATTAGCCCACAACAACTCAATTCCTTGAGTTCTGGTGTTCAATGTAAAGTTCAAGAAGGAAATTTCTCTATATTTCAAAGAACATGAGGGGATGCTCCCTCATTTCTTTATGCATTACATGTTGCTAGTTCACATGCTTGAAGTTAACATGAACTATTCTTCTTCTTTCAATGTCTGTTAGGACATTCTCTTATTAGGTATTCCTCTCAATAGTGGAAACATGAAACTTGATTTCTTTTTTTTTTCAACCTCACGAGATTTCTCTCTGACCTTGTCAATATGAATTTCCTTTATGTCCTCATAGGATGATTCTTGTTGCAACAAATCTTGCATGTATCAAAGGTGTTTTAGAAACATTGTATTAAGACTTTCTTACTCTTTTTGCTTTCTAATAAGCCTTTTATTTTCTACCTTGCAGCTCTCTAGCTTAACATTCAAGCTCCTGAAGGTTTTTGCTCTATGAGGGGAAATTTCCCTTTCTTGTTCACGATGGACTTGTTCCATGCTATGATGCACCATACTATTGTCCATGCTTTTGTTTCTTGTTGCAAATAGATCTTTTTATGTGTTGTCACACTTGGTTTCTTATTGCAAATAGAACTTTTTATGTTTTTTCACACACACATAGTTGTTAATATATATCAGCATAAAAAAATTGACTTGTTACCTTGCCATGCCAACACCAAGCATGCTGATCTGCTACTGTTCACACATCTAAAAGTCATGGATGTTGGGTGTGGAGCTTGATTATCTTCCTGATTGTTCATAGGTTTTTGTTTAAGTCATGTTGGATCCCTGTTCCTAATGAGGCTGAAATGCTACCCATTTAATCACCATCAAGGGGGTTGGGGGGGGGGGGGGTGACGACTTTTATGAGCCCCCCTAAAGCTAAAAAAGGATGAAAATTTTCCTTGTGAAATATTGTAATTTCATAGTCAATTTAGGCCATTCATTAGGCGAATGATCTGACAGTAGAATTTAGGGATTTTTTTCCCTAGAAGACAATCCTCAGTTTATATGAGGGAATTATATTGCGGATGTGGATGATTATTCTGAGAGAGAAAGGGAGAGGAGACTTTGTGAGAGTGAAGAGGAAATTACAACGGATATGTTGTAGCCCAAATTGGGTTAACCGTGTATATCTGTGTCTCTCTTGTTTTAAGAATTTCTGTATTTATGTTTCCACAATATTTTGAGTATTTCATTGCTCCGTTAATTAGTTTCTAACAACTAGTATCGAAGCCAAATTTTTATTTGGCTGATGAATCACAGGAGAGAAGGATTTCGGGTTCCAGTGGGAGCAATGGCAGAAGATGTTACATTTAGGGTCGAGAAATTTAATGGCTAAAAATAGTAGCTATGGAAGATGCATATGGAAGATTATATGTATTAGAAAGATATATACCTACCATTTGAGCAAACAATAAAAGAATCTGACGAGTATGACAAGTGCAAAATGAGAGATTCTCGACAGAAAGGCACTTGGAACAATACAATATGAAGATGTCAGAAGGTAGATCTATTGCCGATCATTTAAATGTGTTAGGATATTCTGACACATAGGAAATAGTTAAGTATAATTTGGTCTAGTGTAGAGTTAGGTAAAGTGTGTTTCTTTACTATGTACTTTTGTAACTTACAATCCAACAGTCACAATATGTTCTAGACATGACGTGAGCTGACGATTCATTCTCTCCTTGGTATTACCGACACTTGATCCGTGGATTAACACCCTATTGGTCCATGATATCTATTTAAAGAGCATGGAGGGTCATTTGTAAGGTGACCGTTCATGAGAGAATCTTATGTAAATTTTCTTTCTTTTGCATTAATAAATTGCCTGCAGTGGCCACGTTGGCTTAGGCCGTGGATTGTTTCCCTCTTTGAGGGTTTTAACCACGTTAGTAATAATGGTGTACTGATATGTGATCTGTTTGTGAGCGATGTCCTTTGGTGTTCTATCTCAGGAACTTACCCTGTAAATTCCTACATGGTATCAGAGCTATTTGAGGGCTGCATCTGTTGGTGATCCAAATCCGAAGCCGGTACAACTGCATCTAATTGTCGTTCCCTAGATCTACTGTTTCTAACTGCTTTTGGGTCGAGATGACAACTCTATTGTGTTAGGAGCATCTATTCCAGTGAGGAACCCCTTGTGTTTCACGTGAAAAAGTTTTTGGTAGCCCTAGCTATGTCATTTTTAAGATTTGGAGGTATACAGTCTTTATTTGCAGTTTTAGTTATTTAGCTCTTTGTTTTTTATTACCGATCTATACCTTTCATTTCTATGTATGCTCTTTTCCCCGTGACTCTGTGTGATCTGGGCAAATCAGAGATAGAAAGGAAAGATTTTTCTCACGCATATGCTCTTTTCTGCTTCGCCTTAGTGTGATCTCGGAAAATTAGAAACATTGAGTAACATATTTAGTTTCAGGCGAAAACTAACTTCAAGCCATAAAGTTATTTTTTTTTTGCATGTCCATGTTGGGTTGTGGGTTTTTTTTGTTTTGAAGGAAAAATGAGTTTTTTCAAGTAAGCATGCACTCCAAAGCTTCAGTGACTAAAAAAAAAACCTTCTTTTTTTTTTTCTAAAAATTACTAACCTTTTAAACCAGCGTACTTGTCCAAAGTTACTTTATGAGAATAAAGATCTTGGGTTCAAGTCTTTTTTTTGTTGAGTTACCTTTTCAAAAAGCACATGTATCTTATGTTTTAAAGTTACTTTATGTAAAAGTGTTCCCACTCATTATAAAAAATGAGTCACTTATAATTCTAAAGTCTCTGTATCTTTTATTTAAGTTAGAATTTAGTGGGTAGCTCATAAAGTACCATTGTAAAAATGACTTTCACTTATTTATAAAAGTGGGTCACATTTTTTTAAAAGTGAGCTAATTAGATTAAGTTTGGAAAGAGGTTTTTTTTTTTTTTTTTTTTTAATATAACATTATCATTTACTTCCGCACATTCACGTACTTCGTTGGCATCTTCAACAACGTTTCTTCAAAAAGCCATAACTTCTTCATTCGTAAGCTGTTTTCTGAGCCGTTTTGTTTAATTGGCCTAATTTTTTGAGATCTTTCCATTGGAACACTTAGTTTCAGCATGTACAACTTCAGTTTCTATTAAAATGGAAAGTTCATGCCAAGTTATTCTTGACAGCACCAACTACTTCCAATGGGTGTCCTACATGGAGTATTTACTTAGAAGTAAAGGTCTTTATAGAATAGCCTCAGGCCAAGAGTCTAAACCTAAAGATGAAAATAAGGCAGTCAAATGGGAAAATAAGCAATATCAAGCACGTGGGTTGATAGGGATGTCTATTTCTCTAGACCTTAGATTCCATATCATAGAACTTGATACCCCTGATGAAGCAATGAAACAACTCAATAAAATTTTTGGAATTAAAAATGAAATTATAGCCCATCAACTCGAAAATGAGTTGCTTACGTTGATCCCCAATAATTTTTCTTCCATTGAAGAATTTTTGTCCAAGTTCAAGACCCTTAGACTTCTCTTGGAAGGTGTTAAGGTTAAGAAAGAAGATGGTAGCCTTATCTATTCCATTCTTACTAAGTTAGTACCAGCCTACTCTGTGTTTGTTTCCACCTTCCATTCTACTAGAAAAGCCTTTATTTCTCAAGGACAAGCCTACAAGTCCCCCTCTTTTGATTGCTTTTTCGATTCTTTAATAAGAGAACAAGAAAAACTATTACATCTTGGTCTTCTTAATCTTGGAAACTCTTATAAGAAAGCCTTAGTCGCCTAGCAGCAACCAAGTTCAAAGAATCCTAAGAAGCAGCATCCTAAAAAGAATGGTCCTAAACCAACCAAGGGTCCTAAGCACTTTTAGTCTCAAAATTAAAAATCAATTCATCAAAATGATAAGGCAAATAAAAACAAAGGGAAGAAGACTGATAGACATTGCAACTTTTGTAATCGAGATGGCCACTTATAATCCAAATGCTTTAAGAAGATGGAAGCCTTGGAAGCAGCAATGAAGAAGCATAACATCCATTTGGAGCACTCTTCAACTTCAACTTCATCTTCAGGATTAACACTTTCTACATGTGGTTGTCAATCGTCTCGGTCTAGTTCTGCACTAAATGTATCTTCTTCTTCTCATTCTCATGAGTGGCTCATTGATTCTGGAGCTTCTTATCACATGGCCAAAAACAAAGACATGTTTCTACAAGGTTGTATAATTTTAACAAATTTGGGTCATCAACTCTTCCCTCGGTATTTCTGCTCATAATGAAGAAGTGAACAAACTTTGGCATGAGCGATTTGGTCACTTAAACTATCACTACCTTCAAAATCCATGTAAAGAAAATATGGTGGCAGGTCTTCCTATGGTATCTTGCAGAGATGATGTTTTTTCTGGATGTGTACTTGAAAAACATCATCAAGATAGTTTTGAAAAACTTGCCTCTTGGCATGCCTCAACCCCTTTACAACTTGTGCATAGTGATTTATGTGGTCCACTTCCAGTTGTTTCGTTCTCTGGCTACAAGTATTTCTTAACTTTCATTGATTATTTATCCAGACACACTTGGGTATACTTCTTAAAACTCAAAAATGAATTATTTAACATATTCTTGGACTTTAAGGCCTTTGTTGAGAAACAATCTGGACACCAAATTCTTAAGCTAAGATCTGATAATGGCGGAGAATATGTTAACACCAAATTCAAAAACTTTTGCACTGAGCATGGAATTCAAATGCAACATACCGTTCCATATACTCCACAACGAAATGGTGTAGTTGAAAGGAAGAATCACACCTTAAAGGAAATGGCTAATTGCATGCTTCAATCTAAAGGACTTAGTCTTAATTTTTGGGTAGAAGCAATTAATTGTGCAAATTACATAGTAAATCACACTCCTACTAAGATTTTAAAGAATATCACTCCAAAATAAGCATAGAGCTCAATTAAACCATATGTAAGTCACTTTAATGTTTTTGGAAGTGAAGCATGGGCCCATATTCCCGATGAAAAACATAAAGCCTTAGAACCTAAGAGTGAAAAATGTATTTTTTTTGGATATTCTGAAGATGTCAAAGGATATAGGCTTCATTCATCTAAAACCAAAAATGTTATCATTAGAAGAGATGTAAAGTTTACTGAAAATATATCGACTTACGAGCCTAGTTCGGCAAATGTGCCACCTCTCTCTTTCCCTTCTACTTTTGAAAATATTTCTTCTTCAGATGATGACAGAAAGGATGACAATCCTCCCCCACCTTCTCAGGATCCTCCTTCAGCTCCTCAACTTCCAAAATGGGTCCGTGCTACTCGAGATGCAATAGGTTCTCTTGCAGGTGATCCTACAGATCAATGACGTACATGTTCTCAGTTTGATAGAGCCTCTTCTTTACTGGCTCAAGCTTCAACAAATTATGATCCTGACACCTTTGCAGAAGCTTCAAGCCATCTAGATTGGGACGCAACTATGAATGAAGAATATCGTTCATTATTGGAAAATGATACATGGGATCTTGTTCCTCTTCCAAAGGGAAGAAAACTTGTTAGATGTAAATGGGTTTACAGAACCAAGTTTGGACCAGATGGAAAAATTGATAAACATAAAGCTCGTCTTGTTGCTAAGGGCTTTCCACAAGTTGAAGGCATTGACTATATTGAAACCTTCTCCCCTGTTGCCAAAATGATCTCTATCTACCTTGTTCTTTCCCTTGCTGCCTCTTTCAAATGGGAAGTCCATCAACTAGATGTTAAATATGCCTTCTTACATGAGGACTTGCAAGAAGAAATATATATGGAACAGCCTTTTGGCTTTATACAAATAGACTCCAACCTTGTATGTCGGCTTAAGAAATCCCTTTATGGTCTCAAGCAAGCCCCTCGGGATTGGTATGCCAAAATGGATAACTTTCTTTTAGATACTGGCTTTTCTAGGTGTCATTTTGACAATATTGTCTACACCAAGAAAGTGGGTAATTCTCTTATCATTCTTGTTCTTTATGTTGATGATCTTATCCTTACTGGTAGTGATCCCAACCTTATAAATCATGTGAAGTCCAGCCTTAAAAACTAGTTTGAATTGACAGACTTAGGACACTTGCATTATTTTCTTGGTCTTCAAGTCTTGCAATCCAAGGAAGGTATTTCCCTTTCCCAGTCCAAGTATGCCTGTGATCTTCTACGCCACTTTCACATGGAAGGCTGTAAGCTAGCCCCTTATCTCTTTGAGCATGGAGCCAAAATTTCAGTCACTTTTACTTCCCCTGAAGTTGATGTTACCTTGTACCATCAGTTTGTAGGAAAAATTTTATATTTGACCCATACCCATCTTGACCTTTCCTTTATTGTTGGCCTTATTGATCAGTTTATCCAAAACCCACATGAAAGTCATTGGAAAGCAGCTAAAAGAATACTTCGTTATGTTCAAGGTACAATTCAATTTGGGATTCATTACAGTGTAGAAGCATCTCCTCTATTGGTTGGTTTCACTGATTTTGATTGGGATGGTGACCCTGATGATCAGAAGTCTACTACAGGTTATGTATTCACTCTTGGTTCTGGACCTATTACATGGGCTTGCAAGAAACAAAGTGCCATTCCTCTTTCTTCAGCAGAAATAGAGTATCGTGGCACCGTAGAAGCTAGTAAGGAAGCCTTGTGGCTTCGTCAGATCCTGTCAGAGTTTGGATTTCAGCAGCAGCATCCGACTATACTCTGGTGTGATAATAAAAGTGTCATTTTTTGAGCCCTGAAACTACATCTCATCTACACACTTTTCTAGACTTTTTCCCCTCACCAGTGCCTCACAAGCTATCAAAAATCATTACATATTGATTCTGAGAGTGAATTTAAGTGGTTTTCTAACTATGTTTTTGTGTTTGCTATTTGACTTAGATTTTTCTCATTAGCTGCGGAATGCAGCCACTTTCTACAGCAGACTTGAGATTCCACATCTGTTTTTGTTGATCACTAGGATGCAGGTGTCAGCAAGCAAAACAAGGCATGTGGGCAGGTCAGAAATGATTTGGACATGGACCAAGTCCTATTGGTTTAGCTAGATTCGTAGAGGAAAGTCGTGGTCAAACGGTGGTCAAATGAGGATTCCTACGACAAACAGGTCTTTGTTTCAACACGTAAAAGGGTCCGAGACCATTCCTAGATCTGTGGATTCATTTTAACAGCTGTAGACTGCCTCCACAACGTAAAATCCAACAACCACCTTTTGGTAGATTGAATGATCATGGCAACCAACACGGTAAGCTCACGAATGTTGTCTTTTTACGTGTCTTCTGCTGAAGGAGTTCCATAGGAAAAACAGTTATGTAATTTCCCTTATAAATAACGCGTTTGCAAACGCATGTAGCTAGTTTTTGTTGATGTAATATTGTTGTTAAGTTTATGTACTGTGCCGTGACACTGGTCCTGCTGTGGTAACGAGAGGATCCTTCCTATGTTTTGCAATATAATAAGACTGTTTTATATGACTGTGTGAGAATGATCTTGGATTGACAGCGTGTTAACCAAGGCCGTGCAGAGGGCCCCTGCTGGCTAAGGTTTCGTTCTTTATTTCTGTAAAGTTTTCATATGTTGTTGTTTTATTTCCATTGTAGATATTTCGTAGTTTGTTCACTTGTGTATATTTCACATTTCAGTTATGGTTTTAATGCTTCATTCCTATACATGATTTTCCAAGCGTTGTATATTTTTGCTAACACTGATCAGTGTGTTTCAGGTTAGGATAGCCCGGGCATTTCCATACAATTTTTGCAGTAAATAGTGACATGAGATTGACCTCTTTGCTGTTTTTCTTAGCTTTCATTTTCAGTTATGCTTTGATTTTAGTCTTATTCATTTGCTGTTGATAGTTAGTTTAGATATCAAATTATTCATGTCATTTAACGTTATCTCCAGATCCATGGCTTAACCCCGAAAAGCTACTTGGCGAGCTATCGGATTTTGAGTGAAGTGATTTGATTCTTCATGTTATTGACGTTATCTCCTGAGCCATGGCTTAACCAGGAAAAGCTACTTGGCGAGCTATCAGACTATAAGTGAAGAGACTTGATTTTATTTTCATTTGCAAGTAGATAATTTAGATATCAATTCCTCATTTTATTGATGTTATCTCCAAAGCCATGGCTTAACCCCGAAAAGCTACTTGGCGAGCTATTGGACTATAAATGAAGTGAATTGGTTTTACTTTTATTAGTTTGCAGTTTTTGATTTATTTGAGTGCAATAGGTTAACTTTTATTTCTGTATTTAGATGAGCAACAGAGATAGATATTTCATGATCATTTGTTCATCATTTGTTTGATTCAAATAGATGCACATTTACATTCTTGTTCAAGTATTAATTTCATCATTAGCATGTTTTGATATCCTCTGAAGTGTTAAGTTCTGGAAGTCATCATAAATGACATAATTGCCTTAAAATATATACCCATACTTGCCTTCTAAAGTATTCTTAAAACTTAGGAATAAGATTTCCATTTGCATTAGGAGACAAACCAAGATAAAACCCCAAAAAACAAGATAAAATTGAAAACAATAAAAATTAAGAAAGAGGTTGTCTTGTACATATAGTGCGCCACGCTTCATCAGTTTACGACTCCCGGATTGATAATTAATGTAACAATTTAGGACATACTAAATTGACTAAACATTTTGGCGCCATTGCCGAGGAAGTGTAGATATGTAGCCGATCTCTTACAAAAGAAAAAAAAGGGAAAAATTGATAACTTCTTGAAGTATGCTCTCCTCTTGCACCTAGTGTGATCTGGAGGATCAGAAAAGAGAGTTATTAGTTCAATAATTTCTTGATTATGCTCTTTTCTTGCACCTAGTGTGACCTGGAAGATCAGAAAAAGAATTATTAGCCCGACTTAAAAATAAAAAAAATAAAAAATGACATGCATAGAGCAAGAGATTCTAGGGGAAGGTTTATAGCTAGGGCCAAAAGTTCGATTTTCACAACTCCAACTACTTCAAGGCATAGAAAAGATACACCTCAATCATCTCCGACTCATACTCCCAGCCTTAGGATTCCTGGAATTCAAGGGGCAGCAGCCGAACTAGGAGATTCTCCCACACTATCTACTAAATTTGGTCTAGGAGAAGAACCTTTCTTCATTTCTACAGGGGAACATATTGTAATCATAGAAGTAGAATCACCTGAAGAAGAGGAGGGAGAAACTCTTCCTTGTTCACCATTAATAGAAGAACTAGAAGAATCTGAGGAAACTATCATGACAGAGGAAGTAGTACATGCATTTGGAGGAGGGGGTGGAGGTAGAGGAAGAGGAAATAATGGAGGAGGTAGAGGTAAAAATGGGGGAAATAGGGATGGAGATAACTCATTTGGATTCCCTATAGCCGATTAGGAAACTCATACAACAATGAAAAACATTTCACCATCTGTCCTCCCAAACTTTTATGGGTTGCGAAGTGAGGATCCTGAAACATTTCTATTTGAGTTTGAAGTCTTGTGCCGAACCTATGACTATATGGAAGACTCTCAAAAACTCAAATTGTTTCCTTCAGCATTGAAAGGAGTTGCTTTGAAATGATCATGGGATTAGTCACTCAATCTATTAGGACTTGGAATGATATGAAACAAACATTTTTGGATAGATACCTAGATTATTGTATGCCCACAAATCATAAGGATGAGGTATTCAAGATGATGCAAAGAGAAGATGAAAACTTGGAGGATTTACTTGAAAGATTTCAATACAACTTAAAGAGAGAAAACAGGAGTAATTTAGATGAGGAAACCTTGAAAGCCCTTCTATTGAAAGCCATTAGAGATGAATGGATAGATATTTTAAACATGATGGGGAAGGGAGATATTTCTCAACTTCCACTTCATGACATAGCTGAACTATGTGTCCATCTCTCAAGGGGAAAATCTAAAACTGGAAAAGGGCCAAGATATCCTTCTCTTATTAGAGCAAACAAATCTGCAACTGGATCAGTAAGTAGGGTAGAGATTGGCAATATGCATGATGAGTTCAAAACTGATATTCTAGGGAGCCTTATTGAACAACTGGACACCCTTAAAATACAAAACAAGTAGAAAGTATAAGCTGATTCCTTGGCCATATTTTGTCCAAAATGTAGAAAGAAACATTCTCTAAGGGAATGTCCCTTGGATGCAAAAGTTGTAGAAACATGTATGATTTGCTTAGAAAGCCATGAGACCAAGGATTGTCCTTCAATTCCTGGGCTCAAAGCTGTCTTTCAGGAAGATCCAAATTCAGTAGAGTCCCTTTGTTTTGTTTCAAGAAGACCATGCAGGGGCAACAAAATCAAGGATTTAACAATCCTATGAACTTTCAGCTCTCGCCAAATTGGAATACTTGGCAACAACCTTGGCATCAACCTCAAAATCCATACCAATCATGGGAACAAGGGATGCAAAATCCTTATGGGAGATTTGCTCAATTCTATCAATATCCTCTATCTTTTCCAAATCAACAAAATCCACCAATTCCAAATCAAAACCCACAACTTTCATTGCCATTCCCACAACAACAACCTTCTCAACAAAATCCAAATGCTCAGCTCTTTCTTCGATTTCAACAAAAGACAAATCAACTACCAGCCTAGCCATTACCAAATCCCAACAACAAAAATCCTCAGAATGCTTACATGGTAGAAGGACAACAATTTCCTACCTATATGATTGTTCCTGTTAATGATGTTCAACTCAGATCTGGTAGAGCTTTAGAAAAACCTTCTATAGATGTTCAAGAGCAAGGTACCTCTGAGGAGGATTTTCTTAAAGTCAATAAGGGTTCTGAGGAAGCATCTCTTCAAAACCCAATCATTCAAAAATAAAAAGAAAAAGAGTCAACTCCCACAACTCCTGTAGTTGAGCAACCTGCATCTTCATCCACGCCTCCTTTCCTTGAAAGATTACAAATTGACAAAGGGGTGGAAAAACAAATCTTGTTGCCTGACTATGATTTTCTAGATGAATTAAAGAATGTATGTATCAAGATTCCCTTGCTACAAGCCATTAGAGAGATTCCTATTATAGCGAAAACAATAAAGGAGTTGAGTCTTAAAATACTAGGAAGGAAACCAAGAGATATAAGAAGAATCCACCTGGTAGGAAAAATTGCAGATATTATGATGGGAAAAATTACCATGTAAAAGTATGTAGATCCAGGTAGTCCAATTGTCAAGACACATATAAATGGGATAGAAATTCCAAACACTTTGATTGACTTAGGGGTTGCTATCAACATTATGAGTAGACAGACTATGGAACAGCTTAAACTTCCTAATATTCTTTTTACACCCACCTTCCTGCAACTTGCAGATAGATCAATAATAAAACTAGATGGTGTACTAGAAGATATTTTAGTCTCCTTATATTCTTGGGAATATCCAGTAGATTTCATGATTTTGACTCCCAAGAGTAATTTAGGAGGACATCCACTCATCTTAGGAAGACCTTGGCTAGCCACAACTGATGCTTTCATTAGTTGTCGATCTGGAGATATATACATTTCTGATGGTAGTTCAACAAATAATTTCAATTTGTATTCTCTAGCAAAGGCAATTACAGAAGTAGGAGACATTGAATGGGTCGACGATGAAGATATTATACAACCTGTCTTTACTATCTATGAAATTAGTGAAGATAGTCAAATTTTGAACACATTAGAAAATTTTGAAACATCTTCAGAATATGACCACACACAATTTCAGTTAGATTCTGATATTGAATATTTATCATCAAGACAAATGTCTCTTTACTCTATGGAAGAGTTTGATAGCTCTACCATTGAGATTTTTCTAGGGAAAACACTAAATATCAACAAAAATTTGGAAAAGTCACAACAGGAAGAGCTAACCAAAATCTTGCAAAAACATTCTACTGCATTTGCATGGGAGTATATTGATATGAAAGGTATTGACCCTAAGACTTTCATCCATTATATCTATATCAAGGAAAACAGTAGACCAATCAGACAACCTCAGAGAACGATGAATCCAAATCTTAGGGAGATAGTGAAAGAAGAGCTCCAAAAACTACTCAATGTAAATTTCATTTACCCAATTTCAGATAGCCGATGGGTTTCTCCTTTGGTTATAGTACCCAAAAAGAATGGTAAATGGAGGGTATGGATTGATTACAGGAAATTGAATAAAGCAACTTTGAAGGATCACTTTTGCTTTCCCTTTATTGATCAAGTATTAGATACATTAGCAGGCAAAAAATATTTTTCATTTCTGGATGGTTTTAGTGGTTATAATCAAATTCAGGTAGCACCTGAAGATCAGGATAAGACCACATTTACTTGTCCATGGGGAACTTTTGCTTACCGAGTGCTTCCTTTTGGATTAAGTAATGCACCCACAACATTCCAAAGAGCAGTACTAGGAATTTTTTCAGATCTAATCCATGATTGTGTAGAGGTATATATGGATGATTTTACAGTTTATGGTAATTCGTTTGAAGAGGCATTAGAAAATTTGGAAAAAGTCCTTATAAGATGTAAAGAAATAAGCCTTTCACTAAGCCATGAAAAATGCTTTATGATGTTTACTGAAGGTATTGTTTTAGGACATCATATTTCGGGGGATGGGATCAAAGTTGATAGATCAAAAGTTGAAGTCATCTCCAAGTTACCTATTCCAAATTGTCAAAAAGATGTTAGAAGTTTTTTGGGATTTACTAGATATTATAGAAGATTTATAGAAAACTTCAGCAAAATAGCATCTCCACTCTTCAAACTGCTTACAAAAGACTGTGAATTCAAATGTGGTGATTACCAATCAACATTTGAAACTTTGAAAAAAAGAATATTGGAAGCGCCTATCTTGAGAGGACCAAATTGGAAACTCCCTTTCCATATTTCTACAGATGCTTCAGATACAGCTCTAGGGGCTGTATTGGGACAGAAAGGTTTAGTTCCTTATGCCATTTACTATACCAGTATAAATTTAACTCCTACTGAGTTGAACTATACTATGACTGAGAAAGAGTTCTTAGCTATTGTTCATGTAATCAATAAGTTTAGACATTATATAACAGGCTATGAAACTTTTATTCATACTAATCATTCTGCAATTAGATATCTAATGAAAAAACCCATTACTAATGGAAGAGTTACAAGGTGGCTCTTACTTTTACAGGAATTCAATATTACTATGTTAGATAGACTAGGGAAACAAAACATAGTCGCTGATTTCTTGTCTAGGATTCAGAATACTAAAGAAGATTCTCCTGTAGAGGATAAGTTTCTTGATGAATATTTATTTGCATTAACTACTAAGACTCCTAGTATGCAAATATAGCTAACTATTTGGTTACAGGAAAACTACCTCTGCATTTATTTCCTGGTGAAAGAAGAAAGATTATTCAGGAGAGTTCAAAATATTCATGGATTTCTAATGAATTGTTTAAAATAGGGCCAGATCTTGTGATCAGAAGATGTGTTAGAGAAGATGAGATGCCTGATATTCTCAAAGCATGTCATGATGAACCATGCGGCGTACACTTTGCTGACAAAAGGACAGCCTATAAAATCCTCTCTTTAGGATATTATTGGCCATCCCTCTTCAAATATGCAAAACAATATTTCAGAAGATGTGACAGCTACCAAACAGTAGGGAAACCTACCCTCTCAAATGAAATACCATTACAACCACAGGTACTCATCGAACCCTTTGAAAAATGGGCTTTAGATTTCATTAGACCTATTAACCCACCATCTAAAAAAAGAAAGTATATATTGGTATCTACTGATTATGTCACTAAATGGGTAGAAGCCAAAGCATTATTTTCTGCTACTGAGCATTCAGTTGTTAGTTTTCTTTATGAGGATATTTTTACTTGCTTTGGTGTTCCAAGAGAAATTGTGACAGATCAGGGAGGTCAATTCACATCCAAACTGGTGGAAAAGCTGATGGAAGAGTACAAGGTCAAGCACAGAAAATCTACTCCTTACCATTCGCAAGCAAAAGGTCAAGTGGTGTCTATAAACAAAGTTCTTGAAGGCATCATTACCAAGACTGTTCATCTACATAGAAGAGATTGGGCAGAAAGGCTTCCTGAAGCCTTATGGGCTTACAGAACTACATGGAGGAATATAACATGACATTCTCTCTATGAACTTGTTTATGGGAAAAAAAATTTGCTCCCCATTGAGTTCCAAGTTAGAACCTTCAATATGGCAGTTCAATTAGGAATGGATCTATCAGAAGCCCAAAAGCATATAATGGAGCAGTTGAATGAGCTAGATGAGATCAGACAAGAAGCAATCATAAGAACTGATCTAGTTCAATATCAAAGAGATAAGTGGCATGACAAATACATCAAGGAGAAAAAGTTTCAAGAAGGAGATTGGGCATTGCTATTTGATTCCAAGTTTAAAGATTTCAAAGGTAAATTTCAGACCCATTGGCTTGGGCCATATGAGATTGACAAAGTTTTTAGCAATGGAGCAGTAAGAATCAAAACCATTGATGAACATTAAACTCCTCTTATTGTGAATGACCACAAATTAAAGATCTATCATAAGCCACTCGTAAAGGAGGAATTTGTCCAAATATTTCAAGATAAATCTGCAATAAGGCTGGTGAAGAAGAATCCTTCTTCTCCACCAGCCTAGTCTTTGTTCTTTTCTGTTAAAATAATAATAATATTAATAATAATAATTTGTATAAGCCTGAAAACCAATCACTGATTGGAAGTCTTATACAAAAAATACAGGGCGAAAATCAGAAACTTCTGACGCCCTATATTTTCAAAAAAAAAAAAAAATCTTTCCTCATTTTATTCATAGTTTCATGTCATTTCACTTCACTTCATTTCATTTCATTTCATCATCACATTTCGCCAATAAAACTCCTTTTATGACCAGTTTTCATATATCATTCACTCAGTCATCCTTCATTTCCATCCATCTCCATTCAGTCATATGTTCACTGTGTCATTTTCCGCAACTGAATTTAGTTTTTGCAGCTAAAAACTAATTCCGCAGCTAGTTGATTGATTCCACAGCTAACACTCTGTTATTCAGCACTGACAGTCAAATGTTAGCCAAATAATGATGGGAACCAAATGCAATTATGACAAAGGAAAATATGTTGAAGATATAAAACACCTAAAGTACCAACAGGAAGCAGCCAATCAAAGGTCAGTGAGCAGAAGTGGTAAGACTCTAAGGTAAGCAAAATTCATTTCAAATAGCATTTTAAAGCACATTCTATATAGTTATGGAACCACGGCTCCATTATGTGTAATGATTATCATTGATAGCTTTCATAACTACTCCATGGCCTTTACATGATTCCTCCACGAGCCTTGCATTAATTTTTAACGACCTCATGATCCGCCTCTGAATTTAACTCGTATTTATTTGTACGTTGGCATTCCCCCTGCTGAACCGGGTAATTATGAGAACGTAATCTATTTGATCATGGCTCTTCCCCACCGCACAAATCCACAATCATTCTGAGAACATGCTCACGCCTATTACGCAACCTTCTATCTCAAAAGCCGAGCTCACTCTACTTCTATACTATCTCATTGAAGTTTCATTTGTTATTTTTGGCTTGTTTACATCCTCGTGAACTCATTCTCATTACCTGTTCTCTACTCTTTCGTTTACAACTACTATTTTTTGTCCACAAACCTTCTCCGTTCCCCGCTAACACAACCATTTCACCTCCGTCAATCCATTACTCACTCAGATGTATTTTAAGGAAGGAGGAAGATATGGGTCTTTTGCTAAGAGCAGAACCAGAAGGGCCTAAATTCATGGAGGGGTATCCACAATTGAAAAGCATACTAAGGAAGGCACGGTGGTTACAGTTCATCCACAAATTCAGAGGTTACAATAAAGAAGTTACGAAGACATTTGCGAGGTCTTTTAATGGTGTGGAAGTTGAGGTTGGAGATCTTAAATTTTCAGTCACAGAGTTATCTATCACAGTAGCAATGGAACTCCCACAGGAGGGGGAATGGTGGTTCAAAAACAAAAACTTTGATGAGAGGGCCTGGAGAATTATCCTATGTAATCCAGGTATGGATATAACCATTTTCACCTGTCTCTGCTTTAGAGGAAAAGTGGACTACTCTGTTATTGATAATCCAGAAGTTTATTACATGTGAAGGACAATTTGGGTCCATGTATATGTACCACATCCGGTTGCTAATGAATTTTCTAGAAAATCAAACCATCAATTTGCCTTAATTTTTATTGAATAGCCTGAAAAAGATGTCCATAACTGTACAAAAGAATTTGGAGGACATAGACCCCCACCTGTACCATCACGGCCATGTAAAAATTTTGATTGAAAAACAGTTGAAGGCAAAGAAGGACACCTGGGAACAGTTCTTGATTAGAAACTTCTTTCAGGATCCACCTGAAATACCCGAGAGTAGCTCAACAAGGAAAAGTAGGAGAAGGAAAACAAGTGTGAAAATTTAGGACACTCCTACTAACATAACTAAAGAAACTAATAAGGAAGAGAAGCTGTCTGAAAGTAGGAAGGAAAGAACTGAGGTTAGGAAGCAAAGAAAACTCAAGGGGAAAAGAAATATTGAAGCTGTCTATCAAACCCCAGAACCTTCCTCAGAAGAGGACCAAATACTCTCTGAAAGACTAGTTTACCTTCAGGAACAATCAGCTGCAGTAAAGAGAAAAGGGAAAGAAAAACAGAGTGTAGAGAAAGGAGACACTAACCCACAAAATCTAAGGAGGAGCTCCATACTTAAAGGAAAATTGAGGAAAGTACAAACTAAAGGGCCCCACTTCATTGATTTAGGAGGGGGAACGCCGGAACAGCCTCCAGCAATCCCTCCTGGCCGTAGCCCACACCATACTCCTATTCCTCAACCAAATTTTGAGATCAGTCCTTCTCAGCCAGATTTTGAGATCAGTGCTTCTCAGCCAAATTTTGAGATCAGTCCTTCTCAGCCAGATTTTGAGATCAGTGCTTTTCAGCCAGATTTTGAGATCAGTCCTTCTCAACCAGATTTTTGGGACAGCCTAAGAAAGACTACACCTGAGATAGATCCAACCCAACAAGAAATGTATGATTATATTGAGTCGTTGGAGAAGACTGCCACAGATCAAGGCACTTCATCTACCCAGCCTAATACAGCCCAGGAAGCTCTAATCCAATCACTAAAATAGGAAGTTTTTGAACTGGAGGTCCTAAATAGATACATCAAAAGAGAAAATGAAACATTAAAAGAACAGAGTAGGTTGGATAAGATTATTCATGAGAACACCATGTTGCATCTTGGGCTGTGGCAGAAGAAAAATAGAAAATTGAAGAAAAAGAGTAGGAGGTTGAGTAGAGCTCTCATCAACCTCAAATTCAAGTGCCTAATGAGGAAGCCTAGGATGACAAAGGTACCAAGAAAGAAGAAAAAAAGGCTGGATGTGTTAGCATAGGTCTTAGAACACATGAACTAAAGGGAGGATGGTCACAGTTTTCGTTGCATGAGGACATGCAACACCTTCACAGTGGGGGTATGTTGAGCCTTGAAACTACATCTCTTCTACACACTTTTCTAGACTTTTTCCCCTCACCAGTGCCTCACAAGCTATCAAAAATCATTACATATTGATTCTGAGAGTGCATTTAAGTGGTTTTCTAACTATGTTTTTGTGTTTGCTATTTGACTTAGATTTTGCTCATCAGCTGCGGAATGTAGCCACTTTCTGCAGCTGACTTGAGATTCCGCAGTTGTTTTTGTTGATCTCTAGGATGCAGGTGTCAGCAAGAAAAACAAGGCACGTGGGTAGGTCAGAAATGATCTGGACATGGACCAGGTCCTATTGGTTTAGCCAGATTCGTAGAGGAAATCCGTGGTCAAACGAGGAGTCCTACGACAAACAGGTCTCTGTTTCAGCACGTAAAAGGGTCTAAGACCGTTCCTAGATCCATGGATTCATTTTGACAGCCGTAGACTGCCTCCACGATGCAAATCCAACAACCACCTTTTGGTAGATTGAATGATCATGGAAACCAACACGCTAAGCTCACGGATGCTATCTTTTTACAGGTTTTCTGCTAAAGGAGTTCCATAGGAAAAATAGTTATGTAATTTCCCTTATAAATAACGTGTTTGCAAACGCATGTAGCTAGTTTTTGTTGACGTAATCTTGCTATTAAGTTTATGCATTGTGCCGTGACACTGGTCCTGTTGTGGTAACAAGAGGATCATTCCTTTGTTTTGCAATATAATAAGACTCTGTTTTATATGACTGTGTGAGCATAATCTCGGATTGACAGCGTGTTAACCAAGGCCGTGCAGAGGGCCCCTACTGGCTAAGGTTTTGTTCTTTATTTCTATAAAGTTTTCATATGCTGTTGTTTTATTTCCATTGTAGATATTTCATAGTTTGTTCACTTGTGTATATTTCACATTTCAGTTATGGTGTTAATGCTTCATTCTTGTACATGATTTTCCAAGCGTTGTATATTTTTGCTAACACTGATCAGTGTGTTTCAGGCTAGGATAGGCCCGGGCATTTCCATACAATTTTTGCAGTAAATAGTGACATGAGATTGACCTCTCCGTTCACTTTGTTTTTCTTAGCTTTCAATTTCAGTTATGCTTTGATTTCAGTCTTATTCATTCGCTGTTGATAGTTAGTTTAGATATCAAATTCTTCATGTCATTTAACATTATCCCGAGAGCCATGGCTTAACCCCGAAAAGCTACTTGGCGAGCTATCAGATTTTGAGTGAAGTGATTTGATTCTTCATGTTATTGACGTTATCTCCAGAGCCATGGCTTAACCCGGAAAAACTACTTGGCGAGCTATCGGACTATAAGTGAAGAGACTTGATTTTATTTTCATTTACAAGTAGATAATTTAGATATAAATTCCTCATGTTATTAACGTTATCTCCAGAGCCATGGCTTAACCCTGAAAAGCTACTTGGCGAGCTATCAGACTATAAATGAAGTGAATTTGTTTTATTTTTATTAGTTTGCAGTTTTTGATTTGTTTGAGTGCAATAACTTAACTTTTATTTTTGTATTTAGATGAGTAGCAGAGATAGATATTTCATGATCAATAGTTCATCACTTGTTTGATTCAAATAGCTACACATTTACATTCTTGTTCAAGTATTAATTTCATCATTAGCATGTTTTGTGATCCTCTGAAGTGTTAAGTTCTAGAAGTCATCATAAAGGGCATGATTGCCTTAAAATCTATACCCATACTTTCCTTCTAAAGTATTCTTAAAACTTAGGAATAGGATTTCCATTTGCATTAGGAGAAAAACCAAGATAAAACCCCAAAAAAAAAGATAAAATTGAAAACAATAAAAAGTAAGAAAAAGGTTGTCTTGCACATATAGTGCGCCACACTTCATCAGTTTACGACTCCCGGATTGATAATTAATGTATCAATTTAGGACATACTACATTGACTAAACATCATTCAACTATGCAAAGATCCAGTCCAACATCAGCGCAACAAACACATTGAACTACACATGCACCTCATGAGAAAGCTCAGTCATGACCATGTTCTTGAAGTGCAATATTGTTCAACCAATGATCAAGTTGCAGACATCTTTACAAAGGCTCTCACAAAGGTGAAGTTTACTAAAATTCGATTTATGGTTGGAGTTCAGGGAGTTGTCACTAAGAGAAGATAGGCTCTAATGCCTCCTTCCTTCTCCTATTGTGCCATATTTTTACATCCTTTATCCTATCCCAAGTTGTTGTGAAGTCGGGATGTTAGGATATTTCGACACATAGGAAATAGTTAAGTATAACTTGGTCTAGTGTAGAGTTCGGTAAAGTGTGTTTCTTTACTATGTACTTTTGTAACTTACAATCCTACAGTCATGATATGTTCTAGACATGAAGTGATCCGACTATTCATTCTATCCTCGGTATTACCATCACTTGATCTGTGGCTTAACACCCGATTGGTCCATGATCTCTATTTAAAGAGCATGAAGGTTCATTTGTAAGGTGACCATTCATGAGAGAAACTTATGTAACTTTTCTTTCTTTTAAATTAATAATTTTTTTGAAGTGCCCGCGTTGGCACAGGCAATGGGTTGTTTCCCTCTTTGAGGGTTTTAACCTTGTAAATTCCTACAAAACGAATTTAACACGGTTACTAGTCAGTTAAGTTTTGTAGGGGTAAATTTTGATGATGAAGTTACGGATTTTTTATTTCTATGCTCATTGCCAGAAAGTTGGAATGGATTAGTTATGCCTATTAGTAAATCACTCTCTGGATAAAGTACTTTAAATTTTGATGATGTTGTTGGTGACATCCTTAGCGAGGAAATGTGATGGAAAAGCTCCAGTGAGACATCAGGTAATGCTTTGACTGCAGAGACCAAGGGAAGAAAAATGGAAGGAGGAAAGAGCCCAGGAAATCACAGTAAGTCAAGAAAAGGCATATCTAAATCTAGATTAGGAATAGTGTGTTGGAAATGTGGGAAGAAAGGACTTCTGAAGAAAGATTGCAAATTTCAAAAAGGAAAAGAAGGAGATGGATAACAAGAGAAAAATCATGAAGCAAATGTGACAGGTGATGTGTTGCAAGATGATTTGATTCTTTCATTAGAAAATATTATTGATGCCTGGGTGGTTGATTTAGGGGCTTCATTCCATGTTAGACTTGATAGGAAACATTTTCATGACTATGTTCAAGGAGCTTTTGGACATGTTCGTTTGGGTGATGATAAACCTTGTATAATCATTGGAATGGGTAAGGTTTTTATAAAGCCACATAATGGAAACCAATGGATATTTAAGGAGGCAAGGCAAGTTCCAGATCTGAAGAAAAATCTAATTTCAACAGGCAGTTACGTGTGTTACACAACATTTTGTCACTGTCCCTATACTCCCCGTCTACGATCCATGGAGGACCTCTACAATGTACCCGACATGCTTTCTTATGAAGAAAGTCCCATTGTGTCCCTCTTCGTGAGTAGACCAATTCCCTTTTGCATCATTTCCCAAAAATCTTATGTTTATCCCAGTTTACAAGACCAACGCTAATGACTCTTGTCATCCTCGCACCGATATGCAAGGATTACAACTATCCCTAGCGCCAATCGAATCGACTAAGCCCTTTCTCAGTCGTGCCGATCCTCTTTTGGAAAGTTTTTTAAATGTGGAGCTGAAGCTTCCAACTGTAGAAGCTTCGTAACAAAAGTATGGTAAATGGTTAGGTCGGGTGGAGTTGAGGAGGTCAGTTTTGGCTCCTTTCCCCTATTGGGATGGAACTAATCCAAGAGATAAGGCCTTCTCCCATGAGAAGAGGAACCATCTCCCCTCCATCCAAGCTATATAAACCTCTCTTCCTCCCAAGCACAAGTTAGTTCTAGTTAAATTTTGGTTGGAGTTTTGATTTTAGAGTAATCAAAAAGTTACCCATAGTTTGTAGCTCTCTAGTTTGTGTTTAAGGGAGAATTGTGAGTTTGGTTTCGTGTGAAGACTAAAGGGAAGATCCTTGAGACTACCATTGTTGGGGCTATCCATGAGATGCTAGCAGAAGTGTGTGGGAACCCGGATATGTTGGAGGAGAACATCAACGTCAAGACATCGGTTGTAATCTCTTCTTGAACTAATATAGATGCAACTATCGATTGATTTCCTACATGAAATGTCATCTTACATATTTATGGCTTAATGTTTCTTGACTTATTAAGTAGGCTGAATGCAATTTGTATGTTATCATGTTTGTTGTTTGCTAGACCCGCTCTCTCGGGCTAGAGGAATTATTTGTGTCCACACTTAGAATTTACCTGCACCACAAATTGGTGACTCCGCTGGGGATCCAATCCTTCTGTTTGATTGTTTGTAATTTCATGGTTTTGTGTGAACTTTTCTAGTATCACCATTTCCCTTTAGTCCTGTCTACTTTGCCTGGTTTACTGCTCTGGGTCTAAAATTTACAGTAGCAAGTCTAGTCTCAACCTTAGGAAAATATATATTTTTTCCTTGCATCCTCGGTCAAAGCGTTTATTTTCTTAACAGTCATGTCGACCAGTGCGAATTGCTCAAAACAGTCGCACTGACCCCCTTCTGGCGCTTGTTTTCAGTTAGGTAGTCATGCCGATGCTTGTAGGTAATGATTAGGGTTTACCCTAGATCTCGACCAGTGTGTCTTGCTCTCTTGATTACTTCCTCTAAGCTTGTTTAGACTATGTTCTCCCTGACTAGAAAGCTTCATTTGGTTTGGTTTATGTGCTTGTTGATTTTCCTTATTTTTACTTGATTTATTGAGTCCTTGGATGGTTGGTGGTCCTAGGGCATCTACGTTTTCATCCATTCAGTTGATTGTGAACTCAGTGAGTCAAGTGGTTGGTGAATTTACTCCTTGCATTTTGTTTGTAGTCCTCTTGTTGCTTTGATCTCCATCACACAAGTTTGAAAGGCTTCATTTTCTTAAGCGTCTCTTTTCCAGCATAGATCACATTGCTTGTCTAGTTTTTGGTAGAGTCATTGCATCATTGGTTTGGAAGAAAATATCTTTTGTGTCTTTTCATTTTCTTGAGGACTAATTGTCTCAAAAACGTTTTCATTGAAGTGTTTTATGAAACATTCATTTTGTCATTTCATGAAAAGTACATAATTATAGTTTGTTGCATCAATATGTTACGTTAGTTAGCATCATTGAAGACTAGAGTTGCATTTGCATTTGAAAAGAAAAAATAATTCTCTTTACTTGTGAAAGGACTGCTTGAAGTGCACTTATTAGGAAAATAGGAATTGGAAAGAGTTTTTCATTAGTTTATTTTCAAAAAGTAAAGTGGTGAAAAAATCATTTTTCTTTCAGTTGTTTGATTGTTTTCATTTGATTGTGTTTTCTACTCTCTAGTGTAAACAATTCATCGAATTGAAAGAGTCCCTTCTCATTTAGATGTATATATGATTTTTCGAGTCACATCGCTAAGGCCTGAAAAACCAAGACATAATTCAAGATAAACTTTAAAATGAACTCAATTAACCTAAGGTGCATTTGAAACCTAGCGATCACATCTAGAAGGTATATGCTAGAGACGTGTTCCGGCGTCTCTAAACCTAGTAGCTGTCATTAACTTCAGCACTAGACAGTGCTAGTATGGACTTGTGCACCCCATACTATGGTGTGTATAAAGGGAGACCCCATTAGGTTACAATCATTTATCCATAGGAAGCTGAGTCTGCCACCTTGTAAACATGATACACCGAACACAACATTCGGGGAGATTGCCTACCCGTACTTCTTGGTTCGCCGGGACATATTCTACAGTTCATGGTTACTTGGTAATCCTTTTTACCTAGATCATCCGGAGTAGTCATTTGATATTTTTGAGTCATTAAAATTAAAATATCATCGGAGCAATTGTCCTTTCGAGCTCATTTCAAATCGAAAGTGATAGAGTCATCTTTGTTTCTTTCTTGACTCTTAAAACATGAAAGAGCACCAGTCTATTTATGCATCTTGAAATGTTTTTGCTCACGATCTCATAACTTCCATGTTAGTCTTTTCTAGACCAAATCGCAAGTATCCCTTAAAGTACATTTAAAAGCCTTGAAATTTATCTCTCTTTCCTGTTATTTGAGACAAAGCCATCGTGGCTGAGCCATCTGGTTCACCTAGTTCCTCTTCCTCTCCTCCATCTGAAAGATTGTCTGAGGAGCCATTTCCTCAATTACCATAATCACTTGAGGACCAAGGTGTGGAAATCGTAATTGTTCTGAGAATTCAACCTTTGTCATATCGTCCTCCACCTCCCTCAGATACTGGATCAATTTCTTATATTGGCTCGAAATCTCTGGACAATCTTGTCCAGACTCCTGAGGGTCAGCTTGAACTAGTTGTTTATCCTCTGAATCCTTTGTTTGATCCTATTGTGATATCACTGCAGCGTTCGTACAGTCCCTACGATTAGCCGGGTATTCCTTTGGACTTATCCCTTCGAACATTTTCAGTCGTTCGTCGTCGCTTGTTTCCACTTATGGAATTCGAAGGCAAAATTCCAGTCTCCTCTTCGGGTCACTCGGAGGTCTCCACTCCACACATTGTCAAAGAGGAAGAATATGCTTTTCCACCTGAAGGTTTCCCATACATGGGAAGCATTCCCATCAGCGTTTATCGATATTTACCACCTAATTATGTGACTTTAGAAAAATTGGTCTTAGGTACACCTAGTTCCTCATCGCTTTATCATAACCCTGTTTGGGCATATGGCGCTATGCCTACCACAGGTCCATTTATTTAGAACCCAACCTCCCAACAGACGGTGATTTCTGTAGTTACTTCAGTCCCGGTGTGACCTACCATTCTGTACCCTCTTGTCTCGTCAGTCCAAGTAATTTTTCTAGTTCAACTAATGGTCTTGAGTCATGTCTCTTTCAGTTTGTCAATCCCTCCAGTAAGTGGATAGGCTGTGCTTCCTGGGGGGCAGAATCTGAATGTTTCTATGGTGTCAGGTACAACTAATGTGAGTGGCTCACAATCTCACATGGTTGGGATGAACCAGCCTTCATCTGGTGCTATTCAAAACCCTACTGGTCTTGCTGGATCAAGCAATGTCCAGTACCAACAGGTCCAAAATCCCGTTGGTCCGTCTGGGTCAAGAAATTTCCAATATCAATAGCCTCATGAGGCTCAAGTTGAGTACCAAACTCCTTATATTCCATATGGTTCCCAAGGGATGGTTAATCCGCCTTACGTCCTTCACCCTGGACAGTATGTTCAGCCTGGTACGTCCACCATTCCCAGTGGCTATGGTTAGTTATAGTTAAGAAATTTTTAAGGTATAAATCTAGGAACTGTTCAAGTACCCTTGTAGCAGCAAGGACAACCTCTGCAGCAACAAGGACCATCCATGCAGCCTGAGAGAGTGGGTCTAGCCATAAACAAACAATCTACGGAAGATCTCCTTAAGCTAGAATCAAATAAGAGGGCCTACCTCTTAGTATGTTATTTCTCTTGGTGAGGATCTTGCTTCCTTACTCTAGCTATCTCCCGTTTCCTTCCTTCGAACACCTGAAACAAGTAAACAAAAACAAACAACAAATGTGATAACATACAAATTGAATTCAACCTACTTAATAAGTAAAGAAACATTAAGCCATAAATATGTAAGATGACATTTCATGTAGGAAATCAATCGATAGTTGCATCTATATTAGTTCAAGAAGAGATTACAACCGATGTCTTGACATTGTTGTTATCCTCCAACATATCCGGGTTCCCACACACTTCTGCTAGCATCTCATTGATAGCTCCCACAATGGTAGTCTCAAGGCTCTTCCCTTTAGTCTTCAAACCAAACAAAACTCACAATTCTCCCTTAAACACAAACTAGAGATCTACAAACTATGGGTAACTTGCTGATTACTCCAAAATCAAAACTCCAACCAGAATTTAACTAGAACTAGCTTGTGCTTGGGAAGAAGAGAGGTTTATATAGCTTGGATGGAGGGGAGATGGTTCCTCTTCTCATGGGATAAGGCCTTATCTCTTGGATTAGTTCCATCCTAATAAGGGAAAGGAGCCCAAATTGATGTCCTCGACTCCACCCGGCCTAACCATTTACCAGACTTTTGTTATGAAGCTTCTAGAGCTGGAAGCTTCAGCTCCACATTTTAAAAAGATTCCATAAGAGGATTGACGCGACTTAGAAAGGGCTCAGTCGATCGGATCAGCACAGGGACAATTGTAATCCTTGCATATCAGCACGAGGAGGACACAAGTCATTAGTGTCAGTATTTTAAACTGGGATAAACAAAAGATTTTTGAGAAATGATGCAAAAGGGAATTGTTCTGCTCATGAAGAGGGACACAATGGGAGCTTCTTCATGATAGGAAAGCATGTCGGTACACTATAGAGGTCCTCCAGGATTGTAGATAGGGAGTATAGGGACAGTGAAAAAATGTTGTGTAATAGATGCCCCCTAAAGTGTGAAGGCTGAACTAGAGTGAGGGGTGAAATGCTTTATAAGTGGAAGTGGGGAACCAGAGTCCATCATTGGAAAACCCGCAAGCAAGCATAGATACATATATATCACTGAAAAAATCTGAATAATAATACATGAATCATGGTATGGACGCAGCCATCCAGAGAATGATCATGTAAATGGATCCAAGGCATGGGCACAACCATCCAACAGAAAGGATCATAATGAAACCAAGGTATGGTTTCAACCACCCAATAATGAGAAGGATCACATATAAAAACTCATGGTATGGTCGCAACCATCCATATGAAAGAAACATGTATATCAACATGACCATGTCACATCACCTTGCAACCTGGACTTGTGTAATCTTAGCCCAGGGTCTTGCGCTCCAAATGACCCGATCAAAGTACAAATCCTAATGTATGAATGAATGTGTTGAATTCGAACATGCTAAGAAGTCACTTGATTACCGGTCAATGATGTGAACCGTTAACAAGCACAAGAAAAACCACCAATAATGACAATGTATCTCAAGGTACTAGCAGCACAGTTCACAGAATGTGAATAAAAGAACTGATGTTGAACACCCGTGAAATCACCTGATCGAAAGCCAATGATGTGAACTTGTCGCCGAGTGCGAAGAACTTGCCATTAGGGCATGCAAGATCTAAGGTACTAGAAGGGAGTCTCTTGATCAACTTCCTGGATAATGAGCTGAAGTCGTCAGGAAGTGACCATGTCGAAGGAGGGCCATGATGTATCCCACATCATCGAAACGAGACAAAGGGATGCAAATGATTTCAAATGATATAGAGAATCAGGAGTAAGTGTAACTGCGGAGAGACTAACTCTTGAACATATCGGCGACGTGATTCTGGAGTTTGGCAACTTTTGGATCCATAGGATCGGTGGTCATGATGATGTGGTAGAGGTCAAATGGAAGGCAAAAAAGAACAGCCCAACCCAAGAAGGTCAATGATGAAAAGGAAGATATCCCAACCCAACACGAAACAAAAAGTGTCATGTTCAAGAGTAAGCTGCCGACACAACTGATAAAATTTCCAATTCCCCCCCACCATTTCTGGCAGGTACCCCAATTATGTTTGATCGCAAGATTGAAGGGGATAACATGTGCTTACACTGTAAGTTCATCCTTCGAACGAATCTGACCTAGTAAGTTTAATGAGCCCTAGGAAGGAGAAGCTCGCGTTCATCATGGCGACAAATCTAATGTCGTTTAATGTTTTAATGAGTCCGACAAAGGGGTAACTCAGTATCTTTTTCATGTTTAGAGAGTTTGAAAAAGACACAGAAAAGAGAACTCCACATGGTCCTTTTTCGTACATTTGTGTCTTTCAAGCCCGAAAATGTAGAGAAATGTGCTCGATAGAATCACTTGACCATTTCAGTCAAGGAGTACCTTTTTCATAAATAGTGCATCCTAGACCGAAAAAGGGGTAAACATATACTGGGTGCACGAAATTTCGTAGCCTTTAATGAGTTCAAAATGATAAGAGCTCAGCCATATTTTCGTGTTTAAAAGAGTCGGAAAAGAGCTTGAAAGCAGACCCCCCATTTTATTCTCTTTTACAAGTCAAAAAGGGGAAAATACTTGGCGATATTTGCATTTGATATTTACGAGTCGAGAAAAGAGCTGAAACACAACTCCAATACCTTCATCGACAATCCATCACCTATCTCTGCACAAGAAAAGGTAAAGGCATTATCCAATTATGAGGCATAATAGGTAAACAATACTCAAAAACCATAATATTTCATGAAAAAATGAATAAAATGGGGCAAAAGTAATTATTTTTTATCATTTATCATTTTACCTTTGTGTGAATAGCTTTTTACCCACTTGTGCCCTAATTCTTCTGGAGCAGATTGCAGGAGATTCGGGAGGTCATTGGTCGAGCCGTCAGTTGCAAGTAAGAGCCAAGACCTTAAGCTCCATTTTCATACTATTTTTACTTGTTTTTATACACTTTTTGGATTTCTTGGGGAGATTTTGGTAAAAAGTTTTGCCCTCGGTCGACGCAATTTCTGGGCATGGAATTGCGCCGATTGGGGGTGGCTAAAACTGCCAACTGTGCCATCAACACCACTTTTTTTAAAATAGGGGTGCTGGTGCCATGAGTAAAAAATTTCATGTTCCTTTCTCAATTCAGCCGTTTGAACCCAAATTTTTTTCTACCAAATATGATCATTGACTTGATTACATGGTTTTTGCAAGAAGAAATCGTGGAAAATGGTAGATTGGAAAGAACACGAGCATGAGGATATTTATACTCAAGAAATAACTTATCCAAATTGCTTGTAGGCTTTGAGGAATTGTGGGATCCTCAAATTCTTTCTTATGCTAGGTATACGGGCCCAACCTGAGTTGCTACGATACCTAATTAGTCTCTGGGACATAAATTTGGAAATTTTCATCATCGGTGACCAAGCGTTGGAGTTGGAGACTTTAGACATTTATTTCATCATAGGACTACGCTAGAGAGGGGAACCAGTCAACCTATATAGTTCAAGGCCGATTGGGGCAAGCATGACTATGCTACTTGCCGAACATCGCCCAGAAGCTCTCAAATCCAAAACTGGCAAGATCAAGATCATGACCATTCGGGATCTTGTGTTGAGAGTGCTACTGTTGACCATCAACAGAGTGGCTGGGTCCCAAGCACCGCATGAGACCAACAAGTCGAAGTTTCAGTACGCTATCGACTGCATGGCGCCCACCATCTTTAACTGGGCGGAAGCAATGAAAATCAACATGAAGTGCCAGCTATCAAAATCTAGGCTGGGACACCTGAAGTAGTTTTGCTTTGGATCTGTGCTAGTGAAATTCTTCTTGGAGCGGGTTCTACTGTTCCAATACCAGCTGACTGAGGTAGATCCGCCGATGCCTCGAGACCCACGGATGGTCTGTTGGAGCAAGTTGATGCCCAGGGTCACGGGGGGCCAACAGATGTCCTACAAGCCCACCTTTTTCTCGTGGCTATGACGACAGCTGATCGTAGTGGAGGATTGGCCTTATAGCAGTACCAACTTCCACGGAGACCCAGATATGCTACTCCCAAAAGGGGAGGATTTTGATGATGGAGGTAAAAACAAACAATTTTTTTAGTTTTTTATTGTTTTTGAAATATATGTGTTCACGACACTTTGATTTTATGAATGCAGATGTTGGGCCAGAATGAACTGTCGGGATGTCGCCGATTTCTAGGCACGTCGCTCCTTATCAGGAGGGAACCGAAAATGAGGAGGAGATTGCATGAAATCTCGAGGGTTTGACCCATGACATCCCAGAGTATGCTCGGATGGGTGATGTCCCACGTCAGTACCAGAGGCATACGATGGGGGTATCAGATTAGATTCGCTGACTATTGACTCGCATAGTCCGAACAGTTACATGCTATCATGAGCATCATGCTGTTTAGTGCATAGGTCTAGCATTCCATATTTTTGAGGCCTACGAGCCACAAATGTATAAGGCCTACGAGCCACTGATTAATTTTGAACACACATATTATTTTTTGAGGTTTTTATGTATGACAAGCATTACCGACACACACACACACACACACACATATATGTTGTACTTCTTTGCTTACTATGGTACAAATATTTTTGTTTTTGAGTTGTTACATGTTTTGCGAATGTATATCCAGTACAGAATTAGCTAATGCATCTATTAATGTATTCATGTGTCGAGGAATATGATGATATGTAAAGTAATCAAAATTTCTCTCTAGCAGATGAATACGTAGATACATTCTCAATATCTGAAGGATTCTGACGGAATATTGCCCGTTGAGTTGAAGAAAAACATGTTGTGAATCAAGGTTGACAACCAATTCCCAGATGCCAAGAGCAATAGCTTCTGACAATAATTCGATAACCATGCTATACTGAGCGATGTTATTAGTTGTTCGACCTAGACATATACCTTGAAGATCAATCAAATCACCATGGGGGTCATAGATGTCCCATGCCACGGATGATAGATTCCGAGTACTACGACAAGCACCATCGGTGAAACCGATGTGAGGGGACACTGACATCTGCAAAGCAAGAAAAACCATAATAAGAAGAGAAGATGCTTGCAAAATAACACACCAAACCACACTATACAAAATGAATGACACATTATTGTACAAAAGTAACCATGCAAGATGGCCTAAGCATAGTAATTTTTGAGATAAATCCTATTATGAGGCTTGTCTAAGGGATTTCCCTCATAGTCAATAAGCTCATAGACCCCTTTCTGTAACACATATTTAACAATGTAGGCCCATGCCACATGGATCCGAACTTGCCTACCCCCAACTTATCATTAGCCTGATCATACAGAAGAACCAAATCGCCCTCAGAAAAGGCTCGAGGAGAGACAAACTGATCAAAGTGGGATTTGACCTACTTTTTCTGTGCTTCAATCAATAGAGCAGGAAGACAGTGAGTCTCATCAGGTCATTCTAGGTATAAGAGATGCTCTTCCTAGGGTGGGGTCTTGGGGAGAAGCTCGAGAGCCAACTTGAGGGATGGAATTTCACACTCAATCGGTAAATTTGCTTCCAGACCATAGACTAGCTGGAATGGTATGAATCTAGTTGCGTCCTTGGTCGAGATTCGGTAGTCCCACAGAGTTGAAAAGAGCATGAGATGCCAATTTGAATTGTGCATCTCAACGGTGTGTTGAAGCATTGTGACTAGGACTTTGTTCACAACTTCAACTTGGCCATTGGCCTGAGGGTAGTATGGGGTTGAGCCATCGTGGTGCAAGCCCAATGTAGAGGTCAGCTCAGCCATCATGTAATCTCGAAAATGGGAGCTATGGTCGGTGACAATATCTTGAGGCACCCAAAACCTGGAAATAGCGTGATTGAATAGAAATTGAGTCGTCGTTTTACCGTCCCCAAAGTATGTAGGCATCCCTTCGGCCCATTTGGTGAAATAGTCTGTTAGAGCCTAGATTTGCCTCAGGCTGAAAAGACAAGGTTCTAGGTCCACATCAAACCACGCTAAGCCTCATAGCTAGCCCTACGAGGACAGGAGAGGGCTCTCTCCTGGTCAATCTCAGCGAAATATAATCAATGGGGCTTGAGATGACTGATTTAACAACTGATCTGAGGCTAGGTATGAAATACAAGGATTCGATGTGATTTTTTGGGGGTTTAGTTGGAATCAAGGGAAAGGCAGATTTTGGGGTGCGGGGATAGAAGCTCAATTCTTCAGAGATCTCGATGGGGCAAGGTAGGAAATCGTTTTGGCACTTAAATTTTAGTGAGATGGAGGGAAAAGACAAGTGAGGTGTTGAAGAGGGCAAGAGAAATCATGAATCCTCCCCAAACAGCTGAAAACATGTAAAATTAAACAAAATTTCAAGGCAGAGCACAACAGTCCAATGAATTCTACCTCAATCACTCATTTGTTTAATTTCAGAAGAAAAGAGAAGGGAAAATGATACACATAAACATCAGTGAACTTACAAATACATAGAGAAACACACCATCAAAACATAAAGCTACATGGATCCCAACAAGTGCTGCAAAACCCTGGTCTTTCCTTTGCAAAAATTGCAGAAATGAAATGTGCAATGAAGTGCCAAGAAATCCCAAGTATCCAACCTTCTACCAAAATCCAACCCCTACACTATGAAATTCATAAAATATATACATTTTCTCATCCTTGTACTAAGGGATTGAGCTCAACCATTTTCTTCAAAATAGAATTAGTTACATTAAACTTGGGCCGAATTTCCGAAAGTAGGTGTTGAAGATGAACTCATATCTCCTAAACCATAGAACCTATTACAAAACTGAAAGATATTTTTGTAGATAAGGTCATGTTGGAGAAAAATCTTTCTCAAATTTGGGAAATTCGTTTCCAGTAGCTCGCAATCTATTCCACAAAATCATCTCTAAAACAGAAAATCATTAAAAATTTAAATCTGTGAAAATGAGCTGTAAATATCTAGTCACATATCCCAATCCATGACACCTGTGAAAAAACTGAAAGAGGTTTTTGTTATATGGCTCGTTCTTAACAAAAAAATCCTTGGGTTTTGCAAAATTACTTTCCATATTTTGTAAAATGGCCCCGCACTAAAATGACTAAAACAGTAAAAAATATGAAAATTTTTCTTTGTTTAAATGTAGGCTCCAAATATCACTGTATATCTCCCACATAGTAGCACCTGTACATAAACTGAAGGAGGTTTTTGTTATTTGATATGCTATGAACAAAAACCTCTTTCACTTTTGAAAAATTCCTTACCATTATTTCAAAAACTGATTTTGTACTAAACTTGTCATTGTGTGCAGCAACTGACCTCAAAACATGCATAACCAAGAATCACTCATTCATTTCTTCTAATCCAGGAACCGGTTACGGGAGTGTGATATACCATTGGAAAGATTTTTTCGAGCTTCTTCTGATGGAAACACTTATGACATGTTTTTGGCTAAACATCATGTGCAAAACATCTAACAAAAACAGACATAGTAAGAGCTCATGTTGATCCCTGGTGACAGGCTGCGAAGATTGGAACTAACATAGTCCACAACAACGATAATATACCCATGCTCCCCATCCAAATGAGGGTTACAGGTCATATAGTCAATTCCCCATTTGGAAAAAGGACCGACGGTAATAACAGGGTGTAGGTGAGTGGGTGGGGCGCGCATCTTATGTTGACAAATTTCTCACTTATGGCACTTGCGAATGGCGAGGATGAAATCCTTGAAGATACAGGGCCAAAAATAACTAGCGTGAAGGATTTTTTGAGCAGTATCATATCTAGATAGGTGAACACCACATGCGCCAGAATGGAAGTCATTCAAGACTCTCTCAGCCTCCTCGAGAGTGAGACATCAACAAAGAATTGAATCGACACCGATTCGGTATAAGGTATCTCCAATGATACGGTCAGGTTGAGACTGATGCCCAATGCATTGGTGATCATCCTTGGTCAACACAGACTGGAAGGTGGAATTCTGGAGATATATGATGATATCACTGTACCAGGGGTCGATAGTGCTAATCAAGAAAAGAGTCTCGCCCGGGAGCTGCTCATTGGCACCAGCAGGGAGAGAAGTGGAGGGAAGGGAGAAAATCAACTCAGCAAAGACTAATGATTTCTTAGATTTGGTAGTGGTAAACACCAAATCAAATTCTTGGAGGATAATGATCCACTTCAAATATTTTTCCCCTAGCAACTGACGAGTCAGGATGTAGGTCATGGGGTTGCATTCTAAAATCACAGTGGTAGTGCGGAGGAGAATGTAATGTCGAAAGCGCTGAACAACCTATATGGCAGCCAAATCCAACTTCTCAACATGAGAATAACACATCTTGGTGTCAAGGATATTGTGACTGAGGTAGTAAATAACATTTTTATTGCCTTCATCATTGTCCTGTACTAGCACCATGGCGATAGTACTAGAGGCTGCAACTAGATAAAGGAAGTAATCGCGATGATAGTTCGAGGGATGCAACAAAGGAGCATTGATGAGGACAGTCTTTAGGTCATCGAAAGACTTTTGAGTGACCTCATCCTAGAAAAATGGGGTTCCTTGCTTGAGCAACCAGGTGAACCCTGAAGCTAGCTTAGCATAGTTTGGTATGAAACAACAGAGGAAATTTGCTTTTCCCTGTAGACTCTACAGTTGATGCAATGAAGATGGAGGGGGTAAATTAACTATGGCCTCGAATTTAAGAGGATCAAGGTGAATGCCTTCCTTAGAGACAATAAAGCTGAGGAGTCATCTGGATTCGACGCAGAAGACACATTTATGTGGATTCAACCGAATGTTGTAGTGTCTACAGTGAAGGAAAATTTTTCGGAGATGATCAGGGTGATCATGGAACTTACGAGAATGAGCAGGAAGGTCATCCAAGTAAGGCTGAACGATGTTTCGAATGTCGTGGAACGCATAAGACATCACTCTCTGAAATGTAGCCCCAACATTCTTAAGGCCAAAAGGGAGATTTTTGTACGTGAAAGTACCCCACGAGCAGATAAAGGTTGTCTTTTCTTGGTCAACCGACGCAATGTTAATCTAGTTGTAACCAAAAAAACCATCCATAAAGGAAAATATTTCACTCCCAGCACATTCATCAATGATCTGATCAATGAAGGGAGTGGGATAGTTATCTTTGGGACAGGCATGATTGAGATCACGGTAATCGACGCAAATGCGAATAGTGCCTTATTTCTTTGTCACCAGTACAATATTTGACACCCAATATGTAAGAGGGATCGAATAAATAAATCTAGCTTTGAGAAGATTTTCAACTTCACCCTTGATGGCAGCCACTTTTCTAGGGTACTGTTATGAAACCAGCTCAAGAAAAGATAGAAAAGATAGATCAACGCCTTAGAATTCAACCTCTTCGAGGGGGCAACCTCCTTTACATTACATAAATGAACAATTCTTGGATGATACAAATGACAAAACCTCCTTTCTATATATAGGAGTCTAAGGAGTCACAATATAATCCAGCCGACCTAACAATAATAATATAAAGCCACAAAAATAACAATAGAGGGATTCTATGGGGCACAGAAATAACAACATGGGGGTAATAGGGGCACAACAATATAAATAAGGGGTATAACTACAATAGTAATGGGGTAATCACTAGTATTATAGGGACCCAACATGCCCCTCTCCTTCAAAAAAGTGTTGTCCTCAACGCTTGAGTAGTTCTGGATACTTCTGCATAAAATTCTCATCCTCCCATGTGGAATCTTCAGCGGATAAGTTCTTCCACTTGATAAGATACTCTGAAATTGATCGATTTCGTAGCTGTCGAGTTCTTGTTTCTGTGACTGCTTCCGGTTCCAATATAATTTTTCCTTCCTCGTCAAGTTCTGGCAATATTGTTTGAACTGGGAGCTTGTCGCCTATAACCTTCTTTAAACATGAAACATGGAAAACTGGGTGCAATCGAGAAGCTGCAGGAAGCTCCAATTTGTATGCCATAGTACCAATCTTTTGCAACACCTTGTACGGACCATAATACTTTGGTGATAATTTATTATCCTTCTTAGCTTGCTTTAGGGACATTTGCTTATATGGTTGTAGCCGTAGGAATACCCAATCACCTACATCAAAACTTCTTTCACTGCGATGTTGATCTGCCTGTTGTTTCATTCTATTTTGTGCCAACACGAGGTTATCCTTTAAGAGTTGGAGGACTTGTTGTTGATGTTCGATGTGATGTTCCACTGCCTGAACCTTAGAATTTTCTCTTAAATATGATGTGATGGATGGTGGTTGATACCCATAAAGTGCCATAAATGGGGTCATTTTTGTTGTTGTATGGAAGGAAGTGTTATACCACCATTCAGCCAGAGGCAACCATTTGACCCATTGTGTCTGTTTATCAGATACAAAGCAACGAAGATATCCTTCCAAACATTTGTTTACTATCTCAGTTTGCCCATCAGATTGAGGATGATAAGATGAGCTATGAGCTAACTGAGTACCAAGACAAGAAAATAATTCTGTCCAAAAATTTCCAGTGAAAATGGGATCTCTGTCACTTACAATAATCTTTGGGTTTCCATGTAGCTTTTGAATTGTTTCCATAAATGCAGTAGAAACTGTACTGGCTTTAAATGGATGTGATAATGCACAAAAGTGTGCATACTTGGTAAGTCTGTCAACTACCACCATGATGACACTCTTTCCCTCAGACTTGGGTAAACCTGTGATAAAATCCATTGAAACCTCCTCCCAACGTTGGCTTGGAATGGATAAAGGTTGTAATAGACCCGGTGTCTTAATTGTTTCAACTTTATTTTGTTGGCAAACCAAACATTCCGCCACAAACTTTTGAATATCTGATTTAAGGCCATCCCAAAAAAATTCCTTCTTAACCCTGTGGTAAGTTTTTAAAAATCCTGAGTGCCCTCCTAAGGGAGAAGTGTGCAATTCCATAAGAATCTTTTGTTTTAGCTGGGAATTCTTACAGAGGTATAAGCGATCTTTGTACCATAACGAATCATTTTTCCAGCTAAATGTATCAGACGTACTGGAATCTTGTTGTAGCTTTCGAATAAGTGCCCACACTTCTTCATCATTCTTCCATTCCTCCCTTGCTTCGTTTATCCAATCTGGTTGGATAATAGAAATGGCGCACAACAATGCTTCCACATCCTCATCCTTTCTTGAGAGTGCATCTGCCACCACATTTTGCTTCCCTTTTTTGTAGATGATTTCAAAGTCATAACCCAACATCTTTGTGACCCACTTTTGTTGCTCTTCAGAGGATAATCTTTGTTCTAAAAAGTATTTAAGGCTATCATGATCCGTTTTTACCTTGAAGTGTCTTCCCATTAGGTAGGGTCGCCATTTCTTAAGTGCATGGAGTATTGCCAACATTTCCTTCTCATAAATAGCTTTGCTTAAAAACTTTCCCTTGATTGGACGACTTTCAAAAGCAATGGGTCTTTCATCTTGCATTAGAACAACACCAATTCCATTTCCTGAAGCATCACATTCCACAATAAAGGTTTTTGTGAAGTCCGGTGTAGCTAAGACCGGTGCTTGGCACATTGCCTCTTTAAGATGTTCAAAGGCCTTTGTTGCTTCCGGAGTCCATGAAAATGCATCTTTCTTCAATAATGTTGTTAGAGGTGCTGCTATTCTCCCATAATTCTTAACAAACTTGCGATAATACCCTGTCAACCCAAGAAATCCTCGCAGATGCTTTATGGATGTGGGGATTTTCCATTCCTTAATGGCTTTAATTTTGCTAGGGTCTACCTTAACTCCTTCATGAGATACAATATGACCCAAATATTCCACCTCCTGGACTCCAAAGAAACATTTGGATCTTTTTGCATATAATTGTTTCTCCTCCAATAGTTGTAGCACCTTGTCAACATGTTCAACATGATCCTTCCAAGACTTGCTGTAGATTAGTATATCATCAAAAAATACTAACACAAATTTTCTAAGGAATGGTTTGAAAATTGAATTCATCAAACCTTGAAATGTTGAAGGTGCATTGGTAAGGCCAAAAGGCATGACCAAAAATTCATAATGACCCTCATGAGTTCTAAATGCCGTTTTCGGAATGTCTTCAATCTTCATTCTGATTTGATGATATCCTGAACGAAGATCCAACTTGGTGAAGTAAATTGATCCATGCAATTCATCCAGTAATTCATCAATGACAGGAATGGGGAACTTATCTTTAATAGTGAGCTTGTTGAGCTCCCTATAATCCGGACACATGCGCCATGATCCATCCTTCTTGTGCACCAATACTACTGGAGTAGAGAAAGAACTTTGACTTGGTTGAATTATACCAGCCTCTAGCATTTCTGCAACCATACGTTCAATTTCACTTTTTTGGACATAGGGATATCTGTACGGCCTGATGTTTGGAGGAACACTTCCTGGAATCAGATGAATAGCATGATCATGATCACGCATAGGTGGGAGACCCTTGGGAGTCTCAAATACCTTGGAATGATTGTCCAGGACTTTTTGGAGATCTGGAGAAATAGATGATTCCAATGTGGAAACATCTAGCGAACATAATTGTGCAATTACACCTCTTTGCTCCTTTTTTAGAAGCTTTGTCATACCATTAGAGCTGATTATCTTTCCTGGTTTCCCTGCAATACCCCTTAATTCAACTTCCTTTCCTTCCGTAGAAAATTTGATGAAAAGTTCTTGAAAATTAAAAGCTATTGTACCCAAGGATTGTAGCCATTGGACTCCTAGTACAACATCAGCACCTCCCATTGGAATGGAAAGCATTGGGCTAGTCAATACATATTCTCCCATGGATAGCTTGATATTATGGCACTTTCCAGAGCAATTTATTGTTCCTCCATTTGCAATCATCACTTGACACTCTGGTGCTGGATATAGGAAGCAATTCAATTCTTTTGCTACCCTACAATGAATAAAATTGTGGGTGCTTCCTGAATCAATCAACACTATTACCTTTTTCTTCTTGATTTGTCCTTCTATCTTGATGGTTTGAGGAGTGGTAATTCCCGCCAATGCATTACAAGATATGGTCGGATTTATTTGTTCTTCATCTAGGCTTTGTTCCTGGAGTATATCTTCTTCTTTTGACCTTTCTTGCTCCTTTTCTTCTTCCTCTTCACAATCTATGTAGAATAATTTCTTCTCAGCACACTTATGACCTTTAGTGTATTTGCTATCACAACTGTAACAAAGCCCTTTTGCTCTTTTTTCTTCCAATTGTTGTGGTGTCAACCTTATAGGTTGTGGAAGACTAGGGGCAACAACACTTCCGTCTTTATAGTTGTGAGTGGTATGCTTCCTGGTTGCCATAATTTTGCTTTCCATTTTTCTTGCTAACCTGAATGCCTTCTCTAATGAATCAGGTTCCCAAAGGCAAACATCATGTTGGATATTATCCTTTAAAGACCCTATGAACACATCAATCCTATGCTCCTCTGGAATATCTTTTACCCTTATGTTCAATTTTTGGAACTCCTCAATGTGCTCCATTACTGAACCCTTTTGTTTGAGACTTATCAATTGGCTAAAAAAAGTGTTGCTTTTTGTATCTTCATAATGTGCTATCAATTCTTCCGTAAAAATTGCCCAAGTGATAAATTTTTACGAGAGCAAAGCCATTGATACCATACAAACTGATTTGGTTCCAAATATACAGTTGCCATACGTACCTTTTGTGTGTTTTGCACATTATTGAGATCGAAGAATTGCTCCATCTGTAATATCCATGTGGCGGGATCCTTGCCATCAAACTTCCTCATATCGATTTTTGGAATATGGTGGGTCTTCGATCCAACATTAGAGTCTATGGAATCATGATTAACATTATTTTTGTTCACATCATGAGTTTCCTTTACAACCTTTTCACCATTAGTAAGTATTTCTTGTAGAAAATTTGTCAAATCTGTCTTCAAATATGCCATGTCTCTCTTCAAATTTGTCTTCAAATCTGCCATGTCTCTCTTCAAATTTGTCTTCAAATCATCCATCTTAGCTTCCATGCCCTTTATATTAGATTACACGCCATTTATCTTAGATTCCACGCCATTTATCTTAGCTTCTGTTAGCTTTTGTGAGTGTGACATTTGTTGCACTTGTTCTTGTAATTTTGATATATCATGTAGCATTTCTTCCTCTTCTTCATGAGTCATGCTAGAGCTTTCAGGTTCCTTACTAGGTGTTTGCATTTTCTTTCCTCAGGGCATCAGTTACCGATAATAATTCTTTACTATGCCCTTTGAATTCCTTCAAACCCAGCTTACACAAAAATGAAAAAAAAAACTACACACCTTTTTTCACTTTGTAGAAGCCCGATATTGAATCTGATCTATCTCTGTAATTCCAAATCATCCAATTTTGAAAATACGACCTGTATTAGCCTTCTGTGTCCTCTTTCCAATGCCACAAGTCTGACCCAATTTGTATTCTCCAAGGAAGAGTTATGCGAAATCTCCCACAGTGACTTGATTATAGACTAGTTCAGTAGAGCGAACTTGTACAACGTGCCACGAGTCACTGTTTCGACCTATGGATCTGAAAAATGCATACAAGAAACTGAATTCCGTCCTCTTTCTCTACCTTCTTACAAAATTTCAATCCGATCCCCAGAGAGAAAGTTATGACGCTTTTCCCCAGGTCACCTATTTTGAATGTAATTCAGGAGTCTACACAAAGACCACCTTCCTCAGATCATATCTCCACCAATATCGCGCGAAAAGCTCTGAAAATTGGACCCAAGGTTCAGCATGATTTCTTCTCAAATGGGTTTGTTTTTCGCCTTCTGAAACGTCACAGAAAAAAAGTTATAGCGAAAATTCCACGATGACCTGTTTGGAGTAGCGAAACCCTAAAATCCAAAGCTCTGATACCAAATGTTATGAAACCAGGTCAAGAAAAGATAGAAAAGATAGATCAACGCCTTAGAATTTAGCCTCTTCGAGGGGGAAACCTCCTTTACATTACATAAATGAACAATTCTTGGATGATACAAATGACAAAACCTCCTTTCTATATATTGGAGTCTAAGGAGTCACAATATAATCCAGCCGACCTAACAATAATAATATAAAGCCACAAAAATAAAAATAGAGGGATTCTATGGGGCACAGAAATAACAACATGGGGGTAATAGGGGCACAACAATATAAATAAGGGGTATAACTACAATAGTAATGGGGTAATCACTAGTATTATAGGGACCCAACAGGTGCACTGGGCGAAGCTGTTGGTGAACGGGCTTCGCATAAGGGTAAGTCAGTATTTCATGCACGACTATACTTGGGTCAATGCCGAGCATTTCTGCGTATGACCACACAAACACATCCCAGAATTCTTGGAACAGATGAGTATAGAGCTTGATCTCATCTGGAGAATAAGTTACCTCGATATGGAAAATTTCAATGATACCAGGCTTGACAGAAATATCAATTGGCATCATTTGGGTAATTTTACCTATGTTTCCTTCCGACCAAACTTCATGAGTCATGATTGGCATCTAAAGTGGTAGGGAGGGGAACTGAGAAGAGAACTCCTTGAGATAGGTAGACATGACCACCGGTCTAAGCAAGAATGAGGAATGATGATGAGTGTCGTTCCAAGTTGTTTACTCCAGAGACATTACTTCCATGACACTCTCGTTAGAAAGAAAAGTCTCGGCTAAGGGATCAAGAGATTCTAAAGCACCAAGCCACGGGGATTGAGAATACGCATTGAGAGATGCCCTCGACATAGGAATATCAGACGATACGAAACTTGAGGCCAAAACAATTTCCACATAATTGATTTCGGTCGGACTTAGTGGCATAACCTTGCCCATGTATCAACAAGATCTGGTGATGGTATAACCCAAGGATCAGATTTGACTGAGATCATGTTGATAGAGGCAACATGAGGAGGTGGGAGCGGAAAAATTCCCATCAAATCAGGATCTTTAAAAATCCCTGCCCCCACACTCTCATAAGGAGCACTGGTGTGCTTGAAATACTGAACATTTCCATCTAAGGAGGAAAAGGAAAAGAAGGAGAGTTGGTCGACTGTGACTATCTTCCCTTGATGGGGAAAACGAATCACGCAGAACAGGGAGGAGGCTACAACATGCATGGCATGGGTCCAACTCCGTTCGAGTAGAAGATTATAATTGAGATTAGCATCAACAATCTCTACCTCAACGTGTATTATCTTGCCCTCCAAAGTAATGGCAAGTTGAGTGGCTCGAGCATTGGGATTGTATGAGAACTTTCATAGCACACCTCCAAAAGGTGGTCAAACGACGAAATTAGGGTTAGGTCGCTCTATATGAAGAGGACTAGAACTTGACGATGTAGAAGAAGGAGGGGTAGCTTCTTTGACTTTCCTTGCTATCAGAGTAGGAGTTTGACAATATTTTGATCTAGTAGCCACATTAATGGGCGTACTAGTCATGAACACTTGTGAACCTGAGGAAGCAGACGACTGAGGCTGGTCTACGATTTGGTTCTATTGGGATGGAAATGGCTCGTTTAGGATAGCTGGGGTTCCTTTGAGAAGACGACTAACTTCATATCATCTAGGAAAATCCTTAGTATAGTGATCCTCCTCACAAATGAGGCACAAATACTTAGGCTTTCGTTGAGAAGCATCACCAATAGACGACTTAGGAGGACCCTGATTTGGGGCATTGGCCTTAGCCTTGCCTTTGCCTTTCTTCTTACCTTTTGAGGATTTGTCCGCTGTGGTAGACTGAACATCGTGGACCTCTAAGGTTTTACCAAGGTTAGGCAGATTAAGAGAATACTCATTGGAAACAGTGTTGGAGACCAGCTTCTATTTGGAAGAAGATTTTGTAGGGGTATGAGTCACTGAACCAATTACTCCATCAACAGGAGGTGTAGCAAGAGACTTAAATGACCTCAGATCAGATGGTTGTCTGGGTGCATCAGGTAAGACATCATATAACATGCCATACTGTTAATAGACAACGTCTAGATATTGGGCATGGGCGATAACTTGTTCCTTGGTGACACATCCTCCCATAGCTATGTCCTCAGCAATTTTGTTGATGAAGGATTTGGTGAACCATTTAGTCAACAAATGATCAACAATCTCAAACTTAATCAGATGACTCCTATGCCTCCATTCATGAATATCATTAGAGATTTGGGTCGCAGTGTCTTGCTTGAGCGACTTTAGCAAATGGGTATCGGTTTAATAGCGAATCGACAATTGGAAATGTGTGAGAAAGGCCCTAGAGAGAGTGTTAAAGTCATGATAGGTATTTCGAGGTAGCTCGATATACCACTTACTTGCAGCACCTGTAAGATTTCATTGGAAAAGACGAAGATGAATGGAATCATCAATGTAAGAATTCGAGGAGCACCAGAGGTGATATGTCATCACATGGGCTTGTGGATCCTCTTTTGCTTTTCCTTCAAACTTCGGACAATCACTCAGAATCTTGGAAGGGACCAGAGGCCAGTATGGCGAATGAAGAATTGGATCATTCGTGAGTCGAGACACATCTGGCAACTCTAGTGTAGCCAAGAACAAAAATTGAGTATTAAAAGGCATTGGAGGTCGATAAGCGGGTCCAACTAGAGGAGCCCATCCCTGCTAGTAAGGGTTTTGTCCCCATAGTGGAGGGTTTTGTCCATATGGCATTTGATTTTCCCCCCACTATAGGTTACCTTGCATGTAGGGAGGATTTTGACCTTGAAAGCCTTGAAACTGTCCAACCATAGGTTGTTGATAAGAAACATACAGGTTAAAAGGTTATTGAGCCTGTTGACCTTGGACATATGGATGTTGCACCTGCTGTCCTTGGACATACAGGTTTTGAACCTATTTCCCCTGGGCATAAGGATTTAAGATCTGCTGCCATTGGAAATAAGGATTTTACACTTGCTGTCCGTGGACATAGGGATTTTGGACCTGTTGCCCTTGGACAAAAGGATTCTGAACCTGTTGCTCTTGGACATTAGGATTTTGGGCCTACTACTGCAGGACTTGACCCTAACCTTGTCCTTGCAAGGGTTGACCCTGTTGATGAGTATAAGGGTTTTTGCTGCCCGGGTTGGCCTTGTTGCTGCAAGGGTTGACCTTGAGTCTGCAAAGGTTGTGCCTATTGTTGCAGAGGTTGGCCTTGCGGAGACATAGGCTGGGAGGTTTATTGAACATACTACATCTGCGGCTGCATGGTTTGTTGCAACTATTGCAAGGGTTGACCCTATAGATGTTGCAATTGTCCTTGCTGTGGCATCACCTGTCCTTGCTACTACATGGATGGCCCTTGCTGAAACAAAGGTTTCCCTTATTGCTACAGAGGTTTTCCTTGCTACTATAAGGGTACTTGAACAATTCTCGGATTGATACCTTGAAATTTTTTTAACTTTATTTGGCCATAGCCACCGGGAATGGTGGACAGACCAGGTTGAACATACTGCCCAGGGTGAAGGATGTAAGGCAGATTGACCATTCCTTGGGAACCATATGGAACACAAGGAGTTTGGTACTGAACTTGAGCCTCATAAGACTGCTAATACTGGAAATTGCTTGACCCAGACAAATCAGCGGGATTTTGGACCTGTTGGTACTAGACATTGCTTGATCCAACAGGACCAATAGAGTTTTGAATAACATCAGAGGAAGGTTGGTTCAACCCAACCATGTGAGATTGTGAGCCACTCATGTTGGTTTTGCCTGACACCATAGAAACATTCAGATTCTTCCCCCCAGGTGGCACAACCTGTCCACTTACTGGAGGGATTGATGAACTGAGAGAGACATGAATCGAGATCGTCGGTTGAACCGGACGGGTTACTTGGACCGACAAGAAAAGAGGGTACAGAATGGTGAGTCACACCACGACTGAAGTAACTGTAGAAATCACCATCTGTTGGGAGGTCAGGTTTTGAATGAGCTAACCTGTGGTAGGCATAGCGCCAGATGCCCAAACATGGTTATGATAAAGTGATGAGGCACAAGGTGTACCTAAGACCAACTATGCTAAAGTTACATAATTAGCTGGAAAATCTCGATAAACACTGACGGGAATGCTTTCTGTGTAGGGGAAACCTTCCGGTGGAAAAGGATATTCTTCCTCTTCGACAGTGTGTGTAGTGGAGACCTTCGAGTGACTCAGAGAGGAGATTGGAATTTCACCTTCAGATTCCATAGGTGGAAACAAGCGACGACAAACAACCGAAGATGTTTGAGGGGATAATTCCAAAGGAATACCCAGTTGATCGTACCAATTGTACGGATTTTGTGGTGATACCACCACAGGATCGAACAAAGGACTCAGAGGATAATCAACCAGTTCAAGTTGACCGTCAGTAGTCGGGGAACTCTCACGAGTCTGGACAATATTGTCTGGAGATTCCGGGCAAATATGAAAAAGTGACCCAGTATCCGAGGGAGGTGGCGGACGAGATGAAAAAGGTTGAATGCTTAGAACAATTTCAAGTTCAACACCTTGGTCCTCAAGTGGCTATTGTAATTCAGGAAATGGCACCTCAGACAATCTTTCAGACGGAGGAGAGGAAGAGGAACTAGGTGAACTGGATGGCTCAACCACGATGATTTCGTTTCAAATAACATGAAAAGAGAGATAAATTTCAAGGCTTTAAAATGTACTTTAAGGGATACTCACAATTTGGTCGAGAAAAGACTAAAAGGGATGTTATGAGATCGTGGGAAACAATTTTTTAAGATGCATATACATACTAGTGCTCTTTCATGTTTTAAGAGTCGAGAAAGAAACAAAGATGACTCTATCACTTTCGATTTGAAACGAGCTCGAAAGGACAAGCGTTCAGATGATATTTTAAGTTTAATGAGTCAAAAATATCAAATGGATACTCAAGATGATCTAGGTAAAAAGGATTACCGGGTAACCGTGAACTGCAGAATACCTCCCGACAAACCAAGAAGTACGGGCAAGGAATCTCCCCGAATGCTATGTTTGGTGTATCACATTTACAAGGCGACAGACTCGGCTTCCTATGGATAAATTATTGTTACCTAATGGGGTCTCCCTTTATATACCCGACGATATGGGGAGCACAAGTCCATACTAGCGCTGTCTAGTCCCGAAGCTAACAATAGCTGCTAGGTTTAAAGACGCCAGAACATGTCTCTAGCCTAGACCTTCTAGATGTGATCGTTAGGTTTCAAATGTGCCTTAGGTTAATTGAGTTCATTTTAAAGTTTATCTTGAATTATGTCTCAATTTTTTAGGCCTTAGCGATGTGACTCAAAAAATCCTATATGCAACTAAATGAATCAATACTCTTTCAATTCAATGAATTGTTTACACTAGAGAGATTAGAAAACACAATCAAATGCAAACAATCAAGCAACTAAAAGAAAAATGATTTTTTCACCACTTTACTTTTTGAAAATAAACTAATGAAAAACTCTTTCCAATTCCTATTTTCCTAATAAGCGCACTTCAAGCAGTCCTTTCATAGTAAAGAGAATTATTTTTTCTTTTCAAATGAAAATGAAACTTTATTATCCAATAATGCTAACTGACGTAACATATTGATGCAACAAACTAGAATTATGTACTTTTCATGAAATGACAAAATGAATCTTTCATAAAACACTTCAATGAAAATGTATTTGAGACAATCAGTCCTTAAGCAAATGAAAAGACACAAAAGATATTTTCTTCCAAACCAATGACACAATGACTCTACAAAACACAAGACAAGTAATGTGATCTATGCTAGAAAAGAGACACTTAAGCAAACGAAACCTTTCAAACTTGCGTGATGGAGATCAAAGTAACAAGAGGACTACAAATGAAATGCAAGGAGTAAATTCACCAACCACTTGACTCACTAAGTTCACAATCAGCTGAATGGATGACAACCTAGATGCCCTAGGGCCACCAACCATCCAAGGACTCAACAAATCAAATAAAAAGAAGGAAAATCAACAAGCACATAAACCAAACCAAATGAAGATTTCTAGTCAGGGAGAACACAGTCTAAACAAGCTTAGAGGAAGAAATCAGGAGAGCAAGACACAATAGTTGAGATCTAGGGTAAACACTAATCTTTACCTACAGGCATCAGAACAACTGCCTAACTGACAACAAGTGCCAGAAGTGGGTTAGAGCGAATGTTTTTGAGCAATTCGTGCTAATCGGTGCAACTGTCAAGAAAATAAATACGCTGACCGAGGATGCAAGGAAAAAATAAAAATTTTCCTAAGGCTGAGACCAGACTTGCTACTATAAATTTTAGACCTAGAGCAGTAAACCAGGCAAAGTAGAAAAGACTAAAGGGAAATGGTGATACTAGAAAAGTTCACACAAAACCATGAAATTAGAAACAATCAAACAGAAGGATTGGATCCCTAGCGGAGTCGCCAGTTTGTGGTGTAGGTAAATTCTATGTGCGGGCACAAACAATTCCTTTAGCCCGAGAGAGCGGATCTAGCCACAAACAAACAATCTATGGAAGATCTCCTTAATCTAGAATCAAATAATAGGGCCTACCTATTATTACACTATTCCACTTGGTGATGATATTGCTTCCTTGCTCCAGCTATCTTTCGTTTCCTTCCTTCGAACACTTGAAACAAGTAAACAACAACAAACAAAAAATGTGATAACATACAAATTTCATTCAACCTACTTAATAAGTCAAGAAACATCAAGCCATAAATATTTAAGATGACATTTCATGTAGGAAATCAATCGATAGTTGCATCTATATTATTTTCAAGAAGAGATTACAACCGATGTCTTGACGTTATTTTTCTCCTCAAACATATCAGGGTTCCCACACACTTCTGCTAGCATCTCATGGATAGCCCCAACAATGGTAGTCTCAAGGCTCTTCCCTTTAGTCTTCACGCCAAACCAAACTCACAGTTATCCCTTAAGCACAAACTAGAGAGCTACAAACTATGGGTAACTTGTTGATTACTCCAAAATCAAAACTCCAACCAGAATTTAACTAGAACTAACTTGTGCTTGGGAAGAAGAGAGGCTTATATAGCTTGGATGGAAGGGAGATGGTTGCTCTTCTCATGGTAGAGGCCTTATCTCTTGGATTAGTTCCATCCAAATAGGGGAAAGGAGCCCAAACTGACCTCCTCGACTCCACCCAACCTAATCATTTACTAGAATTATGTTACAAAGCTTCTAGAGCTGGAAGCTTTGGCTCCACATTTAAAAAACTTTCCAAAAGAGGATCGATGTGACTGAGAAAGGGCTTAGTCGATCCGATCGACGCTAGGGACAGTTGTAATCCCTACATATCAACACATGGAGGACATGATTCATTAGCGTTGGTCTTGTAAACTGGGATAAATAGAATATTTTTGGGAAATGATGCAAAAGGGAATTGTTTTGCTCATGAAGAGGGATACAATGGGAGTTTATTCATGATAGGAAAGCATGTCGGGTACATTGTAGAGGTCCTCCAGGATCGTAGATGGGGAGTATAGGGACAATGACAAAATGTTGTGTAACTAGGTGGTGAAGGTTGTGTAACTACATTCACAGAGGAAACCTAGAAGGTAACTAAAGGAGCCCTGGTAATAACAAAAGGAGAAAAGGTGGTACATTGTATTTATGCAATGGTATTTCTAATTTTTTTAATTATTTAACCTCTACAGGAGTAGATATGACATTGTGGCATCGAGGGCTCGAGCACATGAGTGAGAAAGGGATGCAAATTCTTCACTCAATAAATTTATTTCCATGTTTGAAGCATGTTGATTCGGGTTTCTGAGAAAATTGTGTTTATGGAAAATAGAAGAGACTTTTATTTATCAGAGTTGGGAAGGAAAAGAAGAGAGAAAAATTATAGCTTGTGCATACAAATGCATGAGGACCAACTCATGTATCATATCTTGGGGTTTCTCGCTATTATTCTAATTTTATTGATGATGCAACTAGAAAAACCTGAATTTATTGTATTCAGAATAAATATTATGTATTTGATACTTTCAAGAAATGAAAATCTTTGGTTGAGAATAGAGAAAGGAAAAAAGTTGAAGTGTCTCAAATCAGACAATGGAGGTGAATAATGCAACAAAGAATTTGATAACTACTATCTAGAACATGGAATTCACAGAGAGAAGATAGTTCCAGGAACACCACAAGAAAATGGGGTTTCAGAAAGGATGAATAGGGAAATCATGGAGCGTGCAAGGTGCATGAAATTGCATGCATGATTTCCCTTACAATTTTGGGCAAATGCTATAGACACTGTTGTTTATCAAATAAACATAGAGCCTTCAAGTTCCTTGGATAGTGGTATTCCAGAGGAGGCATGGAAAAGCAAAAAGGAAAACTACGCGTTTTTAAAGACTTTTGGTTGTGAAGCCTTTGTCCACATCAATAAAGAAAATAGAACAAAGCTTGAGGCAAAATCAAAGAAATTTACTTTTATTGGATATGGTGTAAATGATACAGGTTATCGCTTATATGATTATTAAAATCACAAAATCATTAGGAGCAAAGATTTCATATTCAATTAAAAGATCTTGTATAAGGATCAAATTCATGGAAATAAATAAGAAAAAGAAACAAAGAATACGCAGTGCTTGATGAGATCAAAGAAAAAGTAAAGGTGCCTGAAAATCATAATGATCAACAACCACAACAATAGAAATAACAACAACAAAAAAAAACACCTAAAACATCTACAAGTGGTGCTAGAAGATCTACCAGGATAAGTAGACCCCCTGAACGATACCCTCTTTCATTATATTATGTACTATTGATTGTTTCTGGTGAACCAAAAAGATATGAAGAAGTGAGAGAAATCCATGGGAGAAGAGATGGACTACTTGATGCATAACTAGACTTGGGACTTTGTTAAGTTTCCTACACGTAAAACAACATTGCAAAATAAATGGGTTTACAGGTTGAAGGAAGAAGATGGAGGTAAATATAGGTATACGGCTAGACTTGTGGTGAAGGGGTTTGCACAAAAGAATGGTATAGACTTTGATGAAATTTTTTCTCTTGTTGTTAAAATGAATTCAATCAGAACTATTTTAAGTCTAGTCGTAGCAAAATATTCGCATCTTGAATAGTTAGATGTAAAGACAACCTTTCTCCATGGGTATTTGGAGGAAGAAATATATATGCAGCAACCACAAGTGTATGAGGGAAAAGAGAAGGAGAGGTTAGTGTGAAAATTGAAGAATAACTTGTATGGATTAAAACATGATCCAAGGCAGTGGTATCTAAAATTTGATAGCTCTATGTCTGAACAAGGTTATACTAAATATAACTCTAACCATTTTGTTTATCTTAAAAAGCAAAATGATGGAAACTATATTATATTGTTATTGTATGTAGATGACATACTTGTTGCAGGGTCTAACATGAAGGAAATAATTGTGCTCAAAGGAAAATTGGCAAATTCATTTGCAATGAAAGATTTGGGCACTACACATCAAATCCTTGGCACAAGAATAACTAGAGACAAGAAAAATCACAAATTAACATTGCTTCAAAGTGAGCACATAGAAAAGGTGTTGGAAAGATTTAATATGTATAATGCAAAAATAGCTAGTACACCTTTGGCTAGCATTTCAAACTAAGTAAGGAGATGTGTCCCATGACTTAGGTAGAATGGATTATATGTGTAAAGTTCCATATGCATCAACAGTTGGAAGCTTAATGTATGCAATGGTCTACACAGGGCCTGATATTGCACATGTAGTGGGACTTCTAAGCAGGTATATGAACAATCTAGGGAAAGAGCATTTCATGGCAGTAAAGTGGATTCTCAGGTATTTGAGAGGTACCAAAAATCAAGCATTATGCTTTAGTGTTTCAAACATTGCTCTACAAGGATATGTTGATGCAAATATGGCAGGTGATAGAGATAACATGAGGAGCACCATAGGGTATGTGTTTACTGCAGGTGGAACAACTATCAATTGGGTTTTTAAAATTGAAAAATGTTTTTGCAATTTCAACAATGGAAGCAAAGTATGTTGCTACTACAGAGGCTAGTAAAGAAATGATTTCGTTACAAAGGTTTATGGATGAATTGGGCAAGAAGAAGAAGATGGGCAGGTTAAACGATACCATCCAGAGTTCCATTCATCTTGCAAAGAACTCAACATTTCATTCCAAGAATAAACATATACAACTCAAGTACCAATTCATATGGTCAGTGTTGGAAAATGGGAAATTGAAGCTGGAAAAGACACACACTAGCTAGAATCTTGTAGACATGTTAACAAAAGTTGTAACCAAGGAGAAATTGAGATCCTACTCAGTTTCAATTGGTATTCAATTCTGATGATGAAGATGAGAAGCAGTCAGGTCCAAAGTGGAAGAATTTCCAAACAAGTGAAGAAGTGGTGGAGTTGCTATAATCATTCTCCAAGTGGGAGATTGTTGGGTGTGGAGCCCAATTATCTTCCTGATTATTCAGAGGTTTTTTTTTTTCTTTTCGTGTTGGATCCTTGTTCTTAACAGGGCAGAAACACTACTTATTTAATCGTCGTTAGGGGGGTCTAGGGCGGGGCGGGGGGGATAATGAATTTTATGAGCCCCCCTGCGGGGGGTTCAGGGGTAGCGCCTCTGAAGTTAAAAATAGATGAAAAATTGCCTTGTAAAATATTGTAATTTCATACTCAATCTATGTTTTTCATTAGGAAGATGATCCGATGGTAGAATTTACGTTAATTTAGAGATTTTTGCCCTAGAAGAAAACCCTCAGTTTATATGAGGGAATTGTATTGCAACTGTGGCTGATTATTCTAAGTGAAAAAGAGAGAGGAGACTTTCTATTTCTACATGGACGTAACCCAAATTGGGTGAACCACGTATATCTGTGTCTCTCTTGTTTTATGCATTTAAATATTTATGTTTCAACAATATTTTGTGTATTTCATTGCCCCATTAATTAATTACTAAAAATGTTAGCCACATATTCTAGGAATCCAAAGTGCATATTAGTATGTTTATATTCATATCATCACTAGGTTTGAAATCAACCTTTTACCAAGACTAGTAGCCAAAACAACTACAAGCTTAAAAGTCAATTAGCAATTAAAATAACATATCAAAGATTTCCATTCCTATCCTTTTAGAATTCTAATATCAACACTGATATGCATACAACACCCAGTATGCAATTGAGACATAATAATCATTCATTGTGCTACAACAAATACCAACTTGCACATAGAAAACAATCACTAGAAAACATTGTGCTATTTAACAAAGTTCCAAATTTTTATCCCCAAAGGTCTAGTGTAGACCCTTTCCTCTTTCATTTCATTTATCTTGAGCTCATCCAGTTCAAGTGTTGAACCTAGATGTTCTGATACCACTCTGCAATGCTCCCTCCCACCACATTAGGCTTCCCAAGCCTAGTGGGAGATGTTACCTTCAATTAACCCAACCTCTATTGTCTCATCAGGGAAATGGGGAAAAATATTTCTTCTCACCCAAAATGTGTGAAAATCACTTTGGATAACATTTTGTTCAGCTCGTTGAGAGATTTTCAATGATATAAAATTTATCTCAATCCAAACCCTGGATTAAGATTTATGCCCATTCGAAGTTTCATTACTTAAATACTGCTACATAGGCAAGGAACTCCCATGTGGTGCCCATTTGGCATGTCCAGCTCACCTAGGTGGTTACATGTTGTTTTCTACACCAACATGACCATAGGTGAGCCCACATGGCACTTGAAACACCAACTAATCCTAGGGTCCCACAAGTTCGGCCCCTTGGCATGTTATTCAACATTTTACATTTTATCACGATTTAGGGAAGTCTAGCATTCCCATGATTTCTTGCATTGAAAATTCTCCATACCCTTAGGCCTCTACTCTAACTCCCCTTTGCAAGTGCATTCCGTCTTGGCCCACATTTGATCCCTTCAACCCTGCTCTCTTGTGCTAGCCCTGGATGTCCCAGAATATCGAACCTTCGAACTACCACTTCAGGTAACTCATCATGGCTTAAACCTCGATTATTTTTGCACCCAATAACATCTACAACCATAACTCTCATTAATTCATAAGCGTCTTATTGTATCAGGTGACAGTTAGGGAATTTACGCATGCGTAGGTTTAAGCCCGATACACAATCACAATAGTTGGATCAACATGTACTATACAATACCTCTGCCATGTGCCTTTTAATGACTTGTCAGCTTAAGCCCCATCCCAATTCCACAGTGCTTTGCTACCAACACCCATCCATGTGGCATCCTTTAGTGGTGCAATGTGTCATTCAAAAACTAGCCACTTGGCTATCCAAAGGGCAATATCTTCCTGCCATGTGTCACGCTAAGAATGTGCCACATCAAAAGCCTTGCCACAACACCATTACGCATCGTTCATGTCCTATGTGGAATTTACCACCTCCACTTAAGCCTTGCGCCCCATCGGCTCCTGGACCACTGTGGAAATAAAACTTTCTTGTTTAACAACAAAAGGGGTGAAATATTGTCTTTTCTCCTACAGTGTGACAATTTTTTTGGTGATAGGTGACATGCATTTTCATGTCCCACGCTCTTTTTCAACTACACCAACTTCATCTTGAAGTCCCTTCACAAGTTTGGCGCAACACACCATGAATATCCATAACATATAATGAAAACTTCCCCTTCTCCACTCTCGTCAATTCATGGCTTGGTTATTAACACCAGTTTCCTATCCTGTGGATGTACATATTTTTTCCTTGGGATGTAAATGTATCTGGCAACAAATGTTGATCATTCTATGATGACCAACTTAGAAGTCTTGAAGACTTGAACGACGTTGCGAGCCAGTCTTGGTGACAAGTAGTACTTTTCACCATTGATATAACAAGGATGAATCCAACCATCCCACACCAACACTCCAGGAATTAAGCATGGCTATAATAGGGAATAGACCTTCATCATGCTTAACCACAAGCTCTGTCAAATTCACCGACATGGCGTGCCTTACCCACAAAATTTGTAGATTTCCACTAGTCTACACATAACAGGAATCCATAAAATTCATGAATATCAATAATGAAAATCACATGCAATGATAGTTAGTTGAAATAAACAAATAATCATATATTCTAGGTCAGTAACCATACATTTAGGAGATTATCAACAGTCACAAGGACCTACAAAATCCTTCCAAACCATGAGAGAAACCACACATGTATTTCATCACAGGAAACTAGGAATAACATAATTCCTCAATAGACAATATTGATACATTCATTTCTATAATTCATAACAATACCATTCAACATTCATAATGTAACATATGAATAAGTAGATACACTTATCTGTATAGCTTAATGGCTGGAAGTTGTATAGCTTAATGGCTGGAAGTTGAGGGAGAGATGAATCCTATTCATAACCAAGTTTCTAGATGAGCTAATATATGAGTGGTTTACGACGTCTCTCTCGCCTAGGATTGTTGTATATGTAGAAAAAGTAGGAGTCCAAATCGAGGAACAAGAAATCATGTGTGCCCACTAATTGGACTTGAATTATTCTCAAGCAGATACTCTATGTGAAATAATTCTTAACGCTCCTTGATCATTGAATGAAATATCAAAACCAAAGATGGGATCCCATGCCAATGGTGTGGTGGGGTCTCTATCCTCAAGAAACATAGGAAAATTAGAAACTTAGATGATCCAAATGAACATATCTATTAGTGCCTCAGTTGCTAATCATACCACTCAAACTGCTAGTGCTCTTCTTCAAACCTTCGAAGTGAATTTTGTGCAATCAACACCTTCAAAGAATCCTTAGCATCTTGGAGGAAAGAGGAAGAAAAAAAGTCCAATAAACCTTCAAACATTGAACAAGGAGAACTTAAAACCCAAGAGACTATGGAGGTGACATGAAAGAGAAAAATAAAAAAACCAGTTTCCTTTCAAGATCTGCGGGGAAGACCATCTTACTCTTGAGCATCCCCAGATGGATGAGATTCATCGTAATTTCCCATATCAAAACACTTCTTTCCAACCTGCCATCTTAACGAATCCATTTCTAGACCAACAACAACATATGGTTGCAAGCCACACACCTTCTTAGCAAGTGGGAAATGGGAGAAAGTCTTCCAATAATGCATCATCATCCACACAAGATATATTTACGGTGGAACAACCAATCCATGCCACATCTAGAGCACACAATTATGAGAATCCTGAGAGTGGTACTTCCACATCGAAACTTGTGATTCCTACACAACCCAATGTTCCTCTTCATTTGATAAGCCATCGTTAACCATTATGTTGCATCCCCCTAAAGTCAAACTTAGTAAGACTATGCATAATCCCAATGCAAGGATTGCTCACAACTATAAAATTATTGAGGAACTAGCCCAAGCACCTACTATTAGGTCTGCACTCGAAGTTTTGCAAAGTTGCCCCACATAATGAAAATCTCTTCTAATTTCCATTGGTCGAATAGATCCCTCATATTCAAATCATTACCTTTGATTCATCCTCATGGAGACCTCGTCTTCCACATCATCTAGCCTTCCAAATCATGGTCCACATATTTGGATGAAATTTTCATTGGATAGTCTTGGATGAAGGGGCATCTACATGTATTACATCATCAAAGTGTTGGGAATCTCTTGGATCTCTGACTTTGTCACTACCTAATTCTATGTTGAAGGCATCTCATGGGTATATCTTGCAACCTCAAGGGGTTTTTCTTGCTTTTCCTATTGAGCTCCAAGGTTAAATGATATCAATCAAAACCAAAGTCATCGATGCCCCAATTCACTATAACCTCTTACTCGAGAGAAGTTGGTTCTATGCCATGACTGTTATTGTTTCGTCTATCATCCATGTAATGATGCTCCCCCATCAAGGTAAAATAACATTTTGTCTTTGAGGTTCCTGCGAGTTTCATGATTATGTAGATTATGTTCTGGATACATCGCATTAGGTTTCTTTTTTATCGATGTTTTGAACCAGCAATGGTGGTTCATATTCAGGATGTGAAATATTATTGAAATACTGTCCTCATTTTTCCAAATATAGAGAGATGAGATGCTAAGCCGACAGATATTAGAATTTAATTTTTTTTTTTTTTATTCTATTTTGTTTTAATTATAATTTTAATTGTTTTATTATATTTAGTTAATTTAATTATATTTTTTGATATTTAGGGATTTTAAATTAATTATCGAATTATTATATTTATTAGGGTGATCAGAAACGTCGATCAGAAAGAAACCTAATGCGATGTATTTGGAAGATAATCTACATAAAATAACATTATTGATTACCTTTTATAAGCCTAACTTGTGTTTTCAAGATAGTTGGTCAATTCCCCACATAGTAGATTCCCCTTCCACTATTGAAAGCATTAGAGTAGGGATTTTCATAGACTCTTCATTAATGGGAACTTTTCCCTTTGATCCACTTGACCCATATCCATTATCTTCCACCATTAACATGATCTCCTCTATGCCCAATGGATCCCTTAGACTTCCTAATCCTTGGGTGGGGCCTATGGAAGATAAATCTCTTGGAGGTACAATGGCACCGATTGTGGAAGTGATTTCCTCATCGATGATCTTGGAGGAACCTATTGACATTGGTCAGAAACTCCATCCTAATATGGAATGTGATCAAACTACTTTGACCATGTGGGTTACAGTCACTCCATTAGTTTCACAAGACTTTATTGTTATTTAGTTTCCTTCATAAAAATCCATTTTGGAGGTTATGGATTCACACACAAATCCAAGGGATGTTGTGCCTCATGATGCCTCTACTTTCCAAAATTAAAAAATGGTGGAGAATGACACACAAAACCTTGAATCAGTCCTGGGATATTTTTTGATGTCATCTAATGAAGTACCACCCTTGGATCGAGTCAAGTCTAGGATTTTTAACACTAAAATTTACACCATATTATTCACTCTAAGCTCCCTCATTGACAAATGTCTCATATACTCTTCATGTCTTGATCATCATCATCAAGGTTCTCATGTCTTCTCTCATGAGACTATTCACCCTTTATGTCCTTGATTTTTACTTGATAATGCTATGGTTCTCAGATATCCCTGGAATCATCAACATTTAGGACAATGGAAATTCAACTGGATGTGGAATGGCCCCATCATGGTGCACCATATGTTTCCAACAACTGCACATGATTTCATATACATAAGTTGGAACCCTTGGCCCGTGCCCAACAACAAGCACTACATTACATAACATGTTAGACTATGTTGTGATTTACACATATGTATATAATACATCACCACAACCCAAAAACAATATAAACTACATAAAAAAATGAAAAAAAAAAACATAAAAACATAAAAATTGGTGACTTGAGGCAATCTTTCCATTGCAGTTTTTACCTTTCCCAAATTGTTTCATTATTCCTTAGGCCCCACCCTATTAGGTTTCAACAATAACCATGCCTTTTTGCACGTTGTAACATGTATGGTAGAGCCTACCCTTCATGGACACCCTAAAATAATAGCCGATTTTCATTTTTGTTCCCATGTTGTGTTCTTTTATAGGTCTGGGGATCCTCTTTAGAGCCCACCTTGACATCGAACTTGAGCCTAATTCCTCTCTTTCTCTATCATTTTTAGCCATATATAGCCCTTATAGGGGGGCCCCACTCTTTTTATCATTGATTTTGGTCCCCTATTCCTATGGCCTTCAATGTCTTGCTATATGTTGTCATAATGTTGCGTGAAAACTACTTGAAAATGTCGATCTCTTTCCATTATTTCCTACCCATTAGTCAAGATGAAAACTGATGAACACACTCTTCTTTATTCCCAAACTCATTAAACCATGAGAAGACATGAGTGTACTTTTATCTTCTTTTTTTCCTCACTATAAAACCCATGAAAAATACACCAATATAAGTATTCTTTTAAATCATTTTCGGGCTTGTTAAAACTAAATGAAAAAGAAACTATTGAGATCACCTATTTTCTATTTCATACTCATTGTACAATGAAGGAGATCAACTATACAAAAGGGGAAAGGGGGGTAGAGTCTATTGTTATTTTTCATATCACGTAATTGTTAGTCACTCTTGAAAATGGCACTTGTTTGGGTCATCCTATTATATTTGGTCTTTGCCTGGCTTTAGAGCCACACCATTAGCATGAATTGAGTAACTATGTTATTTATCAGTATCTCACTCGATTGGTTACCCTTCCAGTCAAAGGAATGTGGTGATGCCTCCTGTGTCACCACTGTTTCTGTATGGTATTCTTTAGTCCAAGTTTCCAAGTTCACATTTGTGTCGTATCATTAAATGTTCAAGGGAATTCCTACTAAGCGTTGTCCATATGCAATATCATCCTACCTTTTGTGTCAACCATCCATATATTAGTTGTGCATCAATTATTCATATTTTATCATCATTGAACTCCTCTTGGTGTTAGTTTCATATCAAATGATGGGGGATATATCAAGGCCCTCCTAAAATGTATCTCTTCCCATCAATGCCAACACCTTATCTAGTATGTAAATCAAGAAACAATCTAGTACCTTGGAGCTTGCAATCATTAATGACAGGCTTCCTCCTGGTTAATCATGGGTTTTCCTCGTTGGACCATGATTGACCCATTCACAAGTGCTCAACATCAACTATTTCATTTTCACTCTCTAGATTGTGCCAGGTACCTTGGGAGACATTTTCATCATTGGTGGTCTACCTTGTGTTTGTTAACGAGATCCCTCAATGCATGGTAATTAAACGGTCTCCTTGCATGCTCAATATCATCTCATGCATTCACATGTAGTCGAGTCATACCATTAGTACGAGTTGAAGGCCTTGGGGCATGGGGCTACCTCACTCATGCACATTCCCTCCCCCAAGTTGCGTTGGAGAATGTATTATGTACCTTAACGACCATCATTTGGGCACTCACATTAGTGTCTGTAGCCCTACTGATATCTATTGTGATAGAGATCTATATTGTATTGGTGAGCTCCAGTATTGCAGCAATGATGTTGCAACTCTTGGGACTCCCTACTTTACTTTTATCAGCCCGGTAGTTCATAACAAACTTGGAAGTGACGGTGCTATATGCACAAGTACCAGCTCTTACTACAGGTTGTCACTTGATCAGCTGGCACAAGTCCGCTAGGAGCTCAAGCCAACTTCTATGAGTTCTCAGAAGAAGCTTTTAATTGTGATGGATGAAAGCTAACTCAAAAGAGGCTAGTCTACTTGCAGAAAGAAGATGAAAGCTGAAAGGAAACGCAAACCCTAGCAAACCCTAGTTTTACCCACTAACCCTACTTGTGCAAGAAAAGAGATGGAAACTACTAAAATGGATGCCATTGACTATTGAAAAGGTGAAATGCATGTATTCAAGCTACTTCTAAAGGAAAATATGGAAAAATCATCTTTTTGTACTTTTGAGCAATTTTATGTAGAATTATTATGCTTGTGTTTTAACTATTTGTGACTGTGCAAAGGTTTAGTGGCGAAAGGAAATGGAGTGGGAATTTGCAGGAGGTTGGGAAGGTGTGGAGAGGACCTAAGGAGTCCCTGGTACCCTTTTGGAGATTTCTGCTACGCTCAGATTTCAAAAAATCACTCGCATGAACTTCTACAGGAGGCTGCAGGGGATCTACAGGAAATTCTACATGAAGTTCTATAGGAAGAGGCCGAAAGTGGTTTTTAGAGGGTTGAAGGCGGAAAAAAGGTGGGAAAGTGGAAATGAAGGATGGATAGGGATGTTAAGGGGTCTAGGATCTTGTAAATGAAGATCAGGGGTGGAGGAGATGGTTGGATTTGTTCAAAGGTCAAGGAAGCAATTTTGCACAAAAGTGTAGAAATTAGGGCAGTTTAGGAAAGTATGGCGAATGAGTGAAGGAAATCTTGAGAGAGGGACTGGAGAAAGTTGTATGATGGAGGAAGGATAGGCTGGAGTGTCTTACAGGTGTTCTGCACACTTCTTTTCAAAACTGACCCAAGCAAAAACTAAGAAAACAGAGTTTTACCTATTTTGACCTAATTCTGACCTAAAAACTAGAAAAGTGCTGAATAGAACTTTATGGACAGGAATTTATGCAAGAAAGCTATGGAAACTGAACAAGAACAGATCTAAGCATGTAAACACAACTGATATCAACTTCTCCAACTTGAAATCTAACACTAGCAATTGCATTGGAAGGCAAAAACAGTGTTTTGTGGCAACAAGAGTGCCTTGGTCTCAATTCATGGTCCCAAGGAGGGAGAAAGGAGATCAAGGCCTACTTGGTAGCCTTTTTGTGGATATTTTTTGTTATCAAACTATCTAATCAACCTAAAGCAAGAACAACTATCTTAATCATAAAAAACAACCTAAGTAACAAAGCAAGATTTAACCTAAATAACAAAAATTATTCTATGAATGCAAGAAAAACACATATAAGTACACAAAGGAGGTACTGGGCACTTGGGTTGGGCCCAACCCCAAGAGCTACAACCCCCTAGGAAAGATCAGTGCTGGTTCAAAGCTGGATTCATCTTCATTGATAAAAAAAAATAGTTACATCACAAAACTGTCTGCAAAAGGAGCTCGAAAATGAGCTGAGTACAAGGCTGCACTAAAGTGTGAAAATAGACTATCAAATGGCTAACCTACTAAGGCTTGAAGCCTTCTTACTTATACAAGTGAGGACTCCCAACAGTCCTCCTAAACTTCAGGAAATCGGCTGCCCAAAATTGCAGATAACATCCACTTCACTAGACCTGCTCGGTTGCCCCTTGAAATCATCTTTTGTGGGTTGTTGAACTCTGAGCTGTTGATGGAGAACTCGAGGAAGGGGTCATTTAGTGCAGGAGACACCCCTCCTATAAATCCTTAGCCTTGTCTCTTCGTGTTTGGCTGCCAATCTGCTCATAAATGCCTGATCTTGGTCCAAAAATGTCCAAAATTTTGCAATAAACACTTATTAGACTTTGTGGTAAAGTGACTATCCCCATTCACTCAATAAACATAAATATATTCAAAAGCATGCACAAAACTATGGATAATGGTGGATTAAATGAAAATAATAGGCAGAATGAGCCCATATAGTTACCCATTTCTGGGGCTCATCATGTATCATGGTCATTCCTTGATGACAAGATTCCGTAATATGTTGTGTGGGCGGCCATGCTCTATTAATTCAATACTGAGTATGGGTATTCCTACCTTGGGGATGCATTTTATATGTATCTAACTATGAATTTCGCAACCCTTCATAATTTACACATCCTTGGTTCCCTCCCTCTTCTTAGCTCACTAAAATTATTGTAATGTATTTCGGCCATAAGCTTTTCTTTTGACCTCATACATTGGGGTTAATCTGTTATAGCTCAAAATGTCACAATCTGAGTCCTCCATAACTTGAAGTGACACCCCTTGGGTCTATTGAGGAAAGGCGTCAAAATGAAGACTGGAATATGGAAAGAGGTCCATGGAAACCCTACAAAAACTAGTGTTTCCTAGAGCACTAGTAGGGAGAGTTGCAATGCTCCAATTACAAAGAAAGAGAGAGTTGAAGCAACTAGGGATGGTAGAGCGAATGGATAATGGAAAAAAAGTCAAAATTCATCAATTCTAGAAGATAAGGATGAAACGACCATATCAAACATAGTCAATAAAGTGTCTATGCATTTAATCACTCCTTTAAGCCATATATAAAGAAATGATCTCCATGGAACACTGGGAGAACATTTCATACAACAAGATGATGTCGAATTGAGGACTTGAGTTCCCATTGTGATAAGCAGCAAAATATTGTGTGCCTTGATAGTGAGCTATGGTGAGATGAGGGACAAAGACTAGGGACTACGAAGGGAGAAACTATTGTATACTTCAATGATATAATCAAATCATTTACTACCACCCTCCCCCACCCCCTTTGAAAACATAATTTTCCTTGATGTTATTTGTGATTATATTTTGGTTTTCATAATGCTAATGAATATTTAGTATGCAAGAACATAGAATTGGATATCTATTATTATCTATGTTTAGGAAATAGATGAGGAGATTCATAGAGCCAAGCTCTCGAAAGAATTCAATCATTTCAATTACTAGATGATCACCTTCCATGATAAGGTACATTTGATTCTTCTTCTTGTTTACTTATTTTTACATGTTTGCATTGTGAATTTTTTGGGTCAAGTGGACACCATCACACACCTTATGTCATAGGTCTTGGGTATGCCTATGGGTTAAGATTACTCAGTCATGGTTGAGGAAATTCAGTAAAAAAAAGGACATTTTGGTGTTGGAAATCTAGTTTCAAACTTATAGAGGTATGTGTACTAGGTTAGTGTAATAAAATGTTGCACTATACCTTAAAGGATGCATACTTTTCTGTACCAGCAAGACCTGTAATAGGAAGAAAATTAAATACCATCCCTTACCTATACCCACTTGTCCTTTGGAAAGAATTTACATGGATTTTGTGGGAGGTTCACCAACAAATAGGAAGGGGCATGACTACCTATTTGTTGTAGTTGAAAGTTCATCAAGATGTGCATTTACATGCCTTGTAAAAAGACCATCAAAGGACAAGAAGCAACAAACTTGTTCTTTGAATATGTTTGAGTGCATTTGGGGATACCAATGAGCATCATATAATACATGGATGCTATATTCCTCAGTACATTTTAGACTTCGTTGTGGGAGAAGATGGACACAAATTTGAAAAGGTCTATATCATTCCATCCATAGAAAAATGGGAAGATAGAAGTAGTCAACAAGATTTTGGTGAAAATTTTGAGTTGTTATAATTAGAAGCATCCAAAGAGTTTGGATGAAAATATGATCTATATACAATAATCTTATAATAAAACAATCCACACTTCTACCAGTAAGTCACCTTTTCAAACTTGAATTGGATATTTTCCACTTTCACCCTTGAATGTTGTATATGGATAGGTAGGAGGAGTGAGGGAGGAAATCACAAGAGATGCATTGAGAGAAGAAAAAATTATTTAGAAGATTAGAAATATCCACTTGCAATTATAGGAGACACTAAAGAAGTCACATGAAATGTACAAGGTTTGATATGACTAGCATAGAATAGAGAAGTCATTTAGAGTAGGGGAAAATGTTTCATTACAACTAAACAAGGAAATACTACAAGGCCTCAATAAGAACATAAAGGATTTGTTGTATGGTCCTTTTAATATATTGGAAAAGGAGAGAGATAACTCATATAGAGTCAATCTATCCCCATGCATGCACATTTCCTCAATAGTGAATGTGGAGAGTATCAAACTCTGTTAACCTTCCATGTTGGGTTAGGAAGAGGGCCAAGTATTACCTTTCATAAAGGACTTAGCAATAGATGCTCAAATAGATTGGTAGAGGACACCACTTTGAAAAATAATTCTAGAATTGCAAGACAATGGAAACATGACCTTTAGAAGATTAGGTTGAAAGGACAACTTCTAAGCAAAGAAAAATGGCACTCTTAGGAGATGGTAGAGGAAACATTTACTCACCTCAGTTAGTAAATATTTTGGAACCAAAATACTCCCTAAAAGAGGAGGTATGATCTAGATTGGATCACTATATTATGTCATATATCTCAAAGCTTTCATATTGGAAAAATAATTGACAAGTCAACTTGTAAGGTCATTTTTAATAATAGGTCATAGTTTGGATAATTGGGGTTTGAAACCTTCTAGATCCATTTTGAGGAATTAAATGGAATTTTTTGGGGTCAAAACATTTTCCACTTTGACCCTAATATATACTTAGATACCTTTTGAATAACACAATAATCATGTCAATTAGATATTGTATGCAAAAGTTATGTCTCCCACAAGTTGACCTACCTTTTTTACCACCATGGTATGAGATGATGCCATGTCAGCGCCCATTACTCATGCGTATGGGGATACCACATATGGAATTTCAAGAATATTATAGAAGGTCCAAGACCATAACTCTAGTTAAGGGTGAGGAATTCAAACCTTACCCCTACATGTCTATCGAGCAATGTTAAATACTAGATTGCTTGGAGGAGAAGGGATTCCATTCTATGTCATTATATTTGTCCCATAATCGGGCATAGAATTTAGGAGTGGAGGTTAGAGAGTAGAGTAGAGGGGGATAAAATTTTGTAGTAGCCTTATATGCCATAATTCTTAGGTAACTCCATAGTTGGGTTTTATCCCATAAGGGTCTCTCATCGTAAAATACCATGTTTATTTAGAGATGGTGTATGTATAATTTTTTTCCCTATTTTTTGCATTTCATCTATTTCATACATTTAAGCGAAAATCAGTGATCAAAGAATATAAAATCCAAAGGAAATTAACTTTCACAGTAAATAATTTAATATTTTCATTAGATCTATTGTGAAAAAATATTTTAGTTGAATATCCATAATAGTTTACATAAAAAAAGATATATGATAGACATCTTACTTGAAGCACAAAACAAACAATGTACATACATGAATTAGCATATCAAAGTGGGATAAATTTTAAAGCATTAAATATAAATCAATCTAATATTCTTATGATGTATTAGAGTAGTACTAGATGTTGTGCCATGTAAAAACATGATATATTATGAGATTCAAACACCACATATAAAAAAATTAAAAAACAATTAATTTACCTAATTTTTGTTTTTAATCCACTAAAAATGTAAATGGGGAGAGAATAAATTAATTTACCTAATCTCCTCTTTCTTGAAGAGGCATGGTTTTCACAGAGAGAGAAAATGAAATATTTGGATTAGTTTGGAAAGTTCCAAAATAACAAAAGTCTATCGTGGGGTTAAAGGAATTAAGAAATCAAACCATTAACAAAAACAATCACGGTGCTACCATATTAGTGCATCTATTGGTGTGAAATGAATCTTCATATTTTTTTTAACTTTCAATGCACTCTATATCCATATGCATTGACGCATTTATCATTGTATGTGGTATATTGTTACTTTAACAATTTTCAATCTAATTTAGTGAAATTGGTTGAGTGTGCTTTAGCGTGGTTAAGATATTCAAGGAGTATGGACATTATTTGTTTCAAAAAAATGTTCAAAATATTTTATGGAATACTTTGGCATATGTCAACACTTGTGGTAGGGTTGCAGATCAATGTGAGTGATATTGAAGTGCATTAGTGCATTTTTATGGTTTAAATATATTAAGAAGGAAATTTTTACTAAATTCTCTAGACATTCATCTCCGTTAGAAATGGAGAAGGGAGAAGTGTTTTGCTAGAAACTTTTATCAAAATTATCAATTAGTGTTTTCCATATAGTGGTGTGACATTAATGGTTGGGTTTTTCCTCTCTTTTCACTGGTCAATAAAGAAAAAATGAAACTAAAAGTTATCCCAAAATTTTATGGACGGTATAGAATTGTAATCGAAATTGGAGAACCAATATATGTTTCACAACTACACATATATTCACATATGCATAATATTTTCTTTGTTGATTAAGTAAAGCACTGGTTTGTGTAAAACATCTCGTTATCTAAATTACATGAAAAAGACAAACACATTTTAAAATCAAAATCAATTATAAATACTTAAACCCATAACCATGTCATATAATCAATACTAAGTATCTCATCAAATAGAAAAATCTTCTCTTTAATAATAGCAAATAAAAGAATAAAAAAAATTATTTAAAAATACTCAATATTAATATCATAACTTTTAAAATACATCATTTTCTATAAAAATATATTAACTCTATATCTATCTCCATTTTATCTTTTTACTCTTTTTATCTATTTTTATCTTTATATATATATATATATATATATATATATATATATATATATATATATATATATATATATATATTATTTCTATATTTATCTTTTATTATCTAAAAATTCAACACTATTTCTCATCATTCTCTATGGTAATCTTTCTTTTCATTCTTATACACTTAAAATGATAAATCTTATTCATTCTTATACAGTTAAAATAATAAATCTTATATATAAAGGGGTGTATTGATGTTTATTTAGAAATTACTCCCGATATATCTATCCCCATTTTATCTTTTTATTCTCCTTATTTATTTTTATCTTAATATCTATTCTCATTTTATCTTTTTACTCTCCTCTTTTATATATATATATATATATATATATATGCTATTTTTTTAATTTTTTTATTTTTTTTATTTTTTATTATCTAAAAGTCCAACACTATTTCACATCATTCTCTGTCGTACTCTTCCTTTTCATTCTTATACACTTAAAATAATAAATGTTATATATAAAGGGGTGTATTGATGTACATGAACTTATTTTAAAATTACTCCTTATTGAAAGTTTCCTTATCAATATTGTTCCAAGTCTTAACAAGAATATCCAAGTTCACACGTTCAAAATAAAAATAATATTATTATTATCCTTGCCGTAAGCTGAGGATATTGCATTGAATTTATGGTCAAACTCATATGACTTTGGGGTTGACTTAAAAAAATTGTCAAGTTTCCATAGTTTAACTTTGTCTATTGAAATTTATTATTTTTTTACAATATTTTAATTTATTTTTTTGTAATCTAATTGGCTATGAAAATGAACATGTTATTGCTCAATACATAGATTAATGAGCCAAAAGTACAAATGTCCCATCATAAAATACAGTCTCAGTCTAGTAAATTTCGCTTCCATTTTCTACTTTATCTCAGTTACTAATTTACGATTTTATGTGATTATGATGACAATTCGAGTACTGGTCTTGTACATTGCCTCGTCATCATATTATCACTTTCCTCGTCATCACGTTACCATCACCTTACACAATTTCATAGATGATCCCTGTAGCATCAATTGTTGGAAGTCACAACAGGTGAAGCCTATGTTTATTGTGACAACAGGTGACTACGCAACCATTGTTATGCAGTGGGATTTTCCATTCCTTCACCCTCTTCCGTTCATGTATTAGCTAAGGTTTCTTCGCAATATTTGCGAATTCCAATGTTCTGATTCGAAAAATATGTTTTTTGTACTAATTCCTTCAATAGCTATTAGGCCTCTATAAGTTACAACTTTTTTTTTTGTAAGGGAAAGTTAAAGAATTGCCATAGCCACTCTTTTATTGGAAAGTTGAATAACACAGAAATGGTTCATCACATTCAACGTACAATGAAAAGCATGTCCGTCTTGGCATGTATCCATGTCAATATGAAGGACATGTGCCATTTATTTTAAATGTTTGCGCAATCTCCCAAGTACTTAAACTGGCCCACTCGAGACTGGACAATCATTTTCCCGGACAGGTGTGGCAACTAGACGTACTGTGGAGTACAAGTCATGTATTCAATCATATACTGAGGTATATAGCTTGCTTTTCATTGATTTTGGAAACCAGCTCACAAAAAGATAGAAAAGATAGATCAACGCCTTAGAATTCAGACTTTTCGAGGGGGCAACCTCCTTTACATTACACAAATGAACAATTCTTGGATGATACGAATGATTAAACCTCTCTTCTATATATAGGAATCTAAGGGATCACAATATAATCAAGCCAAAATAACAGTAATAACATAAGGGCACAACAATAACAATAGTGGGTTTCTATGGGGCACACTAATAACAATATGGGGACATTAAGGGCACAATATAACAATAAGGGATACACTGACAATAGTAATGGGGGAATCACTAGTATTATAGGGACCTAACATGCCCCTCTCCTTCCGAAAAACGTTGTCCTCAATGCTTGAGTAGTTTTGGATGCTTCTGTATAAAATTCTCATCCTCCCACGTGGAACCTTAAGCAGATAAGTTTTTCCACTTGATGAGATACTCCAAAATTGATCGATTTCATAGCTGTCGAGTTCTTGTTTCTGTGACTACTTCCAATTTCAATATGATTTTTCCTTCCTTGTCAAGTTTTGGCAATATTGTTTGAACTGGGAGCTTGTCACCTATAACCTTCTTTAAACATGAAACATGGAAAACTGGGTGCAATTGAGAAGCTGCAGGAAGCTCCAAATTGTATGCCATAGTACCAATCTTTTGCAACACCTTGTACAGACCATGATACTTTGGTGATAATTTATTATCCTTCTTAGCTTGCTTGAGGGACATGTGTTTATATGGTTGTAGCCGTAGGAATACCAAGTCACCTATATCAAAACTTCTTTCACTGCGATGTTGATCTGCCTATTGTTTCATTCTATTCTGTGCCAATGTGAGGTTATCCTTTAAGAGTTGGAGAACTTGTTGTTGATGCTCGATGTGATGTTCCACTGCTTGAACCTTAGAATTTTCTCTTAAATATTATGTGATGGATGGTGGATGATATCCATAAAGTGCCATAAATGGGGTCATTTTTGCTGCAGTATGGAAGGAAGTGTTATACCACCATTTAGCGAGAGGCAACCATTTGATCCATTGTGTCTGTTTATCATATACAAAGCAACGAAGATATCCTTCCAAACATTTTTTTTACTATCTCAGTTTTCCCATCAGATTGAGGATTATAAGATGATCTATGAGCTAACTAAGTATCAAGACAAGAAAATAATTCTGTCCAAAAATTTCCAGTGAAAATGGGATCTCTGTCACTTACAATAATCTTTGGGTTTCCATGTAGCTTTTGAATTGTTTCCATAAATGCAGTAGAAAATGTACTGGCTTTAAATGGATGCGATAATGCACAAAAGTGTGCATACTTGGTAAGTCTGTCAACTACCACCATGATGACACTCTTTCCTTCGGAATTGGGTAAACTTGTGATAAAATCCATTGAAACCTCCTCCCAATGTTGGCTTGGAATCGATAAAAGTTGTAATAGACCTGGGGTCTTAATTGTTTCAACTTTATTTTGTTGGAAAACCAAACACTCCACCACAAAACTTTGAATATTCGATTTAAGGCCATCCCAAAAAAATTCCTTCTTAACCTTGTGGTAAGTTTTTAAAAATCCTGAGTGCCCTCCTAAGGGAGAAGTGTGCAATTCCATAAGAATATTTTGTTTGAGTTGGGAATTCTTACATAGGTATAAGCGATCTTTGTACCATAACGAATCATTTTTCCAGCTAAATGTATCAAATATACTGGGATCTTGTTGTATCTTTTGAATGAGTGCCCACACTTCTTCGTCATTCTTCCATTCATCCTTTGCTTATTTTATCCAATTTGGTTGGATAATAGAAACGACGCACAACAATGCTTCCACATCCTCTCCTTTCTTGAGAGTGCATCTGCGACAACATTTTGCTTCCCTTTTTTGTATATGATTTCAAAGTCATAACCCAACATCTTTGTGACCCATTTTTGTTGCTCTTCAGAGGATAATGTTCTAAAAATTATTTAAGACTATCATGATCTGTTTTTACCTTGAAGTGTCTTCCCATTAGGTAGGGTCGCCATTTCTTAAGTGCATGGAGTATTGCCAAAATTTCCTTCTCATTAATAGGTTTGTGTAGATACTTTCCTTTGATTTGATGACTTTCGAAAGTAATGGATCTTTCATCTTGCATTAAAACAACACCAATTCCATTTCCTGAAGCATCACAATCCACAATAAAGGTTTTTTTGAAGTCCGACGTAGCTAAGACCAATTCTTGGCACATATCCTCTTTAAGATGTTCGAAGGCCTTTGTTGCTTTTGGAGTCCATGAAAATGCATCTTTCTTCAATAATGTTGTTAGAGGTGCTGATATTCTCCCATAATTCTTAAAAAACTTGTGATAATACCTTGTCAACTTGAGAAATCCTTGCAGATGCTTTATAGATGTGGGGATTTTCCATTCCTTTATGGATTTAATTTTTCTAGGGTCTACCTTAACACCTTCATGAGACACAATATGACCCAGATATTCCACCTCTTGTACTCCAAGGAAACATTTGGAGCTTTTTGCATATAATTGTTTCTCCTCCAATAGTTTGAGCACCCTGTCAACATGTTCAACATGATCCTTCCAAGACTTGTTGTAGATTAGTATATCATAAAAAAATACTAACACAAATTTTCTAAGGAAGGGTTTGAAAATGGAATTCATCAAACCTTGAAATGTAGAAGGTGCATTTGTCATGCCAAAAGGCATGACCAAAATTTCATAATAACATTCATGAGTTATAAATTGTGTTTTCGGAATGTCTTTAGTCTTCATTCCGATTTGATGATATCCTGGACGAAGATCCAACTTGGTGAATTTTTTATCCATGAAATTCATCCAATAATTCATCAATGATAGGAACGAGAAATTTATCTTTAATAGTGAGCTTGTAGAGTTCCCCATAATCTGGACACATGCACCATGATCCATCCTTCTTGTGCACCAATACTACTGGAGCAGAGAAAGAACTTCTACTAGGTTGAATTATACCAGCCTCTAGAATTTCTGCAACCATACATTTAATTTCACTCTTTTGAGCATAGGGATATTTGTACGGCCTGATGTTTGGAGGAACACTTCCTGGAATCAAATGAATAGCATGATCATGATCATGAATAGATGGGAGGCCTTTGGGAGTCTCAAATACCCTGGAACGATTGTCCAAGACTTTTTGGAGATCTAGAGAAATAGATAATTTCGATGTGGGAACCTCTAGCAAACATAATTGTAGAATTACGCCTCATTGTTCCTTCTTTAGAAGCTTTCTAATACTATTAGAACTAATTATCTTTCCTGGTTTCCTACCCCTTAATTCAACTTCCTTTCCTTCTGCACAAAATTTCATGAAAAGTTCTTGAAAATTAAAAGTTATTGTATGCAGGGATTATAGCCATTGGACCCCTAGTACAACATCAACACCACCCATTGGAATGGAAATCATTGGGCTATTCAATACATATTCTCCCATGGATAGCTTGATATTATGGCACTTTCCAGAGAAATTTATGGTTCCTCCACTTGCAACCATCACTTGACACTCTAGCGCTCGATATAGGAAGCAATTCAATTCCTTGGCTATCTTACAATGAATAAAATTATGGGTACTTCCCGAATCAATTAACACTATTACCTTTTTCTTCTTGATATGTCCTTCTATGTTGATAGTTTGAGAAGTGGTAATTCCAGCCAATGCATTACAAGATATGGTTAGATTCATTTCTTCTTTATCTAGGGTTTGTTCCTGGAGTATATCCTCTTCTTTTGACATTTCGTGTTCCTTTTCTTCCTCCTCTTAACAATCTATGTAGAATAATTTCTTCTCGGCACACTTATGACCTTTAGTGTATTTTCTATCACAACCGTAACAAAAACCCTTTTGCTATTTTTTCTTCCAATTGTTGTGGTGTCAACCTTGTAGGTTGTGGAAGGCTAGGGGCAACAACACCTCCATATTTATAGTTGTGAGTGGTAGGCTTCCTGGTTGCCATAATTTTGCTTTCCATTTTTCTCTCTAAATTTAATTCCTTCTCTATTGAATCAGGTTCCCAAAGGCGAACCCCATGTTGGATATTATCCTTTAAAGTCCCTATGAACACATCAATCCTATGCTCCTTTGGAATATCTTTTACCCTTATGTTCAATTTTTGGAAGTCCTCAATGTGCTCCATCATTGAACCCTTTTGTTTGAGATCTATTAATTGGCTAAAAAGGTGTTGCTTTTTGTATCCTCATAATGTGCTATCATTTCTTCCGTAAAAATTGCCCAAGTGACAATTTGTTTACGAGAGCAAATCCATTGATACCATACAAACTGATTTGGATCCAAATATAAAGTTGCAATACGTACCTTTTGTGTGTTTTGCACATTATGGAGATCAAAAAATTGCTCCATCTGTAGTATCCATGTTCCGGGATCCTTGCTATCAAACTTCCTCATATCGATTTTTGAAACATGGTGGGTCTTCAATCCAACATTAGAGTCTATGAAATCATTATTAACATTTCTTTTGTTCTCATCATGAGTTTCCTTTACTACATTTTCACCATTAGTAACCATTTTTTGTAGCAACTTATTCAAATTTATCTTCAATTCTTCCATCTTAACGTCCATGCCATTCATTTTAGCGTCCATTCCATTCATCTTAGCTTCCATGCCATCCATCTTAACTTGCATTCCATTCATATATCTTCCATTCCATTCATTTTAGCTTCCATGCCATCCATATCAACTTGCATGCCATTCATATTAGCTTCCACGCCATCCATCTCAACTTGCATGCCATTCATATTAGCTTCTCTTTAGGAGCATCCAGCTGAGGGTACCATGACCAAGTGTTTGGTCTCAGTCAAGAAGAACAAGTTCATTATCATTTGGTTCCATTTACTGATCAACACAGTATTTAGAAACTTGTTTTTTTTTATTATTTAGTTATTAGTTAAGTTGTAATTAGGAACAACACAGTTAGATGAAGGTGGTTACAGCCACACTGTTTGTTTTCTTTTATTTATTTTACAGTTGTCTTTCATTTAGAAAAAAAAAACAAAAAGAAGATAATATATATTCCACGGGGCAAGAAAACCCGAAATAGTTATCAACCGTGTAACTGCAAATGTAACTACGAGCAGTTGGGAGAATTGTCTCGAAAACAATACAAAAGTGAATGTAACACATTTTGAAAGGGTTCAATGCATGAGAATAGGAATACAAAAAGAAGAAAATAATTTTCAAACACCTGAGTATTTGAATCCATCTGCAAACAATCTTTCTATTATATTTATTTATTTTCCCCTCTAATTACTATCTGTGTTGATTAAACAACACTGTGTGTTTCTATAGATCCTTCCTAATAAACAGAGATACAGTTCTTGAGTTCGAACAATGAAACAATAACAGATGATTGTTAACACAGAGTTCTGGCAACAGCAAAATTTCCATACACACGAGAGCAAGCAACAACTACAAGATAGTTCTCAACAAACAGGGGATACAACTACTGTAGAACACAATTATAACAGAGGTAACTCATTTACACGAAATCTTCTTGTTTCTTCCTTCCTTATAAACATAATGCTAACATACATAAAGAACAGTGTAAAGTGCTAGACAATAACAGAGTAAGGCAAGATGACCCTCGTCTACAGAAGAAAATCAAACCTCGAAGCTAGGGTTGAAGCCTAGTCGGTTACAAGAGTGTAAGCAGAATAAATTACATATAACCAGAGCCTGAAAAGCAGACTGAGTTACATACAATCAGAGTCAAAGGTCACTCGATAGCAGAAGACAAATAAATGGAGGAGCACTGGGACTTTCCCAGTGTCACAACAGAGAAAAGAAGGCTACAAACTAAGTAACAGTAGCAGAGAATGACCCTACCGGAATCATTGGGTTGCAACCGTTTCAGAGACCGAGTCTGGAGCAAACCCCAACCTGCCACAGAAAACCAACGGAACCATATCAGTCATTTGTATGCCAAGAAAACTGAATGTGAAAATTGATGAGCAGAGAAGGAAAAGCCAGCTTACCTGAGGAGTCACAACGCTGGAGGAATGAAACCCCAACTGAGTCATAGTCACAAGTGAAAACCCTGCACACAAAGGAGCGATTACCTTAGTGTCGAAGAAAAGCAGAGAAGACCAACTATAGCATGGAAAAGTAAGCTTACCTTGCTAGGACCAAGCGAAGCCGAGGAATTCCATTGTGACTGAGACCTGCCAGGATAGCAAAACATTCATACATCAACCAGAGAACCAATAACTGGAAGCTTAACCAGAGAACTGAAACAGAGCGAGATAAGGGAATGGTGGAAAGAGCAGTAACCACGAAGAAGGTTAAAGAGCCAACAGAGGAACGAAGTAAACCCTCTCACGAAGTCGATGAAGCCTCCAACATAGTGCCCAGGCAACCGGGTAACAAAACAACAAGTGTGGGTGGAGTTACTTTTCCACCAGGTAGAGGAACCCATAGCCAGGTGCAGACAAAGAACTACTGCAGAGTTCGACACAGTTGCAAGCAGGCCAACAAAAGAACACAAACCCTCACCGTGACAGAGAGAAGCCAAAATGTCCAAGTGAAGTGCAAATGAGGGTTATAGCATAACCAAAGAGCGGGAAGGAGAAAATCAAGGCGAGTACAGATGTCAGCGTACCAGTAATAACTACACAATCAATGCCAACAAATAAATATCTATGTTAATCAACTGCTTAGGGCTAATTATGTGTGTTTGACCCGAACCTTGAATTAATCATTGGTTAAACTAGGTTAATCCACAAGTTAAAGGGCTGGTCCCATCATATTGTGGTGTCAGAGAAAGTTTTGGAGATTTCTTGAAAAATGGATGTTGGAAGACGAGGTCATGGAAGAGGTGCTCAGAGAGTAGCAGAGGAAGGATTGCGGGAGGAGATTAGGATCCTTACTACTCGTTTGGAGGCAGTTGAAGCAGGAAGGAGAAGGGATCCAGAGGTAGGAGATGACAGCAAAGAAGAAGCTATAGCTGTGACAGATGGATTAGATGAGGAAGGGCTTGAAATTAGATTGGTGAGTTCGGTCCTATTGGCTAGCAGCAAGCCTAAGCCAGAAATTCCAAATTACGATGGCAGCTTGTCCACAGAAGTTTTGTTCGACTGGATCAGCGAATTGGAAAAATATTTCGAATGTGAAGAGGTCAGTGAAGATCAGAGAGTTAAGTTTGCTGCAACAAAGCTAAAAGGGCACGCAGCCTTGTGGTGGGACAATGTCCAAGTGGAAAGTAGAAGGATGAACAAGTTGCCAATAAAGAAATGGCCAAGAATGGTGGCCAAGATGAAAGGCAGATTTTTGCACAAATATTACCAGATTTCTCTGCATCGACAAGTGCTAAAATTTGAGGCAAAAAGGGATGACAATGAGAGAATATACTGAAGAATTCTACCAGGTAAATTTAAGAGCTGGTTACACGGAGGATACCCCAGAAAAAACAGTAAGGTATGTAAATGGTCTGAGATTGGAAATATTGGATGAGATAAGCATTCTTTCCCCAAAAAATATAGAGGAAGCCTACCAGAGTGCCATGAAGGTAGAGGAGAATATCACCAGAAAACATAATGTTAGGAGAGGACGGGGAACCAGCAGAGGAAGAGGACAATCCTATGGCAGAGGACGAACTGCCAACAATAATGAAGAGGGCAGCAGTTCCAAGACTTCAGGGACAACATAAAAAGGAGACAACAATAGAGGAGAAGGCCATATTAGAGAGGCAGGGGAAATGGCCGAGGCAGAGGAGCTGCCTATTAGTGCTATAGGTGCCAAAAGTGGGGGCACAGGTCTTTTGAGTGTCCTGAATCAGAACAAGCTGGTCAAAGAGGAGCGTATGTTGCACAACCAAGGAAGCAGAGGCACCACCCCAGGAAGTAGAAAATGTGTTGGAAACAGGGGAAGCCTTAGTTCTGAATAAAGTACTATTGAAACCAGAAAAGGAGACAACTAAACAAACTCAAAGGAAGGCATTATTCTGGACAGTTTGTAAGTCGCATGGAAAATGCTGCAAGTTGGTTATCGACAGTGGGAGCACAGATAATCTGGCTGCCACAGAAATGGTAGAGAAGTTGGGTTTGAAGCGGCTGAAGCATCCCACTCCCTACAAGGTATCGTGGTTGTAGAAAGGCCATTAGCTGTTGGTTGACGAACAGTGTGAAGTTGAGTTCCATATTGGCAGGTATAAAGACAAGGTTATTTGTGATATTATGCCAATGGACATATGTCATATACTACTAGGAAGGCCATGGCAGTATGACTGGAAGGTAGTGCATGATGGGAAGACAAACTGTTACAAGTTTGTCAAAGATGGGATTAAGCACACACTTGTGCCCATCAAGGAGGAGGAAGCAGCAGAAACAAGCAGGACGAAAGTGTTACTAATGGGTGGAAAACAATTTTTGAAGCAGATTGAAGATAGTGAAGTGAACTATGCTGTTGTGAGAAGGGAAAAAATAGTGTTGTTGCACACAAAAATGTCTGATTTACCTGCAGAAATTCAGAAAATGTTGCAGGAATTCAGCGATATTGTAGTGGATGATTTACCAGATAAATTGCCTCCTAAGAGAAGTATCAGCCATCACATTGACTTTATACCTAGAGCTAGTTTGCCGAATAAGGCAGCATACCGAATGAGTCCTAAAGACAACGAGGAGATTAGAAAATAGGTATAGTAATTGTTGGATAAGGGGTTGATAAGGGAAAGTTTAAGTCCCTGTGCAGTTCCAACAGTTTTATCTCCTAAGAAAGGAGGAGAATGGCAGATGTGCACAGATTCAAGAGCCATCAACAAGATCACCATCAGGTATAGGTTTCCATTACCACGAATGAATGACATGATGGACTGTTTGAGCAGAGCAACATATTTCTCGAAAATTGATCTGAAGAGTGGTTATCATCATATTCGAATCAGGGAAGGGGATGAGTGGAAGACAACCTTCAAGACCAATGAAGGACTGTATGAATGGCTAGTAATGCCATTTGGGTTGAGTAATGTCCCTAGTACTTTTATGCATTTGATGTATGAGACATTGAAAGAATTCATCGGGAAGTTCGTAATTGTATATCGTGATGATATACTTATTTTTAGTAAAACCAAAGAAGAACATTTTCGACATGTTCGAAGTGTGCTGGAGAAATTGCAGCAAAACAAGTTGCTGATAAATCTGAAAAAATGTTCTTTTCTTCAGAAAGAATTAGTGTATTTGGGTTTTGTGATTGCAAAGAATGAGCTGAAGATGGACCCAGAGAAGATTGCAGCAATCATTAACTGGCCATCCCTAAAAAGTCTATTTGAGGTACATAGTTTTCATGGGTTGGCAAGTTTTTATCGCAAATTTATAAGGAATTTCAGTGAGATCTGTGCACCTATGTTGGATACTATAAAAAAGGCAAGTCAGTCTTTCCGTTGGACCGAGGCAATAGAGAAAAGCTTTCAGCTACTGAAGAAGAAGATTACAGAAAGACCAATCCTGAGATTGCCAGATTTTAACAAGCTTTTCCAGGTTCGTTGTGATGCCAATGGTATAGCCATTGGGGCCATACTCAGCCAGAAAGACAAACTTGTTGCTTACTTTAGCGAAAAACTGAACAAAAGCAGGCAGAAATACTCACCTTATGGCAATGAATTCTATGATGTCGTCCAAGCATTGAAGCATTGGAGACACTATTTGTTGGGGAATGAATTTGTTTTGTTTTCTGATAATTCTGCATTACAATATGTGATGCAGCAACATAAACTGAACCACAAGCATGCAAAGTGGGTTGAGCATTTGTAGAGTTTCACGTTTGTCTTGAAGCAAATCAGTGGACATGCCAACAAGGTAGCAGATGCATTGAGCATAAGAGCTTTGCTCTTACAGGAGAGCATGGTACAAGTGTTGGGGTTCGAACATTTGACAGACTTGTATCAGACAGATGCGGTTTTCAAGGAGGCTTATGAAGCCTACCAAAATCCTTTGTTAAGGAACAATGGTCTGTGGCTGGACTATAATTTACAAGAGAAGTTGTTGTTTAAAAGGGGACAGCTATGCATTCCCAACTATTCGATGAGGGACAACATCATCAAGGAGAAGCACAAAGGAGGTCTGGCCAGACATTTCGGCATTGATAAGACCTTAGATCAGCTCAGTCATTTTTATTATTAGCCAATATTGCGAAGGGATGTGCAGAGATTTGTAACTATGTAAAGTGTGTCAGTTGGCGAAAGGACACAGTCAGAATACGGGACTCTACACACCATTGCCTATTCCAAGTAGACCGTGGGACTTAGTCAGTTTGGACTTTGTCTTGGGTCTACCAAGGATGCAGCGGGGTTATGATTCTATGATGGTAGTAGTAGACCGGTTCTAAAAAATGGCACATTTCATCCCTTGTAAAAAAACCAGTGATGCCACTCACGTGGCCCACTTATTTTTCACAGAGATCGTCAGGCTACACGGCCTGCCTAAGTCCATTATTTCCGACAGGGACGTGAAATTTACAGGGCACTTCTGGCGCACCTTGTGGAAAAAGATGGACACACAATTAAGTTTCAACTCTGCTTATCACCTGCAGACCGACGGGCAAACAGAGGTGGTAAACAGGAGCTTGGGGAACCTGTTACAAAGTTTGATTAGGGAAAATTCACAGATGTGGGATCATGTACTTGCCTAGGCAGAGTTCACTTACAACGACTCACCCAATCATAGCACGAGGCACAGTCCTTTTCAGATCTTATATGGCATGCATCCTGGCGGAGTGCATGAGTTATAAGATTTAGGACAATAGGAAAGATAGAGTGCTGATGGGGAAGATTTCGCCAAAGTAATGAATGACCTACACGAGCAAGTAAAGATGAAGTTACAGGACAGCAGTCAAAAATACAAGCAACAGGAATATTTGAAACGACGAGAGGTATAGTTTAATGTGGAGGATGAATTCCTCACACATTTGCGCAGAGAATGTTTTCCTAGGGGTGAATACAACAAATTGAAATATAAGAAGATTGGCCCTTGTAAAATTCTGCGTAAATTTTCAGCAAATGCTTATGAATTACAACTACCTCCAGGGATAGGCATATCGCCCATCTTCAATGTGGCAGACTTGTTTCCATATACTGCCAGTCCTGAGGAAGACAATACAGCACGGCCTACATGGGACACACAGGAAGGGAGTGAGACTTGGATGAGACAAATGCCTTCAGCTCAGCCCCTTGAGATCGAGAGGATCCTCGACACTCAGGTGGCCAGGCGAACTCGGTAGAAGGAATACCTACAGTATCTGGTCAAGTGGAAGAACTGTCCCATTGAGGACAGTTCATGGCTTGATGCCAGACAAATACAACAGGCAGGCTATTCAGTCGAGAAGCTCATGGACCGAAGTCATGAATTTTTCTTACCCCAAGAGCTTGATGCAGGAGCATCCAGCTAAGGGTACCATGACCGAGTGTTTGGTCTCAGTCAAGGAGGACATGTTCATTATCATTTGGTTCCATTTACTAATCAACACAGTATTTAGAAACTTGTTTTTTTTTTATTATTTAGTTATTAGTTAAGTTGTAATTAGGAACAACATAGTTAGATGAAGGTGGTTACAGCCACACTGTTTGTTTTCTTTTATTTATTTTACAACTGTCTTTCATTTAGAAAAAAAACAAAAACAAGATAATATATATTCCAAGGGGCAAGAAAACTCGAAATAGTTATCAACCATGTAACTGCAAATGTAATTGCGAGCAGTTGGGAGACCTGTCTTGAAAACAATACAAAAGTGAATGTAACACATTTTGAAAGGGTTCAATGCACGAGAACAGGAATACAAAAAGAAGAAAATAATTTTCAAACACCTGAGTATCTGAATCCATCTGCAAACAATATTTCTATTATATTTATTTCTTTTCCCCTCTAATTACTACCCGTGTCGATTAAACAACACTGTGTGTTTCTATAGATCCTTCCTAACAAACAGAGATACAGTTCTTGAGTTCGAACAATGAAGCAATAATAGAAGATTCCTAACACGGAGTTCTGGCAACAACAAAATTTCCATACACACGAGAGCAAGCAACAACTATGAGATAGTTCTCAACAAACCGTGGATACAACTACTATAGAATGGAATTATAACAGAGGTAACCCATTTACACGAAATATTCTTGTTTCTTCCTTCCTTATAAATATAATGCTGGCATACATAAAGAACAGTGTAAAGTGCTAGATAATAACAGAGTAAGGCAAGACAAAATCAAACCCCGAAGCTAGGGTTGAACCCTAGTCGGTTACAAGAGTGTAAGCAGAATAAATTACATATAACCAGAGCCCAAAAAGTAGACTGAGTTACATACAATCAGAGTTGAAGGTCACTCGATAACAAAAGACAAATAAATGGAGGAGCACTGGGACTTTCCCAATGTCACAACAAAGAAAAGAAGGCTACAAACTAAGTAATAGTAGCAGAGAATGACCCTACTAGAATCATTGGGTTGCAACCGTTTCAAAGACCGAGTCTGGAGAAAACCCCAACCTGCAACAGAAAACCAATAGAACCATATCAGTCATTTGTATGCCAAGAAAAATGAATGTGAAAATCAATGAGCAAAGAAGGAAAAGCCAACTTACCTGAGGAGTCACAACGCTGGAGGAATGAAACCCCAACTGAGTCACAGTCACAAGTGAAAACCCTGCACACAAAGGAGTGATTACCTTAGTGTCGAAGAAAAGCAGAGAAGACTAGCTATAACATGGAAAAGTAAGCTTACCTTGCTAGGACCAAGTGAAGCCGAGGAAGTCCACTGTGACTGAGACCTGCCAGGACAACAAAACATTCATACATCAACCAGAGAACCAATAACCGGAAGCTTAACCAGAGAACTGAAGCAGAGCAAGATAAGGGAACGGTGGAAAGAACAGTAACCACGAAGAAGGTTAAAGAGCCAACAGAGGAACGAAGTAAACCCTCTCACGAAGTCGACGAAGCCTCCAATACAGTGCCCAGGCAACCGGGTAACGAAACAACAAGTGTGGGCGGAGTTACCTCGCCACCAGGTAGAGGAACCCATGCAGACAAAGCACTACTGCAGAGTTTGACACAGTCGCAAGTAGGCCAAAAAAAGAACACAAACCCTCACTGCGACAGAGAAAAGCCAAAATTCCCAAGTGAAGTGCAAATGAGGGTTATAACATAACCAAAGAGCGGGAAGGAGAAAATCAAGGCGAGTACAGATGTCAGCATACCAGTAATAACTACGCAATCAATGCCAATGAATAAATTACTATGTTAATCAACTGCTTAGGGCTAATGATGTGTGTTTGACCCAAACCTTGAATTAATCATTGGTTAAACTAGGTTAATCTGCAAGTCAAAGCGTTGGTCCCATCATATTTCTTCCTCTTCTTCACGAGTCATGCTAGAGCTTTTAGGTTGCTTACTAGGGTTTTCCATTTTCTTTATTTTGGGCATCGATTAATGCTAATAATTCGTCACTAGTCCCTTTAAATTCCTTCAACTAATTTTTCAAACCAATCTTGTGCAAAATTAAAAAGAAAACTACACACCCTTTTTTTTTCATTTTGTAAGAGCTCAATATTGAATCTATTTTACCTCTGTAACTATGTATCTCAAATATCTAAAATCGCGTCTTGCAGTAGCCCTTTGAGTCCTCTTTCTAACCCCGCAAGTCTGATCAAGATTGGATTCTCCAAGGAAGAGTTATGCCAAATCTCCCACGATGACCTGATTATAGACTAGTTCAGTAGAGCGAACTTGTACAAAGTGCCACATGTCATTGTTTCAACCTTAGTACCTGAAACTGATATACAGAAAACTACATGTTGTCCTCTTTCTGAAACTTCTTACGAAATTTCAATCTGATGCTCAGAACAAAAGTTATGACGATTTTCCCCAGGTCACCTGTTTGGAATGTAATTCGGGAGTCTGCAAAAACCCTAACTTCCTCATATCATATCTCCAAAAATATAGCGAGAAAAGCTCTGAAATTCGGACCCAAAGTTCAAAACGATTCTGACTCAAATGGGGTTTTTTAGCTTCTGAAACGTCGCAGAAACAAAATTATAGCGAAAATGCCACGATGACCATTTTGGAGCAGCGAAACCCTAGAATCCAAATCTCTGATACCAAATGTTAGGAAACTAGCTCATAAAGAGATAGAAAAGATAGATCAACGCCTTAGAATTCAGCATCTTCGAGGGGGAAACCTCCTTTACATTACACAAATAAATAATTCTTGGATGATACAAATGACTAAACCTCCCTTCTATATATAGGAGTCTAAGGGGTCACAATATAGTCAAGCCAACATAACAGTAATAACAAAAGGGCACAACAATAACAATAGTGGGTTTCTATGGGGCACACTAATAACAATATGGGGACAATAGGGACACAATAATAACAATAAGGGATACAATGACAATAGTAATGGGGAAATCACTACTATTATAGGGACCTAACAAGTGCCATGTATTTTAAATGTTTGTGCAATCTCCCACATACTTAAACTGGCTCACTCGAGACTGGACACTCATTTTACCGGACAGGTGTGGCAATTAAACGTCCAATAAATTGGACAATCATTTTCTCGGACAAGTGTAGAAATTAGACATACTTTGGAGTACAAATCATGTATTCAGTCATATACTGAGGTATATAGCTTGCTTTTCATTGATTTTGGGTGGTGTCTCAAACCATAACAAATTCAGTGATGTTAGCTAATATTCTAAGAAGCCATATGGCCATTTAGTTACTAACCCATACCTCGGAAAAGGTAGTAAAATATTCAATTTCAAAGGTGACACCATCAATAAACACAATTTTTAAGTTTAAAAGTGAGTTTATGGTTATTATTCTTGCCTTTGGCAAAGGATATTACATTGAGTTTATGGTCAAACCCATATTACTTTGGGGTTGACTTAATTTTTTTTTCAAGTTTCCACAGTTTAACTTTGTCTATTGAAATTTATTATTTTTTGACAATATTTTAATTTTTTTTTTGTAATCTGATTGGTTATGAAAATGAACATGTTATTGCTCAATACATAGATTAATGAGCCAAAAGTACAAATGCCCCATCATAAAATATGGTCCTGCAATATATATTCCACTTATTTAATAAAGTAGGTTGATGCCCTTTTTTATTTATAGTAAAAATTCAATTCCACAGTTCTTTCTAAGAGATTTAATTTGATTCCCTCTCAAGAAAGAGACATGTCATTGAATTCCACATCCTACTAACATGTGATTTTGTCGAAACAAAGAGACAAATACTTAATATTTTATCACAACTTTCTTTTGTCTTAATCAAATCAGTCTTTCCAGCTAAAAATTCCACCACTTTAATATCATCGAATTTCCAATGGGATGATGTTGATTAAATGACATTAATACAAATAAAATAAAAATATTGAAACTTTTCAAATATATGTTCATGGTCTAAAAAACATATTCCCATCACACTTGGAATTTTGATTTCTTTTTGTTTGTTTGTTTATTATTTTTCTAAAACTATGAATTACACTTAATTTTGATTTTGATGAGTGATATTGATATCTAAACATTAAATTTATAATTAATTATTTTTATTGCGATAATTTTTTACATTTCTATTTTTTTATTAAAAATCAAATATATTTAGAAAAAGAATTTATTATTCAAAATATATTGTATTTTTTTTAATCATTCAAAATTTAACTTTTATTTATCTTTTTATTCATGCACAATGTTATACTTTTCTTTTTTCATAGACTAATCAATGAAAGATATATCTAGAGAGTGTTTACGTTTTCTCCCAAATAATTAATATATTCTTTGTTTTAACTTTTTTCCTATCCATAATGTTATACTTTTCATTTTCATAGACTAATTAAGAAAATATATATAGAGAGAGTATTCAACTTTTCTTTAAAGTAATTAATATATTCTTTGTTTGAACCCCATATATATATATATATATATATAGATATCATTTTTAAAAATATTTTTTATTATTTTTAAAAATGATATACTTTCTTATGTTAAAAAAATTCATCATATTTAGTTGTTAATAAGTAGTGAAAATAGCTATTTGTAAATTTTAGTTAATAGAGTTATTATCATTATTTATGGAAAATCTTGTTATTTGAAATAACTTATTTATAATTTACAAGGCTTTCTTTTATTCAAGGAAGATGAATTCTTAAGCAATCAAAAAGTAATTTTAAGTCTTACTTCAAGATGAAATGTGCTTTCGGCTTAATAATATTTTTAACAAAACTAATCTCTCTTTTGATTATTGCTCATATTATTTTTAATGAGATTATGTATTTTCTAGGCCCAACAAACACTTGGGAGAATAGAATCCAAGGGAAGTGAGAATTAAACTCACTAGCTACCACCCAAATCATTATCTTTAAACCAATTTCATAATATATAACCTCTATGTCTTACATTCTTGCCTTGATTAACTTTTCATTTAAAAATTGCCAAATATATTATCATATCTGATCATCATAATTTCAGATAAATATAAATTTTCAACTCTTTAGTTCACAATTATTCTAAAGATAATGAATGTTAAGATAGAATTCATGTCCAATATACAATTTAATAATAAAAATAACATATAACATATATTTTAATTTATCTATATTTAAACTAAACGCGGACACTAACTACTGTATAACATCTAATTAAAATAAATATAAATCACACAACAAAAAAACGAAACACTAAATTGTTAAAAAAAAATAACCATTTGTTGACTTAAGAGAACAAGCCCGAGATACCTCCATGAGATCCTTCAAAGAGGTCCTGAAATCAAAATCAGCGAACGACATATACGAGGCATGAACCTGATAATATCTAAAACACAAAGATAATAATCTAGAAGCATTCATGACTACTCGACAATCTACAGGATTTTTTTAACTTTCAAATATGAAATTAAATTAATGTCCCCGTCGAGATGGTGATCGCAATGGTGAAAAAAGGTTTAGTATCCCATGGAAAGAGGTTTGGTAGCATAAGTTTTAAATTGTTGATGCTTTTAATATAATCTCATTCTATTTTTACAATCAAATAAAGTTACAAGGGATGACATGGTTTGCAACGTTGATAAACACGTCACATTGCTGTTTTATATAATTGTCCTGAAATATAAAATAGGTAATTGGTGTAAGAGATAATAAAGATTATATGACTTTGTTTCATATTGGAAAAATACTTGCGTAAATTATTTATTTGAGATTCGAAAATTTTAATATGAATAATTTGTATATATATATATATATCAATTTTCGAGATTTGAGATATGAGAGGTAGGAATGTGAGTTTTATAATAATTTGAACATGAGATTTTATTTATTGGATAATGGCAGGGAGAATACTGAATGTGGATTTATTTGATTATTCATTTGTTAATGGTGAATAAATAGTGAATGTAGATCCATGTGGCCATGTAGTAAAATTGAAAACCCATTTATAGTCAAAGTCCAATTTGCACTATGAGTCTTAGGCTTGAAAAATGAGAGGGAATCTTGTGTTTTTAAATGTTTTGGAGTTTTATAATAACAAAGACAATACTAACCTTTTCAAATTGACAATAGTCACCAACACAAATGCAACCCTCTATTATGCAACCCTTTGAAACTTGGTAAAGTGAAAATGATAACAATGGTGCCCCTCCTCTAGAGGGTCAAGCACATTTCACTTAGTCCATGTATATATACAATATCTTAACACTTGAATCTTAGTGGCATATTGGAATAAAATTATGTCTCTTATAATCTCAACCACATAATTATACCTTGGGGAAGAGCCCCACCTATATAAATATACATACTAGAGGTAAAATAATGACATACAATGAAATATGTCCTCATAGATTTTGGCTTCGAAAAAAATACCTACAAGAGTGAGATGTGACAATGAAATTTTATCTTCCCCTATAAGTGCCACATTTCAATATGCACATATTTTTGAGTTGTTTATTTTACACAAACCTAACCTTATTTTCACAAATATAACATTCTTCCATGGAAACCATTATTATTTCCATGGAATTTATCTTAGAATAGTTCATGATTTCCCTGTTTCAATCTTAAATTGTTTCATTCTAGCCAATTTCAAGTATTTCACTTTAATTTATCCATTTCTATTTGACTTTACATCAATCAAGAGAAAAATAGAGAAGGTTGTATACTTTTGCTTCTGTTAGCACCTCTTAATGTTGTAAATTACGTAGAGTTTTAAGATTTTGTCTATGGAAAAGCATGAGATGTAATTTTGAAAAGAAAAAGTACTTTGTTTCATACAACCACTTGGCCCAAAGACTTGCATAAAAAAATATGTAACAAGTTGTTCAAAAACAAAAAATTTCCAACCATCTATGAAATATGCCCACATGTGAGCATGATAAGCTTCATGTGCCATAAATGGCCACATGCATCCTAGAAATTTTCATTTTTACAAGCCCAACCTTGTATTCTCTTAACAAAATCAATGTTGATCCCTTTCAATGTAGAAATTATATTAGAAGAGGTTCCACTATACATAAATGGAACCTATTTGATGAGCCTTGAGGCAAATAAGGACACTAGCCTTGTTTGCTTGAAAATGAATCATGTTGAATTTCAAGAGGTTTATCAATATGAGATGGTGTAATTAGTAGGATGTACATTGACTATGAATTGTGGATATATTTGGAAATATAAAAGAATTTACAAGATACAATTAAGATTTTCATTTATGAAAACAAAGTGATTTTACATAACTCAGGTTTAATGGTGTTGTACCACATAACTATTTTACAAAGAAATAAACGTTGAGTGTAAGGGAAATACAAGTATTGAAGGAAATGCTTTATTTAAATTATTTAGGGTAGTGAATTGTGGTAAAAGAAGATGACTATTAACTATAAGTGGATATCAATAGAGGATTATTGACCATTCAGTGGGTATGGAATTGTGGTTGAATTCTATTAATTGTTATCTAACATTTTTGTCATAGATAATGATTTCAAACATGTTGTTGACTAGGTTGGATGATACATAATTCCTTAATTTTGTTTTGTAGTGAAAGTATGATGAATTTGAACAGATTTGCGAAGGCCAGATGCTAGTTGAGTTTCTAGTGCATTTTATTTTACTCTCATTTTGAAATGAAAATTAATAGAAAGAAAAATGATATTTTTCATGCATGTTGAGAAATTCATTGTAGGCTGATTTAATATCTTAGGATTTGTAGGCTGATTGAAATCTATATGTGAGGGAAAAATTAGAGTGGTGTAATGAGAACATGATGGGTTTATAACCCATAGATTATAGAATAAAAAATTAGCTCTAGTACATTTAACTGTTATATATACATTGTTTAAGTGATATCTATAATTTTACCTATATATGTTGCTTGAATATATGGAATTTCAACTTTGACACACGCAAACCAATTCCAACACACAATTAATTTGCATTGAAAGAAGCCTATGAAACATTAAATCACATATATAGAGAATATATTGCTAAATATAATGAACTACTACTCCATGTAGTGAATTTCCAATTGAAAGACAAATATGCACCAATGATACCTCTTGCATGCTTCCTAAAGCTAATAAAAATCAAATATTTCATCACCAATGCCTATGCATTATTCAAATAAAAAAATAATTGGAAATATATAAAAATATAAAATCGAAGTGTTCATAAACTAACAATGATATACTTCATCAAATACATAATTCATCATTGGTGCTTTACATAGTATACATCACTATAAACGACAAAGAATATCACCATTCCTTGGTGTTGCTATCCAAATTAATGATATCAAATTGCTAATAATGTTCGAAATAATTAGTTCATGCACCCCCAACCTTTGGCATTATTCATACATATATAATAATTGATGCATTGGAGAACATGAGAAAATTGCTTGCAAAAACTTTTAACATATTGATATGCTACAAATTTACAAATGCATTGCTAATAATGCATCCTAAATAGTCACCATGAGTTGGTGCCTGTGACCATGTTGTGGTTATCTATTTACATATGCACTACAACCTTTTCAATTTTATTTCAAATAATATGTGGTGCACATGTGATCTAGGGGATAAAAAATATGCTAAAAAATCATAATGCTCAAAATAATTCAAAACTAGTGCCAAATCATAAATCTCATCATTTTGATTCCAACGACGTTTGAATCACCTCAATCTGACACCGTGTGTGAATGTTATCATGTTTTGAAGTTTTTTCAAACAACTAAAATATAAACTTGCAGGGTTGACTAGGTTGTTTACTGGACAGACCATACAATGACGTGGAATTGATGTCAGTAGGCTGACTGGGTAGTACGGATGTCAGACAATCCAATCCTGTGCTGAGATGTGGCAGTGTCATATAAGTTGGGTTGGAAAAAATTTACTTGTTGTGGTGTTTTGGTTGGACCAATCAGGAGGAACCACGTGGCCCAATGAGGGGTGCCACGTGGCCCTCAAGTTTCATGCAAAATTTTCTTTGGGGAACGACCACCCCAGCAGGGTTCGACCTCATGACATCCAACACAATAACCACACGTCTTACCTTTGGAATGCGCATATGTTTCTTGTTATATATTGTATAACAATTATATTTAAATTGGTGGTCGATGCATTTGGGGAGGGGACAGGTGACCTGGCAGGCTTGCCTAATTGGCCCTGGCCTTAGGTCATATTCAATATCATACAACCATGGTGGAGAAGTGGAGTGGGGCGGGGTGGGTACATGGCCCTAGCCCCAAGCCATATGGAAATACCACATGACCACAAGGTAGAAGTGGAGGTAGAGGGGGTGGGACGTTAGCCCATCCCCCGATTCTAACAAACACTGTAACCGCTGGTGAAGCTGTGGAGTAGGAGCTAGCGCGTGGTGCCTAGCCTATGGCCCCATGACCCTACATATGAAAGAGAGCACGGTGCCAGCAGGTACGTGGACTCTGGCTCGCGTCCTTGGCCATATTAGATGCCACATGATCGATAAAAAGGGTAGAAAAAAAGGGCACAGGTGCCCGATTAACGGTTCAAAAATTTGCACTGATTTTAGTGAACTTTTCGCTACTCTCACACCAATTTGTCGCTTGGAAGTTCTGTTAAAATGGGAATTCGTTGCCTGTTTTGCCAGTTTGCTTATTTTGTAGGACAAATAACAGAGAAATGGAGGAGGCCTAACTTGGCCATTTTCTACCTTTTTTTAGCCCAAGGAGAGCCTACACAAGAGTTTTTGGGTGTTTTGGACACAATGACAACATTATTTTTGTGGTTTGAGCATTGTATGTTGATTTAATTGACATTTTGATCATATAATACTAACGATCAACATTGGAAGTTGGACCCGAGACGTAGCCCATGAGGGGTGAACTCCGTCATCAAATTGTTGTTTTTATTAGAATATATTATATTCCTTGGAAGGTAATAATGTCTTTGTATTATGCCGGAATTTGTCCACAATCTTATGTAAAAGAGTAATACATTATATCCCATATTTATTATGGCATAGTATACTCTTGTATCCATTTATTATATAAAGAGGTGTTACCTTGGAGAATTATATTATCCCACATCTAATATTTGAGAGTAATTCCTCCACATCTCTAGGTATATAATAGGGTCAAGGGAGCTTCTTAAACCATATACCATTTTGTGATACCATCACATCTTATCCTGTGCTCACAACATACTGCCATTTGTATCGGGTTATTTGTAGTTGCTCTCTTTGTAAAGATTATAGGAGATTTCTGGAGATAATAGAAGACAACCTTCCTGCGGGTATAGCCTGACTGGGTGAACCACGTATATTTGTTGTATTCTTTTTCTTTGTTCTCTTTCTGTTCTTATTTATATGTTGATATATTGTTTGTTTCTTAGATAGATAGCTATTTTAGTAGATCTAATATTCTAACATGGTATCAGAGCCACATGTGGCTACTATGATCTAGCATATTCTTTGAATTTAACCATCAACCTGTATATTCATTTTTTGTTATGTCGGAACTCATTATTTTTTGTATATTTTCTTTCTATCTAGTCGCCATTAGGCTTCTCTTAAAATCTAGGCAGGATTCTACATATTTGAGTTTTTTTCTCATAACCCTAACTTTGTTATGTAGTTTTTTGTAGATTTTTTTTAAGGGGCTCTTGGTTATTTTTCTATAAGATCTATATGGTTTTTGGATTCTCCTCAAGGAGATTTGTCTTCTAGTTGTAATATTTTTTATTTTTTTCTAGTTTCTTGGTCCTTTTTTTGTAGGGCAGAAGATTAACTAACCGAGAGTTCAAATCAAAATTTCGGCCACATAAGTGGATGTACAGTGGCTGCGCCATTTCCAAAATTGGATATAGTAAGCATTGGGAGAATTATTGAGTGTTTTTTGTTTTGACACTCGACTTTTTTTGTCAAATTTGTTACCTTCTATGCAAAATTTCCCAGAACGGAGTAGATATTTGGGTTCCTCTCAACCCAATTTAAAAAAAAAAAAACAAAACAAAACAAAAAAAAACAAAATCAGCTCAAATGGAGTATCGGAAGAAAAATTATCATTGATTTAAGATTGACAATTTTTTCAGGTTTTCTGGTGACGGCATAACGAACTACAAAAATTTACAGTTTTCTATCCACTTTTACTCTTGTCATTTCTTGCATTTGGGTTTATATTTCTTGTCAAAATTTCTATCATTATGACTTCAGAAGTGGCTTCTGTTCCTGAACTTGTTGGTTCTAACTATCTTGCATGGAAAAGGAAAATGGTTGATGTTCTCAGGAGTAAGAATATATGGAGGTTGGTTAATGGTGAATGCAAGAAACCTACAAATTCTCAAGCCTTGATTAAATGAGGAGAAAAATGTGATCAAGCAAGAGGGCTTATTGGTCAAACGATTTCAGATAGTCTTCAAGTAAGTATTGAGGCATAAGACAACCCGATTGAGGTATGGATAATTTTTGCTTCTTTATTTGATAAATATGATGATGTTTCTACTTATTACCTTGAAAAGAAGATTCATGAGCTAGATCCTACTAATTCTGATATAGTAGAATTATATCTTGTTGAATTGAAAACCTTAAATGAAAGTTAAATAATTGTGGTAAAGATTACAAGAAGACAAACATTGCTCTTATCATTCTTGTAGAACAAAAATTGTCATCTTGTTCTGACATGTTCATCCAAACTAGGAATAGGGCTCTTGAATTGTCTCAAAGTACCACGAAACTTACTTTTGATGATTTTTATAAAGGGTTGATAAATGAGCAAGAAAGATTGATTTCTTTAGGACAAGTCTCACCTAATAAATCTCTTATGGCACATAATAAGAATCCTAAGAAAAGTTTTAATAATGCTAAAGGTTCTTATTCACAGACTTCTAATCATACTAATAATAATGGTCATGCTTCTCATGCAAATCATGAAACTACTAAGAGGAAGAAAGTGTATGATCCTTGTAAGCATTGTGGTAAAACTAACCATCCTGGAAAAAATTTCTTTAAAGCAAAACGTTTAATGGCTAAAGCTAACAAGAAAAATTCTAATGAATCTCAAGTAGCTTTATGTGCATCTGTTGTTTCATCTAGTAATTCTTCTTCTAATGTGGAATGTATAATGGATTATGGTGCTTCTAAACATATGACTGGTAATGTTTCTTTATTTACATCTTATGACACTAATAAGCACTCATCTCAGAAAGCTTCTATCGTGCATGTCAAAAAGGTTTTAAATTTGAAGCTTGGCCTGATAAATATGTTCTTAAAGATATCAACCGAAATTACAAAGTAGTCTCTTCTGGTCCTGTTGATCATACAACTGGTTTATATAAATTTGTTGGTTTTAATTCAACTAAGAGACAACCCTTTTATTCCTATGTTGCTCATGCTAATGAACTAAGTAAATTATGGCATGAAAGATTGGGTCACTTGAATTATGGTAAAATGAAAATGCTAACTAAAATGGTTCATGGTTTGCCTAATATTTCTTCTACTACTTTTGTTTGTGAATGATGTGTTCTTAGTAAATATCATAGAGAAATGTTTTATAAAGGTAAATTTTGGTGTGCTAAAGCACCTTTGCAATTAATTCATAGTGATATATGTGGTCCTCTTGAAGTTCCTTCAATATCTCATGTAGTTTATTTTCTTACCTTTATTGATGACTTTAGTAGAAAATCTTGGGTTTATTTTTTGAAAAATAAAAGTGAAACATTTGTAAAATTTCAAGAATTTAAATCCATGGTTGAAAATGCATCTGGTAAGAGTATTAAAACCTTGCGATCTGGTAATGGGGGTGAATTTTTTAAGCAAGAATTTGATGCATATTTATCTAAACATGGTATTCAACATCAAAAGACTGTTCCTTACACACCTCAATAAAATGGTGTTGTTGAAAGGAAAAACAAAACTTTAGTTGAAATGGCTAGATGTCTGCTTTATTCTAAAGGACTACATAAGGAATTTCGGGCTGAAGTCATCTGTTGTGCTAATTTTATTTTAAATAGAGTTCCTACTAAAGCTATTAAGCATGTTACCCCTAGGAAAAATGGAATGGATGTAAATAGGATATTAGTAATTTTAAGGTGTTTGGTTGTGAATGTTGGGCTCATATTCCTGATGAAAAACAAAAAAAGTTAGAACCCAAAACTCACAAGTGTATCTTCATTAGTTATGATGAGAATTCCAAGGTTTACAGGTTGTTTGATCCTTCTAATCAAAGTGTCATAATCAGAAGGGATGTTCAATTTCATGAGGTATCTCCCCCACCTGAGTCTGTAGAATCTCATGTTACCCTGAATTTACCAATACCACCTATTACTCCTATTCATATTACTCCTTCTTCTAGTTTTTTGCCTCTTATTGATCTTGATTCTTCCTCTCCCTCAAGTATTCCACCTGAAACTCATGAATCTCCTGAAGTGACTCATGTTCCTTCTACTCTTCCTGTTTGGGCTTGGAAAACTCTTGAATCTGTAGATAGTGAGGTCAGAAATCCTCTTGACTCTCGTTGAACTAGATTTAACTTTTCTCTTATGACCAAAGTTTTGGCCAAAGATGATCCTACTACTTATGCTCAAGCTAAGGGTAAGCCTTGTTACACAGTAATTTGTCACCATTTGTCACCGTCCCTGTCACCCCTCTCCCGCACTTTGGAGGACTCATTCCGAGACCTGTGAGAAGTGACATAACTTGAAAAAACTTGCATTATATTCCTCTAAGTATGGAATTCATATGCCCTGAAGATATCTCCTGCAGAATATCCTTAAAAATTTCCCTTTTTCCATTAGCGTGGATCCACAGTGCACTACTCGCGCCAATAAGGGAAATCCTCCAAAGAGGACGTGCCAGTTGGCGCTCTGTCTCAGAGATATACTCGCGCCAACCGAGTTTGGGAAAGATTTTTAACAAACGCGCGCGGGAAGGTTCTTTCCTTTCGACTCATGAAGCTTTTTAAGGATAATGCCAATCCCATGGATGTCGTGATTAATATTATCTCCCTTTCCTCTATCCATAATAGCTTTTTGAGGATAAACCCAATCCCATAGATGGTGTGATTGATCTTATCTCCTTCTCCTCCATCTATAAAAGCTTGTTCCATTGACTTTGACAAGCTAGTTCGAGCATAGGGAGAATTATACTTTCAGAAGTCTAAGAGATTGTTGTAAGAGTCTTCTTTGCATTCATAATCAAAGAGGGAGAGGCTTGTTCCCAATCCCAACAAGCTTTGCAAGGCATATGTAGCTGATCACCTAGCCAAAGGAGGATTTGACGTCAGAACTATGGTTGTATTCTTCTTTGTTGTTTATCAATAATAGATGACTATCATTATGGTTCCACTCTTGTTGTTCATTGTAATGATGTTTGAGTTATATCTTTTCTGACCGATATATAATTGCATCTATTGGATTTTATGCTTGTATTTGTGTCGTTCTTTGCATGTGCAGGTGTCCATTCACGGAGATCGTGAGGATCGTGACCGGCCGGAGCAAAGTAACGGGAGTGTCGACTCTTCTACAACACTAGCGTTGGAATCCAAGTAGGCTCTCATCATTTACCTTTAATTTGTAATTAGGAACCTGCGTGTTAGCATTGTTTGATTGTTGCTAGACCCATTCTGGGCTAGTGGGGATCGCCTCTATCCACAGAGGGGATTTACCTCGCCAACAATTTGGCGACAATTCTTTCTGCTTCTGGATTGCGCTCTGGTCGATTCTCTGTTTTTCAGTCTGCAGTTTCTGGGTTAATACATTGTTTTCTTGCTGTTGTGCCAGCAACTGTTCTTCTACCTGCGCTGCCTTGTTTTTTGCCTCGGTTACTTCTGCCTGTAATGCACAAATCTCCTGGTCCTTAGTCTTCAACAGAAAACTTACCTCCGATGCCTTGTCAATAGTCGCTGCAGAATAAGCTCCCGCATACTGCGACAGCTTTGTTAGATCATCGGAGGGGTCCAATTCCTCTTTCCAGACTACATTGCCCGTGACTGTTTGCTCAGGAAAGATAGAAGGTTGATCAAGCCTTCGTCTCTTCCTTGAGCGCTTAACAACGGCTTTATGCTTTGGGCTGTAGAAAACATCCAGGGGAGGAATATCTTCCACCTGGAGAACAATTTGATCGGAAGGGTCTTTAGTAATTACCTCGACATCCTTTGAAATGGGTGGGCCGCTGGTTCCGCTTAGAACCTGAGAAGAAGTGGTATCTGGTGCATCGCTTGTCTTAGAGGTGTTTGTATCTTTGGAGCCTTCCTTTCCACTGATAATGGAATCGAATTGGTTCCATTGTTTAAGCAATTCAGGATCAATGGAGGTCTGTTTATGTTGCTCTGTCTAGGATTTGCTCCGCTCTTTTTCTTGTTCTAACCTCTGCTGCTCCTCTAGTCCTTTTCGCTGCTGCTCCTCTAACTCTTTTCTTTGTCTCTCTTCTTGCTCCCTTTTCTGCCTATCTGCCAATTCCTTTTTCTGCCTATCAGCCAGTTCTTTCTTATGTTTCTCCTCTTCTTCCTTCTTTCTCTGTTCCTCTATCTCTTTCTGCTTTCTCTGTTCTTGATCCTTCTGCGCCTTTTGCTGTTTTTCTATCTGCTCCTTCTTCTGCCTCTCAGCTTGCTCTTTTCTTTGCTTTTCTGCCTGCAGCTTCTTTTGCCTTTCCTCCTGTTGTTTCTTTTGTTCCTTAGTTGTAATAGGAGGTTGGCTCGTCTGTTGCCGACCAGGCTCGCTTGAGGAAGATGCTGGGGTTGTTGTCAATAAATCTAGAGGCAGAGTTTGCAACCTCTGCTCTCTAAGTTTATTGAACTCAGTTAACGTCTCATCATTGTATCTCATTCTAGCAAGCTCTTTGGCATAGCCTATTGTATCGGCGGCGATGAACAGGTCATCAAACTCATCTTCTTGATGGTCAACCTTTGTTAATTTGGCCTGTTCTAGGGCAGTGTAGGCGGTTTTATTTGGATCAAAGAGCCTGCTTGGGATAGTGGCTAGGGATAAAGCTTGCATCTTTGTTGCCTCTTTTTCTGCATGCTTAAGATCATGCAGAGTAAAAACACCAATTCTCAAGGGAAAAGAGGGCCAGCCCCTCTTCTTTTCTTTCTTGAGAGTTTGTGTGACACTCTCGGCCATAATCTGGTAGGAGATTTCTCGGGCCAACAATTTGTCTGGAACATATAAAGGGAGAACATGCGGCTTGGCCTGGCTCCCAAAAACCCTAACATAGGTAAAATGTTCTTCTCCGAACCAACTTGCTACAGCTGGTAAGTCGAAGGAAGCCAGATAGGAGATTTTGGGAATAGGCCGATCAAAAATGGAATAATGAATGGGAACCATAAAACCATTGCAAATTTGATACAAATGGTCCTTGTAAGAGGACTTCCACAATTTCTGATGGTACAAATGAATGGGTGAAGGGTCTTGGGTGGTCCACCTCCAACCGAGGATAGGAAACTCAGAATTAAAGCACAAGGTATCGATAATGTAAGCACTATAATAAAATGGTGGGATTTTCCTTTCGGTGACTACGGATTTGGCTCTAAAGTCACGAACAGCTACGGCCAACTTATCAGAAAGAATGGTGGCCCAATCCATGATTATACTATTAACAGCTGCTTCCATCAGGGGAACCATTTCTATGTCGAAATTAGCAGAGTCATGTAACCCCCATAGTCTACACATCATAATCCCCGCATAGCAATAGGGAGAAGCCAAAGAATCGACGGAGTACTTACCCGAGCTTTCGTGCTTGTGTTTGGCCGGATTCTGCCTCCAATCCCGGATGGGTTCAGATTGTACTTCATTTTCGGCTGCAAATTTCTCCACGAAGGCTTTGTTATAGATTTTCTCCGGCTCGGGCAAATGATACATTTGCCTTAGGTGCTCTGGCTTGAACGACCCGAAAATCCTTCCATCCCTTGTGTGAAACATTCTATCGATGATTGGAATTTCCTCGATTGCCCAGCGCACTACATCAGTGTAGGGAAGGACCTGCTCTCTGGCTGCTATCCTGTGAAGAAAGGAGTCGGCCAAGTCTTTGAGAGTAGCATCGGACTTCTTTAGTACATCCACACTAGCCTCTGTCACTGTCACTTTCGGTTGCTCAGCCTCTAATAGATTATATGTGCCCTGCCATGAAGTCCTAGTGAGACCAGTGCACGTAGTGTCTGAAATTAGGCCTTTCTTCTTATCTGCGGTAGCTTGTCCTGCAACAGATGTAGCAGCGGAGCCCGCGGTCCTCTTGGATTTCTTCCCCATCATGCTCAGGCTTCTCTCAACAGATGAATTCTACACAAATGCAAGAGAAATCGTAACAAGGAAATAACAATGACAATCCATAACAGGAAAGATATATCATTTGAAGCGTGGTGAGATTAATTCTCAAAAGTGGCTGCGGATCCAATCACTGGGAAGATATTGCAGATGCATTAATGGTGATTTAAGGCCTGCTACTCATTAAATGACTATTACACCGTTATCCGGCTGAATGACCCCCTTAAGCGTGCAACAGATATTTTGGCGGTTAAACGCAAGTGTTCGTTAATCGAAGGGGCAAAGTTTTAAATACACATGCATTACCTTATCCCTGCATTTGACGGCATTTTGAAATTTGCGCTTTATCAACCGGATATCAATATAACTTTAAGGCTTCAAGCGATGACTTTTTGAGAATGCCGACCGCCGATGAGTGATATCGCGGGGAATAGATGCTACACAATCATTAGAAAAAGATCCTGCCGAGTGCCGATAGCGACATCGCATCGGACTAGCGCGTGGAAACATTACAAAGTGCATATAAAGTGATTTGCCAATTTCCGATTGCGATATCGCGTCGCATCGGGGGTAAGACCCGAGCGCCTTATCAAAGTGCAAAGGATTCTGCCGACGGCCGATAGCGATATCGCATCGGGTCGGGATTTATAACTTAAAGCGTTTATCCCACATGAGGCAACGCCGATAGCCGATCGCCGATATCGCGTCGCGTCGGGGCGTGAGTTATGTGCCCTTATTAGGTGTGCATGGAATATCGCCGATCGCCGACAGCGATATCGCATCGGCGGAGAACAAGGTGCCGTTTTAATATATTTCTCATGTCATTGCGATATGCGATCTTGCGATCGCTTTATCGCAATGACAAAAGATTGTTTTATTATTGGAACACTACTATTCAAAAAGGCTTAAATACATAAACTCATTTGATTATCATACCTTTTTGAACACAAAAGCATTGATGCCAATTAAATTTTAAAAGGGACCCATTCCATATGTTAATTTTTTGTGTGAATGAAAATGTTATGAAATGGGGGGTTGTTGTAGAGCACAACAGGACCCAAGGACATAGCCAAGGAGGGGTGAACTCCGTCATCAAAATTTTGTTTTGTGATGCCACATGTTCTCTACTTTTCTCTGGTTAAATCTACAAAACTTAACTAAGATTTTAAAGTTTATGTGCTTTTGCAATTATGATCCATTGCCCACAAGACATAAACTAGCTTGCAAGAATTTTCAATAAACCTTCAATTTTTTATTTCAGATCAACATGACTTAACTCAAGCACCAGTAACAATGCATTGATTCATCCATTAAAGCATTGGATAGTGTTGGTATTCATTAACAAAATCTTGTAACTTCAAAGTGTACTAAAAAGGTATGAGCTGGCCATTAAATGATGCATCCAAGATAGGCATCATACTTTGGTGTGGATAATAATAATGCTTGATCCATAAAATTCCATGGATATTCTACTGGATAGTTTGTCACAATGAATCTGATAAATTTATACTTAAAAAAATCTTTAAATCTACAAATATAGGGGTTTATTTCTCTTTAGATTTTTGGATCTATAATTTATTGTTTATTTCATATGCATACAAAATTATAATTATGTAGACACTAGATAGTAACGAAATTAAAACTCATAAACCATGATTGACACATGATATAACTTAGGAAACTCTTTCAGGAGAAAACCCAACTAGAAGATGAGGTCGCTCTACTCTCTTTCTCTAATATAAAATGGTTGCGAGTACAAAGAAGTAAGGGTCGTGTCTTGTGGGTTATTACAATGCACAAATCATCTTTGTGTTATCTCTCCCTATCCCTCTCGACTACTCTACTTGTCTATGGAACAAATGCACTCGAAAAGAATGTAACACCTTTTCCTCCTAGTGGCTTGGTTATAACATAGCTTGATAACCTACTATTGGTTAGGTTTGACTCCCTCAACTCTTAACCGAAGTTACAATATGGAATAATTTAGAGTCTAGTTATGATCAAATGGTTAGCCCCTTTTCCTTGAGTAATGGGGGCTGACATGGCATCCTTTCAAATTATGGTGGTCGAAACAAGAAGGTCAAATTTCGAGTGGCATAATTTTTTCATACAGACTCTGATTGATGTGATTATTACGTTGTTGGAAAGGTACCTGTGTGTAGAATAGGGAAAAAATATGTTGTGCTAAAGTGACAAATATTTAAACCGAAAAAATTTTGATGCCTCATAATGCTCCCAAAAGGTTACAACCCCAAATTTGCCAAACTAGGTCCCACTAGTAAAAATGGTCTTGTGAGTTGATTCCTCCACCTTTTTCACTCTGAAAGCATCGAGACAAATGACAAATAATATAATGATCCAATTCATATCAATGCTTTTGTATGCCTATGTGTAGACCAACACCCTTTGCCTTTATATCAAAGGATGTAGGGTGAATCTAAATTACATGGATCATTATAAATGGGGTGTCTATACATCAGTTAGTGTATTAGATAACATGATAAATTTTAAAGCATTAAAGATAAATCAATTTAGTGTGCTTATGATGTGCATGAGCATTGTTAGATGGTGCATCCCATAAAATTACACCGCTAGATGGTGCAATCTGAATGTCATCAAAGCATTAACAATTTAAAAATAAAATAAAAAACAATGAGATTAGAACCTAATTTTAATTTTTAATCTATTAAAAATGTAAGTTGAGGGATAACAATTAATTCACTTGGTCTTGAAGTGGCATGGTTGCAATGTAGAGAAAAAATGAAAAAAATGGTATGGTTTGGAAAATTTCAAAACAAACACAAGTCCATTATGGAGTAGAAGGGATCAAGAAATTGAGCACTCTAATAACATTGGTCAACAAAGTAATAGTAGGGACAAAGTGAACATCTGTGCTTGTATGGGTGTGAAATATTAGGTGAATGGTAGAAATGAACTTTTAACTTCATAATTCTTTTTAAGCTCTAACCTACATTGATACACCCAATATCTATACATGTCAATGAATTTATAGATATGTGGTGCGCCACTATTTTTTTTGATGTATCTCAATACACTCACCTAGGTAGGTGTAATTAAATTATTTGAGGTGCATAGGCATTAATTTTATAAAAAGATGGTTAATATATTTTATAGAATAGTTTGGTCTAGATTGATGCTCGTGGTAGAGTTGTGCATTGAAGCAATTAATATTAAAATGAACTAGTACATTTTTATGGTATAGGCATACTAAGAAAAATACATCTACTAAAACCTTTGACTACTTGCCTCCACTAGAGATGGAAAAGGGAAAAGTGGTTTTGGAAAGACTTCTACCAATTAAGGTTTTCCTTATAGTAGCGTAAGAATGGTGATTGCATCTTCCTTCACTTTTAACCTTATAAACACTTATTCATCTAGAGAAAATGCAACTGTTCAACTTAGAGATTTATGGATCCTATAAGATTGTAACCAAAATTGGGGAGCCAATATATGTTTTAGAGTTAACCTCTTCTTTACACATTCACAATGTCTTTCACATTTTTTGCATGAAAAGTCTCTTTTAAGCCCAAAAAACAAACAAACTAACTTTTCTAAGTTGGAGGAAAAAGAACAACACATTTTAGAGGCCAAAAAAATAAATATTAGTAGTAGAGTTTAGGCTTCTGTGATCCATATCAAGTTTACAAAAAAAAATTCGACGAAGATCACATGAGACATCATTTGTCGACGCGTTTCGAACCAACTAGTGTGGTTTATCGTCAGGACAAGTTGAAGAAACAGATCTAGCCTAGCAGTTTAAATAGACAGAGCAAAGCCCCCAGCGGTAATATCACATGCCTAAGACCAAAAACCAAGTATATACGAAAGAATTTTCCCTCTAATGATGCTACATGGAAAGTAGAAAATTATATTCCCACTAATGATGCTCCCTCTAACTCGACCTCCTTGGTAAGGGACGTTAATTTAGAAATTGTCATATATATATATATAAAAGCAAAACGTATGGACAAAGACATAGGTTTGGTAACTTCATGTTATGGCGTGTCATTGAATAAACCTCAAGGGACCACACGGTGCGGAAAATTGACAAACAGTTGACCTTTCTATGAATGTCGTGAGACGCTTCCAAGTAGTTTGGTCACACAAATTGACATCACGGTACTAAACGACAAACTGGCCGATTACCTATCCGAGATTTCCAAACTTAACCCAGCCGACATTTGAAAACTTCAGTAACGACAATCCACGAAGGTAGGGAGACGGAGTAATTTTTCCATGTGGTTTCCCATATTTTGCAGCGGGAAACCGGTTTATACTCGGGAAAAGGAATGAGAGTTTGACGGCGATTTGACAACGCGGGATTCAGCGATTGGTTGATAGTAGATAGAATAATGATGTGGACCCACATGGCCACATAGTCAAAAGCAGAAACCCACAAGTGGCTCCAGTCCAAGGTGCAGTAGCGAGCTCGAAACACGGCAGAGTGGCAATTTCATTGCAAGTTACAACGCCCAAGTTGCACAGATCGAACTTCCTCGCACAGACAATGACATTGGACAAATAATTCCTCTCTTTTTCCAATTCCTAGTGTTATAAAAAGAATATTCATGTCGTAGATAACGCTGTACAAGTTAGGCAGGCATCACGGGTGCCCAGTGCAGCTCTGGTTGCTTCGGCTCTGTTATGGGAACAGAGATGAACAGTGTGGTGTTGTCCAAGTCAGAATCCTTCTGGCCCAGGTTCAAAACCCGTATAAAACCGAAAAGCAAAAAACATTCTTTCAAACTAAACCCTTCTTCAAGGTACGCTGTCGAGATTTCCCCAGCTACTCGGCTTACCAGCTGGAAATCGGAGTCTTCCGGGAGGATTGTTTCGATTTCCGGAGACGGAGAATTGATTCCTGTAATTCTGTCACCTGTCGGAAAATCAATATCCAGTGAGCGGCAGCCCACAAAAAAGGAGAAGTCACTGGGATTCGATGCAGTAGAGATGAAGGTCAAGTCACGGGATGCTCAGATTTCCGTGAAGTCACGCCAATCAGAAGTTTGCGCTGCAGAGTCGGTTCCAAAACAGATTTCCGATGAAGAGGAGGTTAACCTGAGACAGTCGGAGCGCCGGTCGTGGGTTCGAATCGCGAAGGCGTTGCTGTTTCCAATGGTAGGCAATCCCTTGGTGTTTCAATTTTAGCGTAGGACTTATCTAAGCAAGCTCGCTTGATTTTTTTTCAAAATTGTTTGGAGCGTTTCAATTTTTTCTTAATTGGGGAAATATTCAGCTTGGGGGATTTATGGAGCACTAAAAATTCTGAAGCTAGAAAGTTATTACTTGGATTTCAAAAAATTCCGATTTTGTCAAAATTGTTCTGGTAAAATGGCCGACTGTTTGTCAATGATGTATAGCCCAGGTGTTGGGGAGGGTTTAATGATAACCTCCCCGCCCAGGTTCCATTCACCAGACATGACATGATAATTATGTCGAAGAAATCCTGAAACAAAATCCTGAAAAATGGATTCTATGTACGGCTATGCCGGGGGCTTTTCAGTGCTGGAAGAAAAAAATGGCCGACTGTTTCGTAAAATGTATGCTAGGGGTTATAGTTGTTGGATATAATTAATTGAGTGGAATGTGTGGCTGACATTGTTCTTCTTTAATTCTTCTATTTGCCAGGCGCATGGGCCGACGGTTTCTCACCGAGGAGGCCACGCAAAGGATGCCGAAATGCCAGTGATCGAGCAGCCCAAAAGACAAGAGATTCGGCAAGTAAACGAAGTAGCAGACTCGATCCCGAGATCAATTGACCATCCATCTAAGTTTAGTAGCACCTCTGCAGAAGTGGGTTCTAAGAGGTGCAAGCTGTTGAAATCTATAGATTTTCACAGGAAGTTGAGCTCTCATGCCAACACGCCTAAAAGCTTCTTCAAAGGTCCGGAGATCGAATCCACTCCCCTCTCCTCCTTGTCTCCTTATCCGGAACTAATTCCGCGGCCAGACATGAATAGTACGAGTCCTAATTCGCAGCCGAAGAAGCTTGATATGTCGGCCAAAAGAAAGGGAACCATTACGGCGGACGCAACAGGCGAAGGCGAAGGCGAAGGATACGACATGGCCATAAATTTATCGGTTTTGATAATAATTATGGGGTGCCTCGTAGTGTTCTCAGACAGGCTCTTAGCCGTCGCGTGTACTTCCTTTTGGTGGTTTTTACTTCCAAGCCTCTTGAAAAAATACGGTGTATCAACTGTAGCAGATGTTAAGATCAAAAGATCAAATGGTTCCAAAACAGAAGCGTGAGCGACATCATCGCTGCCCTTCACAGGGTTGAGTTTCGAAAGAAAGGGTTGGTGCAGATAAAACAGAGGCATTCCAATTTGAGAGTGAAGAATCTCATTCCATTATGGGATTTGTAAAACTATTTCGTTGTGTGTAGTTGTAAAGCAATTGATAGGAAATTCTATCATAATTCAGTCTCGATTATGATGAGTCAAACCATTAAGTTGTCGATTATGAGAGTGAAACCATGATTTATTGAGAAGTAAAGGTTGTAATAGGTTTTATGATGAGGATTTGTAAATTTATTTTTTATATTTTTAATAATTTAAAGAATTAAAGTTTTAAAAAATTGAATATATTAAGATAAAATAATTTAATAATTAAATTACTTTAATTTTAATGCTTTATATTATAGTTTTGCTTTTTATTATTGAAATAAAAGAAACATGGCTCTTTATCAAATTATATAATTGATGAAATTTATGGAAAAAAATAATTTAAGACATAAATAGAGCTCAAATATATATGCTGAATAGAAAAATTAATCCAATAAATATTTGTAATAGAAAATAAATTTGTTAAAATTAAATTGTCAATAAAAAAATATAATTGATGAAATTTATGGAAAAGGACATAAATAGAGCCCAAATATATATGATGAACATGTAAATTACTTTCATTTTAGATAATAAACATATTTGCAATATCAAATATATTTATTTATGTAAAAGTTAGATAGTTGAAACATTCCTTTACATTATGAAATTTGAATTTCCAATTATATTTATAAATAAAAGAGAAGTTGAAACATTCTTTACATTATGAAATTTGGATTTCCAATTATATTTATAAATAAAAGAGAAGTTGAAACATCATATATTTATGTACGTAAAAATTAGATAGTTAAAACATTCTTTTAGATTATGAATTTGAATTTCTAATCATATTTCATCTATAGGTATATATATATGAATTTTAGATGGAAGGAGGTTTGTTGATTTTTTTTAATTGAGTACCTAGCTTGATTCTCAAAGGAATATACTTAGCATATTCTTCTTCTTAATGGTTATCAACAACTGTAGTGTATTACATAGTTTGTTAGGTTGCAATGACTTCTAATAAATTTAAAAAATTAGATTCTTGTCATGTGGCTCCCCACTCACCAATTTCCTAGGGATTTGAGATTATAAGCTATTCATATTGTTGTTGAAGATTTTTGGTAAGAACTATGTAGTGTTTTTGATCCGTCCAACATTTCAGATAGCTACTCCATCCATCATTAGCACTCGTTTAATCATATAGCTCCTTGGTCCCTGATTATGGATGGAGTAACCATCCGAAACATTGGAGGGATCAAAAACACTACACAGTTCTTGTCGAAAATCTTCAACAACAATTTTAGATTATTCCAATTCTAATAATTTCTTCCATGTTGAGATTATTCCAATTCCAATACTCCTCACGATTTACAGTAGTGTTAGTAGTTTTTGCAAAATTTGTCTATGTCATATGGGCTTGGGTAGGCAGTTGCCAATTAGAAACTTTGTCGGTTTTTCAATGGATGGAAATGTGACTTTCTCATGTTTTTACCGCGAAAACATCCATGTTTAAAAAAAAACTAAGGCCTGAAAACAACCAAAACATTCATAATCCATGAGTTATAAAATACATAAACACCAATACTTTGAGCACAATGTTACCCTATAGTCAAGGCAATGAAAAAAACATAATGTCACATATAGGTTTGATTGAATATTCCTATAGAATTAGGAGGTTTATATATATATATATATATATATATATTCTCAAAGATGAAGAAGCATCCTCTATGCAACAAGAACAACCATCAACCACTATCAATAAAATTTAAGATGTGTCTTTCAGTTCTTTAAAGATCATTATCATGACACATGCCAATAAAAGAAACCATGTCAAAATCTAGAGCAAAATCTCTGCTCCAAAATCATAATTGTCATTTCAATTCAAAGCAAGGTATCAAAACTGAAAATAAACAAGAAAATCAGAGGATGGGCCCATTTCATTTGAAGAACTAGAGGGGAGTTTGTTGGGTGGCCAACAAGATGTTAAATCAACCTTCTAGAATGGGAATTTACAAGAATAAATCTAAATGGAACAACCTCCTGGCTATGTTCAAAATACTTCTAGCCTTATTTCACAACTTGAGAAAGCTCCTTAAACTTAAATGGATAACTTTTTTCTTGACATCAACTTTTCTAGATGTCATTCTAACCCCAATGTTTATACTAATAAAATATGAAACCATCTCATAATAATTGTTCTTTTTTTTTATGATCTTATTCTCATTAGCAGTGACCTCAAAATTTCAAACCGCAAGAAATTGATCTTTAAGAACAACTCTAAAATGAAAGATTTCTTTTTTGCATTATTTCCTTAGCTTTCAAGTATTGCAAATCAATGAATGGTTTTCCATTTCTTTCTCTAAGTATGCATGTGACCTTCTTCATTTCTTTCACAAGGAATATTGTAAATAAACATACTCTCGCTTTCAATCTAGGGTTAAACTTGTTGCTTCCAATACTATGCCTAAAGTAGAGGCCACTTTGTATTGTCTATTAGTTGGTAGACTCTTATATTTGACTCATAGCCATCCAAATATTTCCTTTGTTTATTGTCTTATTACTTGTTATATCAAAATTCGCCATGACAACCACTGTAACACAATAAAAAGGATGCTTCAATATATCTTACACATAGTTCAATTTGGGATACATTATAGTTTGGGAGGGCATAGTTGATTTCAATAATTCATGTTGGGTTGGTGACCTTGATGATTGAAATTCCACTGCAACTTAATTTCAATCTTGGTTCCATACCTATCACTTGGGCTTATAAGTAGCAACAAGCTATTGCTCTTACTTCAGTAGAAGTAGAGTATCAAACATCAATTAATGCAAGTCAAGAAGCATTATAGATTTGATAGATCCTTTTAGAGTTTGGATTCTAGAAGTAGCATCCAACCATCCTCTAGTGTGATAGTCATAGATCCATCAAACTCATTAAAGATCTAATTGAGCTACAGGTGCACTTCAAAAGAAAAAAAAAATCAAGATCACATTCTCAAAGTGATTTTTTTTACCTATAGATAATCGAGCAGTAGACAATTTCATGAAATATATTATAGAAATTAAGCTTTTCTAAAAAATGATTTATGTTATAAATTTAGGAAGTTATCATTAAGGGGCGATAGTTTCTAATACCTCTTTCTTTCTCCCATTATGTCACCTTTATAAATCATTTCATCCTATATCAAGTTGTTCTTAAGGGAGGATGTTAGAATACTTACACCTCGGAAGTAGTTAAGGTCGAGTTGGTTTAATGTATCTTTAGGTAAAAGTGTGTGTTATTTAATATACTTCTTTAGTATGCATTAGAATGCATTTGTAGTTATGCAATCCTATAGTCACGATATAATATAGACATAAAGTGATTTGATAATTCATATTCTTCCCAATACTAATGACTATATTGATCTATGGCTTGACACTTTATTGATCCATGGTTTCTATTTAAATAACATATAGGATCATTTGCAAAACATCCATTGTGAGAAACTCTTATGTACAATATTTTTATTTTGAATTAATATATTTCCTCAAGTGGCATATAATTAATATATTTCCTCAAGTGGCAGTGTTGGTTGGAGTTGTGGACGATTTCCTTCTTTGAGGGCTTCAACCATATAAAACATTGGTGTGCTCATTTTTCTATAGTTGTATAAACATTGCTTAAAGTGTTTGTCTTGTGTAGAAATGTCATGTTTTGTCAAACAAGTAATTGGAGATTAGAGAAAATAGTGTGTTTATGAATTCGGACCTTAAAGATGATATTAAATATTTTTATCGTGTCAGCCAAAAAGTTAGCAAAATAATAAAACAACCTGCAATTCTAATTTATTTTGTTTCCGAACATGACTATGCAAACAAACAACTAACACATTTAATATCTCTTTTATTTATAACTATCACAACCACATTAATAAATGAGGTTTATAAATGTCAATAGGCCCATATCAAGCACATAGATCAATTATCAATAATATTAAGAATTAATGTTGTTAATGTTATTATCAATAATATTAATATAAATATAAGAACCCTATTAACAATAATTAATATTATATTATTACTTTTTTTTCAAGGTGGTTCGCGGACATTGAGTGGCCACTACATCCATGGGAAAATCCAGGTAGATCAACCCGAAGGGATCTACCCACCGACCAAACTAGCAAGGCCTAATCCCAAGGGCGTTGAGGATATTTGACCCTGTGACTTACCGATAAGCGAGGCACTTAGCAATAGGAACTCGACCAACTGAGTTATCCCTTGGGGCTATTATATTAAATAATAATAATTAATAATAATAATAATAATAATAATAATAATAAATAAATAAATAAATAAAGATGATAAAAACAATTATATTAATAATCATTTAATAAATAATAATGAAGTAATTATGAAATAAACATTTAATAAAAATCAAAGAACAATTTAATTGTGGTGATACAAAATACAAATTTAAACACTCTACTAGAACATAGTTATTAAACACTAGCCTCTTCCAAAACACATCGAGACCAATGACAAAAGAAACACCAATTAAAATCAACAGGATAATGATCACGACCATTCAAGCTTTCCAACCAATTCCTTCTCGCACTGTCTTGCATTTTTGCATAACGTTGAAAAGAAAAAGGCGGTGAAATCCGCAAACCATCTATTGATTTCACTCTTCATATAGCTATAAATTTTAGACCCTGCCTCTCTCTATCTCCAATATCTACAGTGGCTGGTTGCAAGCGACTAATATTAAACACAAGGGATAAATATTATAAACCCAAGGTATAAAAACCCTAAGATAAATATTATAAACCCTAAAATAAACACGGTTGACCATGATTTACCATCATTGATTTTCATACTGAGATGATGTTTGTAACTGTTGGAAAATGTAACTAGGTTCGGTCTTCATTTAATGTATTTGAGTCATCATGTAATGTACTTGTCAAAAGAATAAGGAAAATAATTATTATTATTGTGACTTATTAAAGCATGGATTTCATGCTTGGGTCATCATGTTTTAGGTCAAAGTCCCCATTGAGGACTTCTTGGAGATATCCTGAGTCAATAGAGTCATTGTACTTTTAAAGAGACCCTTATTGGGCTTTTGAATCATGTAAAAAGGTTAAGTATTGAGTCAAATGTAATTTATGTATCCTCCACATCAAGTCGACCTAGAAGAGATCAATTCGACCTAAAGACACTAATTTGACCTCACATGAAGCCTATAAATACAAGCAAGTCGAATTCATTTGGAGCACTTCATCACTCACAAGTTCGATATCTCTAAGGAAGTTGGGAAGTGCGAAGTCTAAAGCTGGGAAGCAAAAATAAGTGCGAGTTGGGAGGAGTCTAAGGAGAAGAACAAAATCGAAATTTTGGTGCCTCTCTCTCTCTCTGTTTCGTGCCCTAGATTGGGAGATCAAAGTCTTCCAAGTTTCACTAATGCTGGAAGCTACTACCTAGTCGAAGTTGTTGGAAAGGGGTCAAAGGTGTGGGAGGCTGAATTGGTGTGGAGGGAAGGTATGGCATTTGTCTAGGGTGAAGAGTCTCAAAGAATACTATTGAAAGGAAGAATTTTCTTGACTGATTTTCCCCTCGAGGGGGGTTTTTCCCTGACATAGTACCTATATCTTGTGTCTCTTAGTTTGTGATCTTCATACACACATAATATGGTAATTTCTTGATGAAAGATAAGAAAATAAAGAAGTAAATGAAGCCAACATACTCTAAAGTAATTATCAAGAATGGAGAATCAAACCCTAATATAACTGCTTTGATTTTCCAACATGGTTTTAGAGCTAAGGTCAAGAAAGTTTGAAGATCACTTTGTTGGCTCAAAAGGAATGAACATGGATTCTCCCTCTTTGATAAAATATATGAGAATGGGTATCAACACTACTGGAAGATGGATTAAGAAGGTCATCCACTACTTAATATTCAACAAGGTCACAAGTAAAGTGTTCTTGGCTGTTCTTACAGGTTCTCTTAGTAATAGCAATGCATGGATCATTGGTAGTGAGGAATCAAGGCACATGGTAGGAGAAAGTAAAAAAATTCATACACTATCAAAGAAGCCATCTTCTCATGCAGTGGAATTGGGTGACAACAAAAGCTATGTTGTTAGAGGCATGTGATCAACATCATTGAAGATAGAAATTGGATTGAAGTCTATCATATAGTAACTCAAGCCTTGAGGATCTGAATTGATAGTTCGAGGTACCAACTCAAGAAAAATAAAGTAAGTATTGTCTATCAAATCAGAGGTATGTAAACACAAGGTACGTATGCTTATAATATTTTAAATTTTCAATATATCTAATCTTAAATGGTTCATACAATCCTTATTTATAGATAGTCTAGGGTAAATATTGTAATCCCCAGATAACCTATGAAAGTCTCATATTAGAACCTTAATCCTTATCTTCTAGGATTCAAATTTAGGATGTCAAGTAAAAGTCCCAATATCAATTGAAGTAATAACTTGAGTTTCAATATCATAGGATTCCATCTTCCATGGTTTCGTAGAAGATCTAACTTGAAAAATTGAATCATGTTCTTGGTATCACATGTTTTGCTTAAAAGTATGTATTATAGGTATAAAATATCATGGCTTAATACAAAGAGAACACTTCAAGGAGTCCTTACAATGTTTGTCAAGGAACATCTCCAGGTATGTCTTAGACTATACACCTTATAAAATTCTCTTAATATAAAACATACGTTCATCTTATTTTGAAATCTGTATTACTAACATAATTTTGTCTAGCTTCCTTGAATCTTCAATATTCTTTATTGGGTGATTCATCATTAGATAAATATACCCTCCTCACGCCCTTAATTATTCCTATAGAACCCTAGAAAGGTTCTTTGGAAAACCCTAACTTAAGGGTATGCTAATGATAATGTGTGAAACCCTAATCTGCTGAGTGTTATTGAAAGAAAAATGTCTAATGCTTTGAAGAAGTATAAAATAATTGGTTGATGCTTTGATGATGTCTTTTTTGGGGTTTTGGTATGATTATGGAAACCCTAACTTGTTAGGATTGAATGCTAATGTCTAAAATCTCCGACCTTTAAAGTATTGGTAATTTTGGGTTTGCTATGCTCTTATTTTGAAACCCTAATTAATTAGGGTTTGGTGGAATGAGTAAGCAAGGCCCTTATAATGTCTTTGAAATGATTCCCTTGGAATGTGTGTTTGCTCGATCAAACCCTAGTTTAATCAAGTTTGTTGTATGTCTAACTCTTATCGATATTTGTGAAGTTGGGTTTGACTAACGCATGATATGAAATGCCTATGCATGATGATGAAGTCCTAGATGTATGAGTTAATGTATTTGTTGATGATCGTGAATTCTAAGGTTTGAAACTAAGCCCTAATCAAAGCTTTTTTTCTAGGATGATAGTATTTGTGAAATTCTAGGGTTTTAGAGTTAAACCTTAGTAGAAGTAAAAATCTTTGATGTATGATGATAATGTGATAATTTGAGATTTGTGTAAGATTGTTGAAATATGAGTTTTAGTTGTGATTGATGTTTGATTGAAAAATCTAGGGTTTTCAACTAACCCTTGTGGAAGTTGGTCATGTTGATGACTAAGTTGTGATTGGTTTTGATTATTGAATCTCATGTATGAAATCTAGGGTTTGTATAAGATCCTAGTAGAAAGTCTAACATATGAATTCTAAAAGTTAGATACATTTCAGATCTATACTTATTTGAATTGTTTCTAGGGTTTTATGTATTTTGTAGTAGGGTATGTCATACCTTTGGAAGAAAACATTCAAACCCTAGATGGAATGAAAGTTGTTATGAAGTAGTCTAGGGTTTATGAAAAATTCCCTAGCAAGATGTTGAAGAGTATGTGTCTCTTGTTTAAATTTGGGAATCTGATATATGTAAGGTTGAAATGCTTCTGTATGGCTAACTTCATGCTTCTATAGTTTTGGTTGTACTTGCTATCTAAGTTGTGCAAGTACAAAATCTTCAATATGCTAAAGATGTTCATTGATGTGATAAGCATGATGGGGATGATGATAACTCTGATGAAATGGTTGGAATCCATGAAAGATTCTCCGATGACGAAAAGAAGAAGTAGAACTCCGTACGTTAAGAAGGAGTCTAGATGAAATCTCCCTAGGTTAAGAGGGAGCTTGAATGAAATAAATCTCCCTCATATAAGAGGATGATGGAGAATATTCCTTGTATAGGAATAATTAGATCCTCTTTGATTAAAAGGCAGTGAAATATATGGTTCTCTAATTCATGTTTCATGCACTAAACCAAGACTAACAACTCTAAGTTTAGTGAAGACCATGAGTGAGAGAAGGAAATTGGAAAATGCATTTTGAGGTGTTGTTGAAAGAAGGAAAGCAAGATCTGATTGAAGAATATGTTGTTGAATATGAAATAAGAAAGGAAAGTGTATGATTGAGGAATATTCTGTCAAATATTCAGTTGATATTCCTACCATGAAAAGTTGAGAAGTAACATCAAGTTGTCTAGAAGACCCTAGAGGTTTTTGTTTGATTATGTACATATAAAAGTATATTATTGATTGGGGTTGTGTTTTTACAGGTGAATCTGTCAAAGGTTTTGATAGCATGTTGGTTACCAATTAGTTTGATTTCGAGAGATTATTTATTTTTGATATGTTGGATCTAGGAATGTTGAGGCTTTATGAGTAAAGCATTTCCTGGGAAGACATTTGGCCAACATTTTGTGTTGATGTCTAGGTACCAAAGTTCGAAAAGGTGGTGTTGGTTATAGAGCTATGTTTTTGGATACATACCTAGATATTTGGGTTGGCGGTTAGAAGGTAAGCCTGATGGTACCTAGAGAGGCTGAAAGCTTGAGTCCATCTTAGTCCCACCCAGATAGATATCCCTATTCAGGAATCTAGTCCATGGGATTGTTGTGCCTAAATTGTTGAGAGACCAATGGATAGATTGCCCTGGTTGGGAATCTAGTCCATGGCATTACAGCGCCTAAAGTTCTTCATTGTTCATATAGTTTGAGATCTTCCATTGTACTTGTATATGATGAATACCTACCTCATTAAGAGGGAGTGTTGGAAAATGTAACTAGGTTAGGTCTTCATTTAATATATTTGAGTTATCATGTAATGTACTTGTCAAAAGAATAAATAAAATTATTATTATTATTATTATTGTGACTTATTAAAGCATGGGTTTCATGCTTGGGTCACCATGTTTTAGGTCAAATTCCCCCTTGTTATAGATCTAACCCAGAAATATATGATAATAGAAATAACCCAATAAATAACAAGATCTAAATCTCTTATTGATCAAAACCCTTAAGGTAGGGTAACACCATACATTCACTCCTTAAGGAAAGAGAACACTCCACAAGCCATATGCCTGTTCATACAATAATCCTTGACACCTCTCAATGTGGAGTCTCCAGCTTCTATATAGGCCTCATACATACAATACGATGGGTCATTACCATGGTTCCCTCAATACCATCTATCTAATACCATGGGCCCATTACATTATTATTAACTACTTGTGGTCCCTTACATTATATCAGTTAACCACCTTATTTATTATTATGGCCCATCCCATTATTACATTATTCCCTTGGGTACCTCCCTTTGGACCCCATATTATCCCCCCTAGGTATATAACATTCCACCCCCCTTAGCATGTTTCATCCCCGAAACATGGGAAGAACACAAATAATAAGATCTACTCAAAAGAGTAGTCCACTGGTACCATGCACGTGCATCTAGCCATCTAAGAGAAAGGCGAACCCTCGATCTCGTTGGTGCCTTGCTCGCTTGAGATGGAAGTTGACCTTGGCCGCTCTTCTGTGTTGATGTGTAGTAGGTGGATCTTCACTCCTCTCTATCTGTCATGTGCAGGTTGTTGTCCTTGTGGCTAATTCGTTGCCATCTTGTTGGTTGTTTTCTTGCTGGGTGATGTGGGTGGTGATATGCTGAAGGTTTAACCCATGGTGTCTTTTTCTTTAATTCACCCTTTACTGGAGCCTGACTGTTATCTGGTGCATGTTGTGGTGCCTACTTTGGCGTCTTATCTTCCAATATTACTTCAACCACTGAGCCCTCATCTGATGTATCAGCACCTGTAACTTTTTCTGCTTTAGCCTCTGTTTGTGTTTGATTGTCGATCATCAAAGGCTCATCATCTGATATGTCAGTCCCTGGAACATCTTCTGCTTCAGCCTCCTTGGACTCTACCTGTTTATTGATGGAAATATCCTGTAATGTAATTTTCTTCTTTTTATACTAGAGCTTCAGGAATTTCTTTTGCACATTAATATTGATAGTACCCACGGATTTCATCCAAGGATATCCCAAAACAACATCCATGTTATCCATATCTGAAGTATAAAAGTCACCATGCAACACATACTTATCCATAGAAAGCTTCAAATCCTTATAAACTTGAACATCCTCATCATCAACCTATGTGTTTTCAATGTGTTTGGCTGGAACTTGCAATTTTTTTGCCAAATTAACATTGATAAAATTATGCTTGCAGCTAGGATTTATAAACACAATGATCTTATCCTTCTGAATCAATCCATGAACCTGCAATAAGGAGATACCAGTAGGAATAACCCCACATGTCTCTCATTATCTCGTTTTCTGGCATGAGACCATCTGTCTAAAAGGAATTTTTCAAATTCTTCATCGGGCAAGTTGGAACACTTCTTTTGGTTAAGTAATTCCCACCATGTGGCTGCCTCATCTTTAAATTTAGTCACTACCCAAAATTTCCAATGTTCAGGCCATAATGAATTTTGTATTTTTATGTGTTCTTCAATAGTAGGACCCTTATCTTTTCCTGTAAAATATGGAGTCGCCATGAAAAAAAAAATCACTTACTTGGTGAAAATTTGAAATTCTCACAGTTTAGTCAATATTGTTCAGAATCCCTATTATGACCTATTTTCGGAAATGGAACAACCATTCTGTATCTACCCATGTGATAGAAATCCTGATCCAGGCACTAGAATTTCAGATCTGCGCTGTAACTCTCCCGCCGTCACAAAAAATAGCTGAAAAATAGTTGATTTTAAATTAGCGATATCTCCCTCATCCGGACTCTGATTCCACTGATTTTTTTTTTTGAAATCGGGTAATTTTTCACGAAGAATCCATATCTGCAATTAGATTCTGCAGATCTTGCACTAGGACGTCCAGATCTGCGCCATAAACTCGCTGCCCCGAAAAATTGTCTGCAACACCACTGATTTTTAGATCAGCGATATCTCCTTCATCTGGACTCTGATTCGGTCGATTTTTTTTTCGAAATCGGGTATTTTTTCCCAAACAATCTAGATCTGCAATTAGATTTCGCAGATTTTGCCCCAAAATGTACAGATCTGATTTTCAAACTCGCCACCCTAGAAAGTTCCTGCAAAAACTTAAAAAAAAATTATCCACTTTTGCCTAAGAAAGTGCTCTGATACCACTTGTTATAGATCTAACCCAGAAATATATGATAATAGAAATAACCCAATAAATAACAAGATGTAAATCTCTTTATTGATCAAAACCCTTAAGGTAGGGTAACACCATACATTCACTCCTTAATAAAGGTGAACACTCAACAAGCCATATGCCTGTTCATACAATAATTCGCTACACCTCTCAATGTGGAGTCTCTAGCCTCTATATAGGCCTCATACATACAATACCATGGGTCATTACCATGGTTCCCTCAATACCATCTATCTAATACCATGGGCCCATTACATTATACTAACTACTTGTGGTCCCTCACATGATATGGGTTAACCACCTTATTTATTACTATAGCCCATCCCATTATTACATTATTCCCTTGGGTACCCCATATTATCCCCCCTAGGTATATAACACCCATTGAGGACTTCTAGGATTTATTATGAGTCAATATAGTCATTGTACTTTTAAATAGACCCTTCTTGGGCTTTTGAATCATGTAAAATGGTTAAGTATTGGGTTAAATGTAATTTATGTATCCTCCGCATCAAGTTGACCTAAAAGATATCAAGTCGGCCTAAGAACACTAATTCAAACTCACATGAAGGCTATAAATACATTCAAGTCGAATTCATTTGGAGCACTTCATCACACACAAGTTTGATATCTCTAAGGAAGTTGGGAAGTGCGAAGTCTGAAGCCGGGTAGCCAAAAGAACTACGAGTTTGGTGGAGTCTAAGGAGAAGAAGAAAGTCAAAATTTTGGTGCCTCTCTCTCCCTATTTCATGCCCTAGATTGGGAGATCAAAGTCTTCCAAGTTTCACTGATGCCTAAAGCTGCCTGATGTCGAAAGCTACTGCCTAGTCGAAGTTTTTGGAAAGAGGTCGAAGATCTATGAGGCTGACTTGGTGTGGAGGGAAGGTATCACCTTTGTCTAGGGTGAAGAGTCTCAAAGAATACTATTGAAAGGAATACTTTTCTTGACTAGGTTTTCCCCTCTAGGGGGTTGTTCCCTGGGATAATGCCTACATCTTGTGTCTCTTGTTTTGTGATATTCATACACACATAATATTGTAATTTCTTGATGAAAGATAAGATAATAAAGAAGTAAAAGAAGTCAACACACTCACAAGTAACTATCAAGGAATGAGAATCAAACCCTAATATAACTTCTTTGATATTCGAACAGTCACAATGTGACGTTGGACCATGGTTGAGAATGGTTGATTGCCATATTGAGATAATATTTGGCACATTGTGACATTGGACCATTGTTGACTCTGTAATGCAGCGAAACTCCATCTTTTCAAAGTTCCACGTGGACCTATGGGTTATGGACCCACGTACATATATATTAGAAGCCTTATCATTCAACATACTTCTCAACAATAATAAAAACCGAAACCGCAATATAACTTTACCAAGTCCGTCGGTCCCACTTGGATGAAGAGAAGCTGCATCGATTACATAAATCCGGAGATTAGACAATTAAGCCCCAACCTTTTTAGCGGATCCCAAATTAATTAAATCCCAGTTCAATCATTATTGCGTCTAGAAATTAAATTAACTCGCGATCATTTTCTGGAGCGATATATGTTGGATCTCGTACCTTCACAATGAACGGCTACGATTGATCCAGAATCCAACCGGATTAAATCGTATTCCATAAAATATCGCATCCATTTTTAGCAAAAATGAATTTTCTTTAGCAAAAAGACTCACATAGCAAGATCAAGGCGACAACCATAAGACTAAAGGGAGGAATTATGTAAATCCTGAGTTGAGGGTAGAGGCTAGCTCCAAGAACTGCGCATTGTGTAGTATCAACATCCAGGGGAGCATCTTAAGGCTTGAGACTATGTAATGTGCAGTCTCAGCCTAGGCAGACTAGGGGAGAGACTATAAATTGCATAGTCTCAGTGGCTAAGGGTGAGGCTTAAACCCTGGAAATATTTACTGCACAGTTGGGCTAGCCAGGTATTGCGATTGTGAAGTATCAACACAATCTCAAAGTCCAAGCTTGAATATTGAGCCTTGGACATGTGAAATTCCAACTGAGCAAAGCAATTGTTGGCCAAGTGAAGGGAAGATCTACCCAGCAAGAGGATGGGAAAGTGGAATATTTGATTGATGGTGCAAGTTAGATTGTAGATATGACTAAGGAAATATAAATCAGTGAATATTAAGTGTAGAAGATCAACATGTAAAGGGAAAAACAAACATGCATAGGGAGTTGCCGAAATGATGACCACTAATGGGAAAAAAAAAAAAAAAGATGATGCAACACTTGTAAAAGGTGAATGAAAGAATGAACCAACACTTGTACAAGCTAATATAAGTTAAAATTCCAGCAACCATGAAAATAAAAAAGCAAAAAAACACTCATAGAAGCGAAACGAGAGAAAGTGATAGAAAAATCCACAAAAGACAACAAAAGCAAAACTCCACTAAAGGCTCCTTGACCTCCTTGGGAAGGCTAGAGCTCAATATTAAATGTACAAATGATATCTAGGGGCATCCATCATATAGATCTAGGTTTATTAGGGTTTATGATGTGCATGCTTAAAATCAAGGAAAAAGCAACACATTGCGGAAAGTCCAAAAATAAAAACTTGTGTAATCCTTCGAGAAACTAATTATCCACTCCCTATTTTCTAGGGATTGCCATTTTTCCTTTTTTTTTTCTTTTTTAATTTCTCAGGAAACTGTCCATTCACACTGTGAAGAATGATTGTAGATTTTCCAACCACTGGGCAACTTCTTGACTGAGTGAATTACGCAGTTTCTAAGCTAAAGGAAATCTTTGTGCGGTTTTTAGGCTTAAAGTTAGGTTGTATCCAAGAATTGTGTAGTTTCTGAGCTCAAGATTGGCCTGCCTGTCTGGATTACGCAATTTAGATTCTAAAGGCTGGTCTACCTTCTAATATTGTGTAGTTTCTAGAGGGAAGACCGACAATGTTGAAAAGTAAAGTCAACAGATAGCTTGTGTCTGAAAGATATCAAACTGGGATAAATCAACACATTACAAGAACTACATGGAAATATAAGTCTTGATCATAGCATGAATACTTGAAATTAGTAAGTGATAAGCTCTTGTAGACAAAAGGGTAGGCTCCAAAATCAAAGCATGGGAAAAATTTTGGAGTGTGGTTGTAGCAACTACAACAGGCCTCGATGGGGTAAGTTGGAATGTCAACTTTTGAGGGTCATGAATTTGGCATATGATCTCTGTTTGGGACACACAATAGATCATTATAAAGGTATATTCAAGGAGAATAAAATTTGATTACAAATGTATTCATAAACTCACATTTGTTGATTTGCCCAAAAAAATATCATTTAAGACCTCAACACAACTCCAAAAGTTTAGGACCTAAAAACTATTGAAAATATAAAACTGCCAAAATAAGAAAATCATGTTGTGATCCAGTGCAACAGGTGGGTGGCCACCAATATTCTCCTATATCACTAACTGACGATATAAAGTGGCATCTACTTTAGGAATAATATAGGAAGAAACAAGTTTGACTCTAGATTGAAAGGGAGAAGATGCCAGTTTACAATATTCCTTTCGAAATCGGTGAAGAAGGTCACATGAATACTTAGAGTAAGAAAGTGAAATTCCTAGCTTGGTTTGTAATACTTGAAGTCAAAGAGAATAATGCAAATAAGCTAAATATGTCATTTTATATTTGTTATTAAAGATTAATTTCATGTGGTTTGAAATATTGAGGTCACTACCAGTGAGAATAAGATCATTAACATAAAGAATAATTGTTATGAGATGGATTCAAATTTTATTGGTATAAACATTGAGGTTAGAATGACATCTAGAAAAGATGATGTCATGAAGAAAGTTATCCATTTAAGCTCAAGGAGCTTGCTCAAGTTATGAAATAAGGCTATAATCCTTTTGAAAATAGCTAGGAGGTTGTTCCATTTAGATCTATTCTGGAAAACCCCCATTTTAAAAGGTCAATTTAACATCCTTTTGACAAACCTCCCATTTATGTGAGTTGGCAAGGACTATAAAAAGACATATGGAATTCAGTTTTGCTAGAGGAATTTTTTACATTATAATCAAACTTGAGAAAATCATTTGGAAACTAATTAGGCCTTATGTCTTTCAAATCTTCCATATAATGCATACTAAGATATAGATACACATTTACCTTTGAAAAGTTTTATTCCTTTTGGAAGAGCTAGGTACAAGAACTCAAGTATCATTTGCCATTAAGGAACAATATTCATCATTCATTTTGTGTTCTAATCTAGATGGCTAAAAGATTTTGAAAATGCTTCTCGTTCATGAGTTTCTAAAACCTAATCATAAAGAGAGGAGGCTTGTTGAAATTTTGAACATGAACGACATTGATCTATAGGATCGCCAACAAGATCACTCGACAATGTTGTACAAACCCATCTAGGAAATGATGGTGTTGGTGTAGTTTCATATTTAACGGGCATAAATAGAGGAAGGTGAGTAGGTGGAGGTGGAATTTCACATTTTCTATCATCATCTAAAGAAGAAACTAGGATAAGATCTTTAGTAGAAAAGTTGGGAAGAGAAGCTGACATAGATGTCAAGGATGGCTCAAAAGTTGAAAATGGAACAAACATCAAATTAGGTTCACAAGTGGAGATATTTTAATAAAACTTAACACTTATATTAATAGTAATTTCATTATAATAAGTTTGAATAAGTCCATACCCTTTGACATCTCTAGAATATCCAACAAAAAAGCACTTCTATCTCTTAGGTTGTAATGCTTTCCTTTCTTCATCAAGAATAGAAGCATATGCTTTGATATATTGTTTGAGAACACTAAATATTTTAACCTAAGTTGAATAATTTAAACAACCACTCACACAATTGAATCAAACATCACTACACCGTGTTTCACATGGATAAAATCCTCAAAGAGGGAAAAAGTCTAGGGCCACAATGAATACTTGAGGGAATATATTAAAGGAAAATATTGCACATTAAGGTTCCTCACAATCAATTTTTTGCAAATAACCCTTCATGCACTTTAAATAGATTTCTTAGATAAATGAGTATTGATACACTTCAATATAGTCATTAATAGAGAGGAGAGTATGATGTTGAAATATGGCAACAAGAATATTCCAATTTAATTTGTCCTTGAATTAAATTGTGAATTAAAATCGAATTTAGTTATATTTGAGTTATATTTGAGTTGTAATTAGTTAACTCATTTTACTGAGTTAAGTCCAGTTAAATTAGTTCCAAACTGTTTGAGGAACTAATAGTGAGTTAACAGTCAGTTGATGCATTAATGCACTCAACTAGTGCTACTCCAGTTAACTGAAGATTCCCTCATCAGAAACTCATGCATGTTTATTCTGAGAAAGACCCAGTTGAGATTAATGTTCAAGGACAGTGTATTATCAGTTGCATGTGTTTTCTCATGGAGAAAACTCATGCATGCAGTCAAGGATTCATCCTTGAGGATTGCACAGTTTTGAAGGCTAATCATCCACAAGGAACAATGCAAGGAAATAGGAACTTGGAGGGCAGAGAGGAAGGCTGGAGAGAAGCCAAGATTGCCTGTGAGAATATGTGAGGATTGTACTAAGAGATGGCTAGCTATGAGAGCTGAGGATTTGTATAATTCCTAAGTATTTCCACCATGTATGATAATACAATAGTGTGGGGTTTTATCTGAGACTTTCCCCAAAGTATTTTCATGTGTATTGTGCCATTGATTCTTCTTCTTCTGGTTATATTTGTCAGCTCGATATTTAACCTTCTGCAAATTGATAGTAGAAGTAGGTTATAGTATTCTAGTTTGATTTATATTTCATTATTGGGTTAACCTATCACAGATTTTCTACATGGTATCAAAGCTGTGAACAATATAATGAGAAGAGAATTTGAAGTTTGAAGTTCGGGTTTGCAGGGGCAAATCGAATTCATATCATACTTCAAGGTTGGACAATGGCGTTCTATGGTTTGAGACTTGAGTATGCATTGGAAGGTAGCTCGAATTACATAGCATGGAAAGATAGAAAGGAGGTTGTATTAGAAGACAATGGCTTGAAGGAATTCATTGATCAATAAATCCCAAAGCCAGCTTCAACTAATGCACAAGAGTTGGATGAGTGGAAGAAGTGTGTGGCGAAGGCGAGATGGATCATCCTTGAGGGAGTTCGAGACCATATTGTCTCGAGTCTCCATGGGAAGGATACTCCATTTTTAATGTGGAAGACATTGAAGGACCTCTACCAGAACAGTAGCAACCAGAGGAAATTGGCGCTCAAGGAAGAATCAAGATGGAGAAGGGCGATACTATTTCCACATATCTGAACAAGCTCACCACCTACAGAGATGAGCTTGGCAGTGTGGGAATAACTACTGGCGATGATGATATGGTGAATCTCACTCTCCTTGGCCTTCTAAAGAGTTGGAATAGCTACCAGGACTTTGTGAATGGAAGGGAGAAACTGTCATATTGGGAACGACTGTGGTCGATCTTATGCAGGAGTAGATCAGGAGGAGCACATGAGATGGTTCTTCATCCAAGAATGATGATGAAGAAAATCTGGCCTTAGCAAGTAAGGCAAGGAAAGGGAAGGAGAAGCCTTCCCATTTCAAATCGAATTCTTCTCATGGATGGAAGAAGGGTGACATGTCTAAAGTAAGATGCTTTAATTGTCACAAGATGGGACATTATGCAACTAATTGCCCATCAAAGAAGTCCAAGAAGGGATCCTCGGTAGGATTGGAAGGTGAGGCATTAGCCTCTGAGTTCGAAATGGACTTTACCCTCATTGCATGCATGGTGTCATCGATGATGGGTTATGTCTAGTATCTTGACAGTGGAGCCTCATTCCACATGACCGGTGATAAAAATTTATTCAATGCCTTGGATCAGAAATACCTCAAGATGCGCATAGAGATGGGTGACGACGGAAGGTATAGTCTTTTAGGAGTGGGCATGATTTCTTTTCAGAGGGAGCATGGAGCTCCTCTCACCTTTACAGATGTGATGTATGTGCCTGGACTGAAGAAGAACTTGGTATTGGTCGCGATGTTGGAGGACAAAGGCTACTATGTTGTCTTGAGTAAAGGAAAGGCGTTCCTAAGACACATAGCCACGGGTCAGACCAAGAGGATAGGGATTCGAGTGAAGAATCTCTATAAACTAGAGGTAGATGATTGTGCAGCACTGAGTATGAAAGCAGAATTGGTGCAAAGCCAAGACATTGGCGAGTTGTGGCATAGGTGGTTGGGCCATTTGCATCATGGGTATTTGAAGATAATGCAGCAAATATCTACAGGACTTCCCAAAGGTAAACTTGAACAAGTTGACACATGCGAAGGTTGTACCTTGGGAAAGTACACCAAGTCTTCCCTTCATAATCAAGACAGTCGAGCAGAGGCTATCTTAGAGCGAGTTCATACTGATTTGTGTGGACCATTCTCGACGGCATCCACAGCGAAGCAAAGGTATAATTTGATTTTCATTGATGACTATTCTCATAAATGCTGGATTTATTTCATGCAGAAGAAGGACCAAACTTTCACAAAGTTTTTAAAATTCAAATCTTTGGTCGAGAAAGAGTCAGGGAAGAAGATCAAGACCTTGAGAAGCGACAATAGTGGAGAATATGTCTCTCAAGACTCTAAAGACTTCTGTGCAGCAGAAGGAATTAAACGAGAGTTGACAACACCTCATAACCCACAGCAGAATGGGGTGGCCGAGAGGAAGAATAGAACTATTTTAGGGACAGCACAGGCAATGTTGCATGAACAAGGCCTACCACTTCACTTGTGGGTTGAGGCATGAAACACAACAATCTATTTGCAAAATAGAAGCCCGCATCGCATACTTGGGATGAAGACACCAGAGGAAGCTTTCTCCGGTAAGAGACCAAATGTGGGTCACTTCAGGATCTTTGGCTCATCGGTATATTTCCATGTGACAAAGGATGCACGAAAGAAGCTTGAGCCAACAACAGAGTTGGGGATATTTGTGGGGTACACTGATACACCTCACAACTATCAGGTGTACTTGCCTACCAGTCAGAGGACAGTGATTCACAGAGATCTCAAGTTTGATGAGTAGAAGGCCATGCGAGTTTCCCTTGAGAGGGAGCTCCAACTATAGGATGTGGAGCAACTGTTGGTTCCTAAGGAGGAGGAGCCTTAGACTGATGCGGAGCAACCGCATGGAGAGGTTCTAGGAGTGGAGACATCCCCTCAAGCAGAGTCTTCCAGAGATGGACAGAAGCACATAAGAGAAGCTAACAAATTGTTGGAGGAAGTGAGAGAGAATGTGGGAGCACCATCTTATCAACGCAGACAGAGGAGGTCACCTAAGAGGTACATTGTATACCTAGCCCTTACTGGGGAATGTATTGAGATCGAGCCATCTTCCTTTGAGGAAGCAGTGCAGCAGCCAATTTAGGTTGATGCTATGGTGGAGGAGTATGACTCCATAGTTCGTAACAGTGTTTGGGACGTGGTTCCGAGACCGGAGAACAAGTCAGTTGTGAGTTCCCGTTGGCTTTACAAGGTAAAGCAAGCTACTGATGGTAGTGTGGAGAAGCATAAGGCAAGATTTGTTGCCCGTGGCTTTTCACAGGTAAAGGGGATTGACTATGATGAGACTTTTGCTCCTGTCGCAAGGTACTCATCTATCAGATCTATGTTGGCACTATCAGCACAGATGGGTTGGAAGTTCCATCAGATGGATGTGAAGACTGCATTCCTCAATCACTAGATTGAGGAAGAGGTGTACATAGAGCAGCCAGAAGGTTTTGAGACCTTTGATCATGAGTTGCATGTGTGCCGGCTCAAGAGAGCATTATACGAGCTGAAGCAAGCACCTCATGCTTGGTACACCAGGATAGGCAACTGCTTCACCGGGTTGGGGTTCACAAAGAGTGAAGCGGATGCGAACCTATACCACATCGTGGTGAATGGTAAGTTGTTGATCATCGTACTTTATGTTGATGATCTCATATTTACTGGTGATGTTCAGTTGATCGTGTCTTGCAAGGAGGAACTTGCAAGAGAATTCGAGATGAAAGACATGGGTCTCATGCATTACTTCCTTGGCATGGAAGTGTGGCAGAAGGATGGGGAGTTGTTTGTGTCGCAGGACAAGTATGCCAACGAGATACTCAGGAGATTCCACATGGAGAAGTGCAAGCCCATGCAGACTCCTCTAGCAGGTAACTTGAGGAAGGAGGTTGCTACTTCAACATAAGTGGTACAGGCTACTGTGTACAGGCAGCTTGTGGGTTCACTAATGTACTTAATGAACACACGACCAGATTTGTGTTATGTGGTGAACCAACTGAGTCAAGCGATGGTTCAGCCTACCAAGATGTTTTGGAAGGTGGCAAAGCATGTATTGAGATACCTCAGAGGCACATCTCAGTATGGATTATGGTATAGACGGACAGAGGGAGTGAAGCTACAGGGCTTCACTGATGCAGATTGGGCAGGGAGTCCATCAGATCGGAAGAGCACATTAGGAAGGATTTTCAACCTTGGATCAGCAACAGTTTCTTGGTACAGCAGGAAACAAATGTCGGTTGCGTTTAGCTCGGCAGAGGCAGAATACATGGGTGCAAGTCAGGTAGCATGTGAGGTCATCTGGATGCAGAAAATCATAGTTGGTTTGTTTGATCAGAGGATGGATCCAACTGTGATCTATTGTGATAATCAGAGTTGTATCAAACTCTCTGAGAATCCAATATTTCATGATAGGTCCAAGCACATCGACATCCAGTATCATCATCTCAGAGACTGTGTAGCGAGGAGGATCATGTTGTTGCAATATATTTCGACAAAGGAGCAAGATGCTGACATTTTGACAAAGGCATTGTCAAAGTGTAAATTTGAGTTCCATAGAGACAAGATCGAGGTGGCAAATAATCCCTTTCTTGTTGAGAGGAAGTGTTGAAATATGGCAACAAGAATATTCCAATTTAATTTGTCCTTGAATTAAATTGTGAATTAAAATTGAATTTAGTCTTAATAGCTACTTGGAAATAATTAATTAATTTATTTTAAATTAATTAGTTGGAGAAATTCAAGTTAGAAGTCTTTCTGAAGTCATGCAAGAGTTATCCCTTAAATTAAGGAGATAAAATTGAGTTATATTTGAGTTGTAATTAGTTAACTCAGTTTACTGAGTTAAGTCTAGTTAAATTAGTTCCAAACTATTTGAGGAACTAATAGTGAGTTAACAGTCAGTTGATGCATTAATGCACTCAACTAGTGCTACTCCAGTTAACTGAAGATTCCCTCATCAGAAACTCATGCATGTCTATTCTGAGAAAGACCCAGTTGAGATTAATGTTCAAGGACAGTGTACTATCAGTTGCATGTGTTTTCTCATGGAGAAAACTCATGCATGCAGTCAAGGATTCATCCTTGAGGATTGCGCAGTTTTGAAGGCTAATCATCCACAAGGAACAGCGCAAGGAAATAGGAGCTTGGAGGGTAGAGAGGAAGGCTGGAGAGAAGCCAAGATTTCCTGTGAGCATCTGTGAGGATTGTACTGAGAGCTGGCTAGCTGTGAGAGCTAAGGCTTTTTATAATTCGTATGTATTTCCACCATGTATGATAATACAATAGTGTGGGTTTTTATCTGAGACTTTCCCCAAAGTATTTTCATGTGTATTGTGCCATTGATTCTTATTCTTCTGATTATATTGTTCAGTTCGATCTTTAAGCTTCCGCAAATTGATAGTAGAAGTAGGTTATAGTATTATGCTTTGATTTATATTGCATTATCGGGTTAACCTATCACAGATTTTCTACATATGAACTATAGGATCACTTTTTAGATAAAACATATTGTGATCATGGAATTACATAACTACAAATGCATACTAATGCATATTAAAGAAAATAAACATACTTTTAGCCAAATGCACAAATTAAATTCAAATCCAACAAAAGTTTTATTTTTGGAAGATCCTTTCTAGTTATGCTGATAGACAAGTCTATTTAAGAATTGGCCTTCCATATTTTTAATTTAATTATCCAAATGGATGGTCGAGATTTAACCTCCATGGAATATGCTGGAATATTCAGAGTAGTAGTCACATTTTAAGGGTTAAGATTTATCTCTAGGTTAGTTATGCTCTTTTAATTAATTTATCTCAAATTAATTAATTAAAGAAAATTTCATGTCAATATGTGTCGCATTGGTGTTGTGGTATTGATAAGCCATGGAATTGACACATGGTATTGTAACAAAAATTGTTTACAAGTTAAGAATTTTTATGGTAAACTACTAATGGAGAATCTCTATGGTTAAGAAAATTATTATTATTATTATTATTATTATTATAAAGTTATAATTTTGTTATTTTTTTTTTATTTGGGGTAAGTGTTTTGATGCTTATCATGGATTGATTCTTATCAATATTTACTAGTCATTTAATTCATATCGTTGCACTAGTTTAGTTATCAGTAATTATATCTTTGGACAATACCTTGATATGCAATGTTTAACCCTATTATGTTTTTGGTTGGGCGTGGTTGGATTATGTGGGCCAAACTCTTTTGATTACGTTGTTCAGAATCCATGAAGTTTATATGTAATTTCATATAGAGGCCATGGTATTATTCAAAATCCATGAGTTTTATATGTAATTTCATATGGAGACCATGGTGGACACATGAATGATTTATGTATTGTTGTTGTTCTTAATATAATTCTAGTGAAAATTTATCAATAGTTATGTAGATAGGCATGTCCATTTTCAAATTATGTTCCCCTTTTACTTAAATTGATTAATTTAAAAATTCCAACCAATTAATTTATATGGTTTTTCTAGTTAACCTCCATGGAATATGCCAAAATATTCATAGCAATAGCCATAGATCAAGGGTTAAGATTTATATCAAAGTTATTCATAGTAATAGTCATAGATCAAGGGTTAAGATTTATATCCAAGTTTTTTTGTTGGTTTGACCCACTAGGATTGAATCTCATTGTTAAATCATATTTCATATCGTGGCGATTGAGAATTGAGCTCCCAGTGGACTAATATTTATATCCAAGTTATATATACCCTTTTAATTAATTCATCCCAAAATAATTAATTAATTAAAGAAAATGTCATATCAACATGTGTCATATTAGGCATGTGTATTGATAAGCCATGGTATTGTAACAAAGACTATTTATAAGTCAAGGATTTTCATGGTAAAGAGTTTTCATAATAAAGTGGGAATGAATCTCCATGGTTATAAATTATTTTCTTTTTTTTTTTTAAATGTATATATATGTTTAACTCATATATTAATTCTGGTTACAATTAATAATAATAATTAAAATTAAAATTAAAATTTAGTTAATTTTTAAGTTTTTTTTTTTTTTTTTTTAATATGAGCAAAATGAATTATCGCATGCATCTTACAGAGTAAGTGTTTTCATGTTTTGATGTTTATTACAAATTGATGCCATGGACGTTTACCATCTATTTAATTTATATAAGTACCCTAATAATATTTATATTGTATCTAGTATATCTATATATAATTTATTAAAGTAACCAGCTTAGATCCTTCTTAACTTGAGATCCACCAAGCAGTGAGAGGGATCCAATATCTTGTGGTGCAAACCTCTTTTACAATGAAAATAGATTTGATCCCTCCATGGGCTTGGTAGATCCTGAGTTAAGATGGATCTAGGATGGTTTAATTACCAATATAGATCCATCTTAAGCACAGATCTAAGATGAGCTGAGAGGGATCAAATTTCTTTAGATGTAAACTTCTTTTAGAGCGAAAATCTCTTGAGGTGCAAACCTCTTTTACAATGAAAAGAGATTTGATCCCTCCACGGGCTTGGTAGATCCCAAGTTAAGATGGATCTATGATGGTTTAATTACCAATATAGATCCATCTTAAGCACAGATCTAAGATGATGAGCTGAGAGGGATCAAATTTCTTTAAATGTAACTTTTTTTAGACTGCAAAATAGGATGTGCAATTTATTCATTGTTTAAATTATATTTTTGAATGCTATAGAGTACATAACTTAAACTTATAAGTCCAAAAACTCTTTGTTGGATTTCGACAAAAAAACATATACCTAAAAAAGAACCAAAGTATAAAATAATGAGACCACTTCAAACATTTTAACCCTAAAAAATTAGTCTTTCAATAGCTTTATATGATAGATACATAATTTTGTTTTCTTGTTATTAATATATTTTTAAGTATATGTGAATATTAATTCTTATTAAAATATTTTATTGATAACTCACATTGACTATTTTATTATATAACATTAAAAAAAAAATGAACATTTTTTTCTATACATAAATATATATGAATTTAATATCGACATAAATTAGTTAACATAGATCTTCAAATAGTTTATTTAAATTCCGTGTTAAAGTATTTTTGAAAAGAAAAAGGTTTAAACATCTTACTCACACATTTTTTTTCTTCTAATTACTTTACATGAAACTACATGCATATCACATTCATTTGTGTTTTTTATTATGGTTGACATTACTTTTCTGTTTAGAGAAAAAATTATTTTTATTTTAAGAGGGACATGTGTCAACTCCACATTAACCACACGCTTAGCCCTCATACTAAGCTATAGATAAGTCTCTCTCTTTTTGGCTCAATTAGCTTTTAAGTAAGTCACATTAAAGAAGAATACCATGAGAAAAACTATAAGCTAAGAATACCATAAGGAAAAACTATAAGCAAGAAAATTTTATATTTTTATTTTATTTTACAATTAATTTTATTTTGTTTTATTTTTCTTAAATCAAAATGTTAAACATTACAATATCCCTCCCTATTAAATTAAAACACCTCTAATTTTTTATTATTAGATATAAATTTAATTTCCATTTTAAATTATCAATTTAAAAACAAAATACATGTCATTTTTTACTCTTCAATTATCTTTCCATGTTGAAATAAGTGTAATGAAAATGATTTGTCAATATTGATTATTATAAAAAAAAAAAAAAAAAATTAAATTAGGTCCTCAAGCAGACTCTTAATCGCCGTGTGTACTTCCTTATGCTGTTATTTACTTCCCAGCCTCCTGGAAAAAAAGTAGATTGTCCGCGGTGGTTAAGGTGAAAATATCAAGTGGATCCAAAACAGTGAGCGACGTATGGCCGTCACACTTAGTGACGAATCCCGAGATAGTCTGTACTAAAGATATCTTATTATTATTATTATATTTATGTTATTTAATTAAATTTAATAAATATATTAATTATGATGAAAGCCGTAGCGAGCTAGTTGGTGATGGTGACCTTTAGAAGTATGTGAGTGAAGAATGCTGCACTCATAATCTACGCGGACAAAGTCCGCCTTCTTTGACTATAGAAACTTGATTTACCTTTCCTTTTCAATTCAAAGTTACATGTAACAAATTGTTTGATTGATACTTCCAAGTTTTGTCTCCAAGTTCAAAGACTATATATATCAAAGAAATTGTCCACAATATAACAAAAGTCTCACTGTTTAGGGACGAAATTGTTCAAAATATAACAAAAGTCTCTCTTTAGGGAAGAAATTGTCCAAAATATGACAAAAATGTTAATTGTGAAATATAACAAAAATCCAAGAAATGGCCCAAAATATAACAAAAATGTTAATTTTCAAATATAACAAAATACCACCATCCAATTTTCTAATTGTGAAAATTATATATAATTAATTATATAATAAAAATTACATAAAATTAATTTTTTTAGTTATAATGTTTTTTATTCTAGGGTTTGGAGTATGTCCTAAAACTATTTTTGTTTAGTTAAAGGCTCGTTTTTTTAGACGTAAGAAAATAAGTTAACGACCTAAGACGCATATGGTAGGAGTGAAAGCCTCCCCTTATAGCCTACCCTTACACACCACCAATAACGGTGATGAGTCAGCCTGCATTGGTGATTAGCAGCTAGAGATGATTATCCTCACGACTTGTTTGACAACAGAGTTATGATAGGTTTTCCAACTCTGAAAAAAATAAATAAATAATTGTCTTTCATCCTTTTAGTAAAGTTACTAAAAAGTGCATGTTTTTTGGCTAAGTAAATATAGATAATAAGAAAAGTGAGATAATAATGAAAATGAAAATTGTGATATTTTGTAAATTATATATAGTTTAGATGTTGTCCAAAATGAGATTTATAAAATATAATATGAATTATTACAACTAATGTGATGTTACATTTTGAATAAAATATAATATAAATGGTTAAAACTTTATGATGTCCTGTTTTGAATAGGATTTTGCATCAAACTATGCTTTATATCATAGCTCCCTAAATAATGTTAATGATAGAAAAATCATTTCAATAAAATTTTATATAAATAAATTATAAAGATAAAATTGAAATAATACTTTTTTGTGTTTAGCTATATTTACAAATAAAAATGAAGATAAAATAAATAAATGTGTAGCTATTTAATTGCATTTATATATTAAATTTATTTATATATGTATAAAAAAATAGTTAAAATATTTCCAAATCTCTAAATTTTATATTTACATATAAAAGAGAATTTAAAATTATTGTGAATTTTGCTATACATTTATATTTGCAAATAAAAATGATAACCTTTAACACACAAGCCCATATCATTAAACTATACACAAATCAATAACAACAACACTATCTAATGAAATTATAGAGTATAATATGATTTGTAGCAATAAGTCTATAACAATCCCTAGCATAAACATGTGATGATATGTAACATAGACCATAGCAACTCGAATTTGATTTATTATTCAACATAAATAAATATAGACTATCCTCAATCTTATGATCAATTAGAAATTCAAGGAAACTTTCATAATCATCACAATGCTTATCTTGAGCCTATTCCATGGTTTAGGCATCAAAAGGATGAAAAAGGGTATGTAAGGTAAAATGAAAGGGTGAATGTGCAAGTAAAATGGTGCTTAATAGAGCGTAAAAACAAGGTTTGTCATCACCTCTTATTTGAAAGTGTTGCACGTCCTTATACAACATAGTCATGTAAATATAAACTAAAGTAGGTACGACAAGGGTATCTTTCATGAAGATTGCTCAAATTATAAGAACCATGGCATACATGGCTTATTTATAAATAAATTCATTTTCTAACATTAGTCTCCCAAAATGCTTCATTTTCTATAAGTTTCCAAGGAAACCAATATCTATATTTTGGTGATGGACACTAGATGAGATGAAAGTGGAGCTTTAATCTAGTCTAGTATGTCCCACACTACTTTAAATAGGTGATTTATTGGTCACATCTGAGTATGGAAAAGTGAAGTCTAGAATCACCCAAAGGTTCTCTTTTATTTTTTTTAGTGGTCAAGTAGTTCCATCTTATTTAGGAGGCAAACAAGACCTCTACACAAACATGGGCTATCTCGTTGGCACATGAGGAAAGATCCACTTGTTAGGTCTGATGGATATGAGGAATGAATTGAACTTGCTTGAGAAAATTGTCATGCTAATGAAGTACCTAGTGTGGAGTAAAATATTGACCTCTCACCCATAAATCACTATGTTTCATTATCTTTAAAATGGGAAAAAGAAATTCTCCAATGTAATTCGTGCATGAGAAAGGAATTAAAAGCTCTTAGTTTGATGTTGGAAACAAAAGGGTTGGGGTGCCAACCTCTATCATGATTTAGGAGAAAGCCATGTTGATATAGCTCACAAATAAGGTTTTGGTCTTCTTTAGAGCTACTAGCATTGAGCTTCTAAGAAGGTGTTGGGATTTAAAATGTTAGAAGGCCTACCTATAATTAGAGATCTCAATTGGAACAATATTATTTGTTCCTTCAAGAAAACTACACATACTAGATAACAAGTGCTTACAAGCTAAGGATACATAAGCCAAAGTGTATAATTGTTGCTTCTCTTCGTGTAGATTTTGCACCAAATGTTTATTTTTCTTACTTTCCTTTCAATCAACCAATACAACTTGCCATTTTTTTGTATCCATATAAAATGTGGCCCATTGTTCCCTCATATTGTGAATGGTCTACCAAATTATGTCCTTGTAATTAAGTCATTCATGAATCAAAAGACTTGGAAACTTTCTTCCACTTGATGACCCCAAGCTATAATAAAGCCATTTTTGTTGTCGAGGGAAACCTTCACATTTTCTAAGGTCTTTCCCACTAGGCTAGAAACTAGTAGTTCCTCCTTCTAGATATTAATACTCATGGGACTTCAATTCCCTTATATGGTTGGTTTTGTAGTAGTGTTGAATTATATTTGCACCACAGGAGTAGTAACAACATTGTTTCTAAAGAAGCAATGGGTTTGAATGATTTAGTAGAAATATTGATGATAGGAATTCTATATAAAATAGGATTTGTAGCATATAATGTGATGAACACCACTTTCACATAGAGAAAAAGATGGTTTCTTAATTTCTTCAATGGCATTAATCAGAATGTTCAATTTGGACACATCACAAAATTTCCTTAATTGTTTTCGTATATTTCAACAATTGGTATAAACTCTTGTTCACCCCACGCATCTATCAATTCATCCCTAGCAAAGATGAATAAAATGGATTTTGTTGGAAAGAGGATCACTGAATTCATAACTTGATCTCTTGATTATTTGTACAGGCTATCTAGCTTTAGTAGTTTCATTTGCTACATCTGATGGGTTTGGTTCTAGTGGAGATTTTGTAACGATTGGGTTGGAAGTATTGGGTTCTTGTGGATATTCAATAGTTAGAATGGAACGTTTTGGTTTCTATGGAGATTCCATTTGTATACCAAAAGGATTTTGTGGAGCTTTCATAATAGACTACTGCTACAACTTATGTCCCCTTATAATGTAGTACATACAATGTATTTTGTAGCAAATATGGATATAATTATGTATCATTTAGCACTTGTAGGAAAAGGATATTTTCTCTCCTTATATCTGGTTGTGCTTTGAGTAGGAAGAATAGAAATAGATTCATTAGAGGTTGTTGGCATTTTTTTGTGTTGGCATTGATGTCTATGGTGATCCTGCAAGTATTGGTTCATATTGGAAAAGATCATTTAAGGCAGGATCATTCAAGTGACTGTCGATGATGAGAGAGGTTAATGGTTCTATATATGATACTTGTCATGAAGAACGCTTTAATGTTGAATGTATGATGCAGTGCAAAGTTTATGCTATATAACATCATCTTTGCAGGCATATCCCAACAAGATTTCACAATTACATTGATCAACATTGTTAAGGTTGTGTAATTTACGCAGGGTACTCCTCCCATGTCCATGTAGAACTCGCTAGGCTTGGAAAACCAAAAACCATGTCCTTGTCCGAGGTATTCTCCAGTTGTTTTCGCGTCAAATAACATTACCATCAAAATTTACCATGATAAACGCCCATGGTAACTCAATGGGACAACTTGTCAAATGAAGTGTATAAGTTACCTCATCTTGCATAAAATTTGTTTTGATTAGAGCAAGGTCTATTCATAAATTAAATATTATGCCTTCGTTTATACATCAGAACTGATATGTGATGGGAGAAATCTGCTTGAGACCATGGTCTAATTAGTTTCTGTAATCTTTCTTTTGTTCTAACATAGGTACCTATGTAATTTGGGTTTGATTTTTATTGTGATTTGGCTCTACAATGGTTTAATCACAAATCTGGTCATGATGATTCAAGTGTGCAATTTGATGATTGGTCGCAATCTAATTCTAGCATTGAAACCACATGATGCATAAGTTTGATCTAATGTGTATATTTTGGAATTAGTCATATGGTTATGGAATGATCTAGTGAGAAAATCATACACAGAGTTAGTGTGTAATGAAAGCTATTTGTGAATGTGTATGAGTGAAGGCATAATGAGATGAGAGGATCTATTTGATCTAGTCAAGAGTTTGTTATGAACCTATTGTGAATGTGTTGCATCAGAGAAACTTGTGAATGTATGACTGAGGATTCTCTTCTTTTCATATATATCCTCTAAGTTGTTGCGTAAATCTATGAACAAGAGATTGATGAGGCTAAAATTCCAAATTTTGAAGACGTGGTCCAATGACCTGATGGCATGGTATCTAGATTTCTTTTGATGTGATCTTATGGCAATGGCGTGATGATTAAGATTAGAAAAAATTGTTGAAGTATGAGGGTGCAACATATGATCTATTGTGCATGTGTCCAACATAAAGGCAATATGGTTTGGTGACATGTCCTCCCTACATTGGATCAGGATCCTGTGCGATAACATTTGGCTTATACTGATAAAATATTGAGGTACTTTGCTTTGAGCATTTGCTCTGGTCTACTAAGTATAGTTTTGTTCTGTTATGTTGATCAAATTAACTATTGAGTGTACGGTGTTGTCTATTTTTTTTTGTGCACGGTATGAGATTTAGTGCCCATAGCAAGGAATGGAGTTGTTGATTTGATTAATAGGAAAATGTTTGGATTTGTGATAAGTTAAAAGTTCGTACACATGTTGAATTGGTAACAATAGTGTTGTATTGAATATGGTTAATAAGAGGATTGTCTATTATAATTGTAGGACTGATAAATACCGGAACTAGTTGCCGTGTGCTGACAATTCATACAAGGTCATGGTTTGATCTTAACCAGTGGTGTTAGTCAAGAGTACAATTGTCTGGGCTAACTATGAAGTTTGAGGCTTACTGGTGAAGTTTTGTTTATGTATTGATATGTTGTTAGAGATTTCTTGATTGTATGTTTAGTCATAGACGTAAGATTTGGTTAATATTATTGTGAATAGTACCTTACATGTTGACATGTCAAGTTTATATTTGATTTTTGTGATGCTTATATAAAATAAAAATAAAATAAAAAAACAATCGTGTTAAAGATTGTGTATTAGTATATGAATGTTGGGGTATGGAATTGATATTTTATTAGGGTTGCAAGAATACTAATGTTGCAGGGTATGTTAAGAGGTCTATTGTTTAGAGTATGTGATGTTGATTGAAGAAATTGTATTCAGAGATAAGGGAAGTTCAAAGATGCTTGGGAGCATGAATTGATAATGTGTTACTACTACTAATGACAAAGGAAGTGTGTGGTTGATGGCAGTGTATCTGAAATTGACATTCATATTAGCTAGATTTGGTGTTACTTGCTAATGACTATTCTTGTTGCATAGATCAAGGTTTTTTCTTTGTGTTGATTTATAGCCAAGAAGTCCAATGAATCTAGGGTTTTTGTTGTTGAGATGAGACTAAGAGTTGTTGGATTGATTTACTTGCTGAGCTATTTATTGACCAGGGTTTCTTTGCACATATGCACTATGATTTCTCATAATTAGAAGTGTTTTTTGTTAGTATGTTGCATGATGACAAAATGATGAAGATAGGTTGTTGAGTTTAGAATTGATTTATTGGTCTTGCCAGGGTATGTATACTAATGACCAAATTAGGGTATTGTTAATGAGATGCTGTTGTAGAAAATCTTGTAAATTCACAAGCTCATGTAATGTACTAAAGCACAAGACAAGAATCTACTTCTACTTTCAACCAGTGAAAGACAATAAATCGATGAAAATAGTATGAACAAGAAGAAGATAAATCAATGGAACATAACACAATATGTATCTTGGGGAATCCACTACTCAAAAGCTCGCTATCTGTATTGCATATATCAGAAATATGAGTGAAGATAAAAAAACTTGTTCTCACTAGAACAATTCCACACAAGTATGCTCAACTCTCTTAGCTCGTAAGCTAGCTCAAGCCAAACTCTTAGCCTATTAAGCAGCTCTCCAAGCCCCTAATCTCTTGCATAATTCCTAGGATGAATAGATTGTATCTAAATGGAATTCATGCTTCCAAAACTGTGCAATCCAAACATAGGATCAATATTTGATGCGTGCATGATATTTACACTTTGGTAAATAATACAATTATTAGTACACTATCCCTGCACTCTAGTCTCAACTGAGTCTTTCTCATAATCAACATGCATGAGTTTCTGATGAGGGAATCTTCAGTTAACTAGAGTGACACTTGTGGATGCACTAGTGCACCAACTAACTGTTAACTCTCTATTTGTTCCTCAAACATTTTAGAACTAATTTAATTTAACTTAACTCAGTAAACTAAGTGATCTAATTTCCAACTCAATTTAAACTCACACTTTACCCCTAAAACTTAGGGAGAACATATACATGACTACAGAAAGACTTCCAACTCGAAATTCCTAAGCTAATTAAGTTAATTAAACTTAATTAACTATTTAAAAGTTGCTATGAGAATAGAATTCGCTTTTAATTATCAGTTTGATTCAAGGACAAATTAAAATGGAATTTCTTGTTGCCATTTCTCAACACTCCCTCTCAACAAGAAAGGGATTATCAGCTACCCCAATTCGGTCACTATGAAACTTGAATTTACATCTTGACAATGCTTTTGTAAAAATGTCAACATCTTGCTCTTCCGTGGGAATGTAATATAAGAACATAATCCACTCAATACACAATCTCTGAGATGATGATATTGGATATCAATATGTTTGGACCGATCATGAAAAACTGGATTTTCAGAGAGTTTGATACAACTCTGATTATCGCAGTAAATCACAATTGGATCCATCTGCTGACCAAACAAACCAACCAGGATCTTCCTCATCTAGATGGCCTCACATGTTGCCTGACTCACAGCCATGTACTTTGCCTCTGCCGAACTCAATGCAATCGATCTTTGTTTCCTGTTGTACCAAGAAACTATTGTTGACCCAATATTGAAGATCCCTCCTAATGTGCTCTTCCTGTCAGATGGACTCCCTCCCAATCTGCAGCAGTGAAGCCTCGAAGTTTCACTCCCTCTGTCCTTCTGTACCATAATCCATACTGAGAAGTTCCCCTGAGGTATCTCAACACATGATTTGTCACCTTCCAATACATCTTGGTAAGCCTAACCATCGCTTGACTAAGATGGTTAACTACATAGCACATATTCGATCGTGTGTTCACCAAGTACATGAGTGAACCCACAAGCTGCCTGTAAATAGTAGCTTCCACTGCTTCCCCTAAAGTAGCATCCCCCTTCCTCTAGTTACCTACTAGAGGAGTCTCCATGGGTTTGTTTCTCTCCATGCGGAATCTCCTGAGTATCTTGTTGGCATACTTTCCCTGAGACACAAACAACCTCCCATCTCCCTGCCATCCCTCCATGCCAAGAAAGTAATGCATGAGCCTCATGTCCTTTAGCTTAAACTCTCTTGCAAGGTCCTCCTTACAAGAGTTGATCATCTAATCATCACATGTTAGTATGATATCATCAGCATAAAGTATAATCATTAACAGTTTACCTTCCACCACTATGCGGTACAGGTTTGCATCCACTTCACTCTTTATGAAGCCCAACCCGGTGAAGTAGCTATTTATCCTGGTGTACCAAGCATGGGGTGCTTGCTTCAACCCGTACAACGCTCTCTTAAGTTAGCACACATGCGACTCATGGTCAAAGGTCTCAAAACATTCAGACTACTCTATGTACACCCCTTCCTCAATCATGCCATTAAGGAAGGCTGCCTTCACATCCATCTAATGTATCTTCCAACCCATATGTGCTAATAGTGCCAATATAGATCTAATTGATGAGTACCTTGCAACATGTGCAAAGGCCTCATCATAGGCAATCTCCTCTACCTGTGAAAATCTACAGGCCACAAATCTAGCCTTATGCTTCTCCACAGTACCATCTGTAGCTTGCTTTACCTTGTAAAGCCAACGGGAGATCACCACTAACTTGTCCACCAGTCTTGGGACCACATCCCAAACACTATTACAAACTATGTGTTAGAGCCTAGATTTGCCTCAGGCTGAAAAGACAAGGTTCTAAGTCCACATCAAACCACGCTCAGCCTCGTAGCTAGCCCTACGAGGACAGGAGAGGGCTCTCTCTAGGTCGATCTTGGCAAAAGGTAATCGATGGGACTCGAGATGACTGAAAATACAAGCTAATTTTAGGCTAGGTATGCAGTACAAGGGATTTGATTTGAGTTTTTGAAAGTTTTGTGTTGGAAACAGGGAAAGGCAAATTGGGCTCGGGAATGAGGCACAATATCTGCAGAGTTCTGATTGGGGCAAGGAAGGCAATTGCTTTGATGATTTTAAGTGAGTGAGATGGATATATCGGACTGGTGAGGAGCTAAGGAGAGCAAGAAAATCTCAAGAATTCTCCTTAAGCAAGTAAAAACATGAAAATTTAAACAAATTCAAAGGCAGAGCATAACAGTTATGGATTCTACCTTAATCACTCATTTGTTCAAATTCAGAAGAAGAAGCATGAAAACGATACACATAACATAAGATAAACTTACAATTACTCAGAGAAGCACACCATCAAAACATAAAGCCACATGGATCCCAAACAGTGCTGCAAAACCCTGGTCTTTCCTTAGCCAAAAATGCAGAAGTGAATGTACAATAGAGTGCCAAACTTTTCCCAAGAGTCCAACCCTGAAAATGACTTAGAAATTACATAATATAGGCAATCCAAACTATTCCCTTACCTCTATGGGTCGAGCTCATCATTCTAGGAGTTGTTTCAACCAATTCTAAACAAAGCACTAAAATCTAGGCAGTCAAAACAACTTGCCTCTATAAGGTAGGAAACTGATTCATTCATTAAATTTTCACTTTTTGGTGAATGAATCCTCTAGAACAAGTAAATAAGTACCAAAATTACATCATGTTCACCCAATTACATCAAGATAGATAAAAAATTACATCACAAAGCAAAACTAGTCAAACTGGCCGAATTTCTAAGCTGGAAGGTGAAAAATTGGGCAAAAAACCTCTGTGCGCTGTGCCAATTTCTGTATGTGTCACGCCACTTTGATGCTGATTTTGAGGCACTTGATGAAGTCAAAATTGAGCCCAAGTGTGCTTGTTGGAAAGCCCTGCCTGTCTACTTTCCAACCCAAGTGGAATTTCTAAATTTGGTGCCCATTTTCCCCTCCAAAACCTCAATCTCCCAAGACTGCTTCCTGTGTGTGAAAATAGGGGCAGAGAGGTCATTTTTAGGGTGTTTTTGACCTCCTGAGGACTCAAAACTTGCCCAAACTTCTTGGCCATGCACCAGCAGACATGATTTTTCATGAAAAATCCAAAAATATAAAGTTTTTTTCATTTGGAGCTTCCAATCATAAGTGCGCACCACGTGGCATGACGCATAGGGAGAAAAACCCTGTTTTTTGTACAAAAATTTACAAAAATACCAAAAATGCCCCAAATTTCTTGAAATTTGGGCTGGAGCTTCTTCATTAAGTGTTATGCTGGGCTAAAGAGGCTTCAGCCAATATCTGAAGACGATCGAGCTCCCTTTGCCTCTTTTTCTTCTTTATTGCCTTCCTCAATTTTGCCTTCAAATTCCTGATTCGGGCCTTGCACACCTTGTTTTGCGCCATGTAGTGGAAAGCCATGTGTCTCAGTAATGTGTGGTCTTTGTCAGCCTTGTCCAACAGCCTCTCTAAGTGCATGTTAACTCTCTCGAGATTGGCCTCCCGATCCTCATTAATCTCTTGCTCGAATGACGTGAGCTCAACTCTTCTCCTTTATGCAGCTTGGCAATGCTCACGAATGTTTTGTAGCTCCATGATTGCTTGTTGATCCTCAAGCTGTTTGTTCCTCTACTCCAAGTATTTCATGGTCCACTTAGCCCTCTCTAAGTCAAGGGATAGGGCTTCGATCTCTGGTTGCTTCTCCTGGATGATCTCTCTAAGTTTGGCGCTTTGTGGACCCGTATTAGTATCATCATCATGAATGAGAATGAAGTCGGTCTCTTGTTCACCTGACGGCTCACCTGAAGGTCCCTCATCCTGCATTGGCCTCTTGCCTTTGTCCTATACCTGTGATGCTGATGGAGGAAGCGAGGCCCCTTCCACCCCGGGTGGAGATAACACTCGCTTTGCTGCTACAAACAAATGTTTGGTGCCTCTCTGATATGTGATGAATACCGGCACACTAGCAGTCTCATGGCGCTCATACTGATGAGAAGGTTCACCTTCATGCTTAACCTCTGATAATCCCCGTGAAGCTCTGAAGAAGTCACGAGAGATGAAATCATCCCAAGTGATGCCTTGCAATCCAAGCTAATGAACCACCAAAATCTTAATAAGAGCAAAATGATAGACACTGTTAAGTTGTTGCTGAGGGGTTTTATGTTGTATAAAGGTGGTCATCCTCTCTATGTTCCGGCAAATGAAATATGGAATGTTCATCATCCGTACCCTGGTGAAATGCATGAGCAACCTGATGTGATAAGCATAAAGACGAGAGAACCGTCCCTCACAGCTGAAATATTTCATGATCAATCTCATTAGTGGAGCATATTCATCTTTCAGATATCAAAATGGAAACACTCTCTTGAGCTTCCTCAAGAAACTGGTTTTAATGTATGGCCCATAATGCTACTGGTCAATCTTCTGTTTCTTGTGCCATGGTTCACCAATGTTCGGTATACCGGTTGCTAATGAGACAGATTCTGGTGTAAGTGTGAAGGTGACACCAGCCAAGATAGCTTGATCTCCGTGCAAGTGCAGCACAAAAAGACGAGCCACCTTTTGAACACTAGCCACCTTTTGACAAAACTCATAGCATGACTGATGCTAAAAACACTGCATAGCAAGAGGGTAGGCCTGCAATTCTGTAAGGGTGGTCGGTTCTTCCCTAACATGTCTGCCACTTTTATGAGGCCTCCGGGGTGCCTGTTCTTCCAAGGGAGAGTCACTTTGGGTTTCCACCTCATAGTCCGATGAATGCTCAGATGCCATGACTGCTGTACAATATACCTTGAAGAAACAATGTTGCTATATATGAACTGTGCTTGGACTGCTCTTTAATGATGTATGAAACTGCTGTGTTGTAATGCAATATAGTTGGATTCTGGCAAATCCACGCAAGGAATGAGCAACTTGAAGAGATTTGAAACAATTTCGGGCTTTGGACTGTATGCGCCGCGCCAAGAACCCAGTGCGCCGCACACTCCCAATGCGTCACGCCCATTCAGAATAACGCTGGATGAAAACTCCCAGTGCGCCGTGCCACCTGTTCAGTGCACCGCGCCGGCTAGTTGCAAGCTATTTCTCCCCAAAACACACACTTGCTCACCCAATTCAGTTTGAAATGCTTTTCTTTGACCTTGGCATACAAAATGACTTTGATATTCATGGCAAAAGCTTATAAAGACATTGATTTGATTTTTGGTTCTTCAAAACCCATTTTTGTAATGTTTTGAAATTGGCACTTTTTCATAATTAATACAACACTGACTTTTTGTTTCCTCCTTGATTTTTTTGGTTGAAATGATGAAATTTCTTGGCAATTTTTTGCAGGGATAGTTGTCATGGAATTTGGCAAAGGAGACCAAGGCTGCGCCTAAAGAATTCAAGAACTGAAAATTTTGGAAAATCATTACAAAAACGAAATGTCGACTTGTCTTCAAAACAGAGTTTTGAAGAAAAGTCATAATCCATCCATATGATGATAAAAATCATTGAAATAATAACTTATCAAGAACCTCCCTTTGGCCTGCTGGCTTTATTAGACCTTGTGAAGCCACAGCTTGACTAACCCTAGACCTAATGACTAAAATGACTGTTATGACCTATAAATTGAAACAGGACTGCAAATGACTTTTAAGACTTGATTTTGATGACGAGACTTGAGCCAGCAGTGCAAAGCATGAGGGGAATGAATGACAAAAGCCCTTCCGATAGATTTATGGCATGCTACTAACAGAATGCAACTGATCGAGAGAAATGGGACACCTAAACATGAAATGCAAAAAGAGTTTTGATCTCTGATGGAGGGATGACCAGACCGACTCTAACATTGGCTCCAATGGGGATGGTAGCTCCTTGGAGGTGCCAAGAACGACAGATCTCTGGAAGAGCTAGACAGTGCCTTCGTCCATTGGACTATGGAGTCATTATTTCGACAAACAATACAAGATTTTGACTCAATTTATTTGTGCAGGGAAATTATTAAGGAATTTAGACTTCTGTGATCCATAACATTGTTTAGAAAACCTTCGGCAAAATCACATAATCAAACTTTTGTCGACGCGTTTCGAACCAACTAGTGTGGTTCATCGTCAGGACAAGTTGAAGAACCAAACTGGCAAAGCTTGAATAAATAGAGCGTGCAGAGACTCCAACAGCTATTAAGGTAACGGCTAGTTTGACCTAATGCTCCTGGTCAAACCACTAAATTAATAAATTAATATTTCTATAATAGCTAAATAGGTAAATAAGGGAATTCGATTGTTAATTAAAAATAAATAGATATATTAATATTAATATCTCAAAAATAATATTAATATTTTAATTAATATATCTCATGATATATATTAAATAAATTATTTCAATATTACATAAATACAAGAGAAAGGTAATAAATCACTATTATTTTAATAATTAAGTTACACTAGGTAAATGAGTAATAATTCTTTAATGGTCTTTTTACTATTTAGTCCTTTAAAATATATTAAATTGATGGTCCATTAAAATAATAATACATGTTTATTATCTACTAAAACCTTATTATTCCTAGAATTTAGTTATAATAGGTAAATGTCATACTTTAGGGTAAAGACTAATATTATCATACTTTATCCTTTAAACATACTGGTCAAATAATCAATAATCGATCAATATTTTATTCCAAAAAATATTAAAGGAACTAAGTCCTAAGGTAATTATATCATTACCTATAAAGATCATGTATATTACCAATAGAATAACTAATATTGTAGGTATCAATTTCTATTAATAATCAATATTTATTCAATATTTATTTATTCCAAAAATGTTGAAGTTAACTATGTCATTAGGTAAATGAATAATTATAATAAGGTATAAAAAGGAAACATGAAAGAAGAAAAGAAAAAAAGGAAAAATCAAATTAATAAATTAAGCACCATAGCATCTAACTTAATAAAGACCCAATACTCCAAAAAGAGAGAAATCGGACAAACCAGCTAAAAGAAACAAGGCGGGGGGAGACAGACATCCTAAGACAAAACAAAAACAAAAACAAAAAGGGAGAAAGAGGAGGCTAGGAAGATAAGGCTGGGACCCAGCAACTGCTAATCTAAAACGCGTCGACAAAAGTTCAATTTATTTGACTGAAACTTGACTCAAAACGACTCGATAATAAAACTAAAATGACTGAAAAACTGACTCGACAAACTGAACTCAAAACTGAAATCTTTCTTCAGAATTATAGCCTTCACTTCGGGCCCCAGACTGAAGAAAAGATCACAGCACACACTTGCAGTGAAACTGAAATAAAATGGTATTTACAATGACAATGATAACAACAGAAATAACTCAGAAAAGGTACTGCTTGAGCAGCCGACCATTGACCGGCCCTCCTGGACAATCTTCCCCGTTCATCTCCTTCAAAAGAAAGGCATTCTGACCCTGATATGCTGCAATCTTAAAAGGACCTTTCCAGAGATTGTCAAACTTACCGTGCTTGCCCTTTTCCTCATTCCTTGCATCCCACTTTAACACCACATCATCCAACTGAAATGTGTCCGCCTTTGCTTTTCTGTCGTAAATCTTTTTAATTCTCTCCTGCAACTTGAATGTGTTTTGAAAAACATCCTCCCGTGTCTTCTGCAAGTGGATCATTTGATTTAGTCTTCTCTACATTGGATCCTCTTCACTACCAGCCTCTTGAAGAAGTTTGACTACCGGAGCTGCAAGAGAGGTAGGGAACACTGTATCAACTCCATAAACTAACTCAAAGGGGACATACCAATGGATTTCTTCCGACTCACCCGATCTGCCCAAAGTGCATGGACCAGCTTCTTATGCCAACTTTTCTTGATTATTTCTAGCATCTTTTTAATAATATTAACCAAAGATTTGTTGGAAGACTCCTCCAATCCATTGCCTTGTGGATGATAGGCGGTTGAGTGCCCCAAAATAATGTGATATTTACTACAAAACTCAACCATCCTTTTTGACTTAAACGTTGTTGCGTTATCAGTGATTAACTTATTCGGGAAACCAAAATGAGACAAAATATTATTCTCAAGGAATGAAATTATTACCGCATCCGTAGCTTGCCTGGTGGGAATTGCTTCGATCCACTTCGTGAAGTAATCTGTCACTGTGAGGATCCATCTATGCTGACCTGAAGAAGAAGGATGAATTTCACCAATGAAATCCAACCCCCACTGCTGAAAATGGGCACTCACCTTAATGGGCTCAAGCGGCAAAGGCTGTAACTTCTGCTTTCCCTCAAAAATCTGGCAGTTATGATAGCTCTTGACAGTCTTGAACACATTAGCAAACAATGTCGGCCAATAGTATCCAGCCCTCAGAATTTTATTTGTCATTGTTTTCCAAAAAAGGTGACCGCCACAATCTCCTTTATGGAAATCCTCCATGACCTGTTTCACTTCTTCCTCCACCAAACAATTTAACAAAATGCCACCGCGATCTTTGCAATAAAGTGCAGAACTCAAAATACAAAACTTAGCAGCCTTTAACTTAAGAGTTCTAGCTTTGTTTCTAGCCATACCAGGCGACGCGGACAAATTCTGAAGGACATATATGATATTTGAATACCATGGAGAAAGAACAAACATTTCTGATACCTGAAGTGACGAACTTTCCTCATTTTCATCGGACATAGCAGCGATCAGATTTATGTCTAAGATGTGCAGATTCAGCCATCAACTTTGCCAATGCCTGACCTTTAACAAGCTTTGTGGGCCTTATCTCCACATCGTACTCCAGCAAAGCTGATATCCACTTGCCACATCTTCCTTCAGGATCTGTCTGGACCAAAACATCTTTGACAACAGCGTTAAGAACATAAGCTAAAATATGGGGATGTAGAATGTAAACGCGGAAATCTTTCAGTGCTTTAACAAGTGCAAGGGCTTGCTTCTCAATAATGTTGTATTTCAAAGCAGCATCTCTTATAGTCTGGCTGAAGAAAGAAATGGGTCTCTCATGCTCATCTTTTTTCTGCATTAATATAGCTGCCATAGTATGCTCCGAAGCAAATGAAAACAATATAAAATCCTGAGTATAATCCGGGCTGATTAGAACCGGAGCTGAAGAAAGAGCCAATTTTACTAAATTGAACGATTTTACAGCCTCTTCCGTCCATGACACTTGGTTGTCCTTCTTAAGCATGTTTGTAATCTCCCTAAGATGTTAAGAAAGATTAGGAACAAAGTGGCGCAAAAAATTCATCTTACCATTAAACAATTGAATCTCCTTTTTATTTCCGGGGTAGGTCATTTTGCTGAATTGCTTCCACACGTGTTGGATCGATACGGATGCCATCTTTTGAGATAATGTGCCCAAGTAGTTTGCCTTCATCCATGGCAAACAAGCTCTTCTTAGGATTCAGGGACACACCATATTTTCTGTACTTTTCAAAGACAATTTTCAAATGATACAAGTGTTCTTCATCTGATTTGGAAAACATGGTCAAATCATTAAGGTACACAACCAAGAAGACATCCTTCTCATTTTCAAAAGCCAATTCCATTGCCCGCTGAAAAGTGGCACCCACATTCTTCAAACCGAAAGGCATTTTGGCGTAATGAAATGTTCCCCATGGAGTGGTGAACACTGTTTTGTCTCGATCATCTTCATGGACTAAAATTTGGTTATATCTGGAATAACCATTGAGTAGTGACATGCGAGATGCTCCAACTATTCGCTGAAGTATGTGATCCATTTTTGGCAGCAGATAATTATCCTTCAATGAAAATTTGTTGAGATTTCGAAAATCAATGCACAAACGAATCTCACCGATCTTCTTTCACACGGGCACCAAATTAGATATCCAATCAGAAAAACAGATGGGAACAATGATTCCTGATTTGTAAAACCTATTTATCTCCTTCTCAATTGATGGCAGCGATTTTGGATTAAGCCTTCTTAACTTCTGTTTGAAAGGTTTTTTATTAGGCTTAATAGGAATTGTGTGCTGAATTATATTTGTGTCATATGTCTTTAGATCAGAATATTTCCAAGAAAACACATCGACAAAAGATGACAACAAACTGATATATTTGGCCTTTACCTTCGGTGGCAATGTTTTGGACAGCTTTACCATCTTCGGATGCTCGGTTGTTCCAATATTCACGTCTTCGAATCCCTTCTCTGTTGGCTGCAATGTTGGTTTGCGGGCTACGTCATCATGATCAAAGAGTTCTTATAAAGGTATCAAGCCTTTAGGAATCACATTATCCTTGAGCTGCAACACTTTCATTTGATTGATCTGCACATCATCTTTGAGGTATACTTGCATTTACCTTTGTTTTGCAGAAAATCATTAATCTCCTCATCATCTTGGAAAACTTGCCAATATCTCTGATTGTCTGGGACAGTTGGACGATGCCTCACATGGATTTAAAATTTATTGCTTGAGTTCATAGGAATATTCAAATTACTTGCTGCCTTAGCAAGTGCATCATCAATACTATTCTAAATACGAGGCACACACGTCAAGGTGTAATCTGAAACAGCTTCAAAATGTCTAGAACAACATTCCGGTATGCCCGCATCCGAGGATGCTTTGCTTGATATTCGCCTTTAACTTGCTTAATCACCAATTCGGAGTTGCCATATACAACAATCCTCTTAGCATTCAGCTTTCTTAGGACCTTTAGGCCAGCAATCAAAGCCTCATACTCAGCTTCATTGTTTGAGCAATCAAAAGCAAGTTTGTAAGAACATACCCGCACATTACTCAACACTTTGTTTGGAGCAAAAAAAGGACTGCGTACCCAAATTCCAATTCCAACACCATCATTACCCACTGCTCCATCGAAATCCATGGTCCATAGGCCATCTTCCTCTTCTTCTAAGTGTTGAAACTCTTTTTCCTCTGTTTTTTCTGCTTGCTGTCCATCATCTTTTTCTGATTGATGAAAGGTATTTCCATGTTCTTGTCCTTCTCTCTTCAAAACTTCTCTGAAATTCTCTGTTATTTCTCGAATATCATCTGCTACAACTAAGTGACTATCAATATCATTGAAACTATCTGAATACAAAACAAAAGACTCTAGATCTGTATGTACATAATTAATCGGATGATTAATTGGTTTCTCCTTGCTTGTAATCATGTATTTCATTTTCTATTCACGATAAAATTTTCTCATTTGGCCAAACACTGGCATCGTTGCATAGGAGAAATCAAGATGCATAGTTCCTTTGATATTTGCTCCCCAAGACCTTGAAAGAAGCATACCGAATCGGGGAGGAATGTGTGCCACAACAACATCCATCAAAATATTCTTAGCCGGAATCTGATCCAAACTGACCACCAAGTCTTTAATAAGCCCAATACATCTCACCCTACTGGAATCAAATGAATACAGATCATGATATTTCCTTGTGATGTCCAAACCCAACTTCTCCATGATATCTTTTGGCATAAGATTGTGGGAAGCACCGGAATCAAACATAGCATTATGCAACACAAACTCATGCACTCTCAAACTGATATAAAAAGGAGGCACATCGCTGTCTGGGGACTCCCCATTCAATGCTGGTCCAAAAATCAGTTCAGGTTTATCATCTTCCACACTCACCATATCAGACATTGGATCAAAATTCAGAATTTTGGTGACTTGACCTCTATAACTGTTGTTCTTCATCAGCTCTGTCAGGGGAATGGATACCTTCAATTTAGAAATTTCATTTTCTAAACTAAAAGTGGAAGTTTTATCTACCTCTTTGGCTGGAACCTATTTCTTCTCGGATTTATCTTTTGGTACAATGGGCTGATTAACTCGTTCATTTGCTGATGGAGAATTGTTAGGCATAGGATCAGCAACTTCTTTGCCTTTATTTGGTGCAACCGGTGGCTCATTCTTAGATGTTGGACCTTCCTTTCTCTTTTGGATTGGATTGATGGGGACATTTCTGTTTCTTAATGAATACTGATGCTGCTGGGTGGACAAAGCATGCAGACACCCTCTTTGATACTCATTCGACTCCTCTTCAAGAGTTGTGTCATTCGATAAGATAAAATCTGCATCATGCTGTACAGCTGAACTTTCTGCATACTCATCATCTTCAGTGATAAATGTGGGCATATCATCAGGAGTAAAGAAGTGATTTTCTTCTCCTATTACATGGTCTTCATCATCAGATTCGAGGCCAACAAAATTATGTTGAAGAGGTGTCTTTACTTGCTGCTGTTGTGATGCCATTTCTTGTGCTCGCTGCTCACGCTGTTTGATCCTGAATTGTGGCTGTTGTTGGCCACGGAAATTGGGATTCCGAATCTGCGGTTCAGGCTTATTAAGTGTCAACCTTTCAATCATCTTGTCTACCTTGCGTAGCACCTAATCTGAGGTAGAGGCTTCTTCTTTTATTGGGACCTTCTTCTCTGCTTTCAATCTAGCTCTCTTGTCATTCAAATTTTCCTCAACACTAACAGCAATTTTTTGCATTTCTTCTAAGGTAGTTGGATCTCTCTCCCTTAACTGATAAGCCATGTTCGGATCAAAACCATCCGGGAACTTAAGAAAAGCTGATCTTCTAGTTGGCTTTAAATCATCCAGAATTGCATTATAAACCGCATTGAATCTAATACAATAGTTTTGAACGGACTCACCAGCATTTCACTTGATCTTGTTATATTCAGAAGTGATTTGCAGAGGATCTTTCTTTACTTCCCAACGTTCCAAAAACTGTCTTTTACGCTCTTCTAATGTAGGAATACTTCTGGCCGGCAAAGCTCTAAACCATTTTCTTACCTCACCACCGAAAGTCTGCACGAATAACCTCATGGTCACATTTTCTGCATCAATCTCATGGACATCGAAGAAATCCGTCATTTTGTCCACATGTTGCTAAGTTGTGATACCTTGAGGCATGCCATCAAACAAAGGAATTTTGCTCTAATAATCTGCGGGCATGTTATTCAAAACTTGAGGCAGCGCAAGAGGTGCAAACCGAGTAGCCATTGCTCTTCGTGGACTTGGTCTGGGGGATGTTGGAGGAGTGGGAGCAGCTGATGTGTGAGGTGTATGAGGAGGTGTATGAGGAGGTGAAGCAATTTTGGATGTAGAAGGAGTAGATGGAGGTGAATTTACAACAGACTTTTGATCAGCAATGTTAGGCTGCGGGGGAAGGGTGGGAATGAAAGGCGGCTCCGTGGGAACCCTTGAGCTAGATGGGTTGAGACAGCTCCAAGAGTTGCAGATGCAGCTTCTAGGAAATCAATGATATTTGCAGCCTCAATGTCAGTTTGGAGTTGTCTTAGAATGAAATTTTCAATAGACTTATTAGATTTTTCAATATCTAGAGCAGCAAGAAAATCCAGATTTGGGACGATAGACTCAAGAGCATTTTCAGACTTGGTTTTAAATAATGACAATTCAAACTTTTCATCAAAATCAAGCTCTTCAAGATACTCAAAAATTGCAGGACATGAACGAGATTTAAACACGGGAGTGACAGAGCTCTCTTGGCGAACAATTCTTGAAATCAGATTAGGATTTTTGTAGAAAGGGGGAGGATTTGGATCTGGATTAGCTCTGGTATATCTCTTTGAAGCCAACGTGTTATTTTCAAGAAATCAAAGGAACATAGACAACTTATTCAGCCTGTCAAATCCTAAGCTTATCATCCACAAGCTTAGAATTCTCAAAAGTACTGGGGTGATTCGCAAATCAAGTGTCACAATTACAAGCTAGACTAGAGATTGACTGAAGCAGCGTTTATCTACTTGCGCTAATGCAAAGCAAAAGCGTTTCGAAGGCTACCTGGCATAACTTCAGGCTCCGTCTGTAGCTTAGAAAACCAATGACATCAACAAGAAAACCATTTTCTTCCCCAGTGGAGTCGCCACTATGTTAGAGCCTAGATTTGCCTCAGGCTGAAAAGACAAGGTTCTAAGTCCACATCAAACCATGCTCAGCCTCGTAGCTAGCCCTATGAGGACAAGAGAGGGCTCTCTCCGGGTCGATCTCGGAAAAAGGTAATCGATGGGACTCGAGATGACTAAAAATACAAGCTAATTTTAGGTTAGGTATGAAGTAAAAGGGATTTGATTTGAGTTTTTGAGAGTTTTGTGTTGGAAACAGGGAAAGGCAAATTGGGCTCGGGAATGAGGCACAGTTTCTGCAGAGTTCTGATTGGGGCAAGGAAGGCAATCACTTTGATGCTTTTAAGTGAGTGAGATGGATAGATCGGACTGGTGAGGAGCTAAGGAGAGCAAGAAAATCTCAAGAATTCTCCTTAAACAGATGAAAACATGAAAATTTAAACAAATTCAAAGGCAGAGCATAGCAGTTATGGATTCTACCTTAATCACTCATTTGTTCAAATTCAGAAGAAGAAGCATGAAAATGATACACATAACACTAGATAAACTTACAATTACTCAGATAAGCACACCATCAAGACATAAAGCCACATGGATCCCAAACAGTGCTGCAAAACCCTGGTCTTTCCTTAGCCAAAAATGCAGAAGTGAATGTACAATAGAGTGCCAAACTTTTCCCAAGAGTCCAACCCTGAAAATGACTTAGAAATTACATAATATAGGCAAGCCAACCTATTCCCTTGCCTATAGGGGTCGAGCTCATCATTCTAGGAGTTGTTTCAACCAATTCTAAACAAAGCACTAAAATCTAGGCAGTCAAAACAACTTGCCTCTATAAGGTAGGAAACTAATTCATTCATTAAATTATCACTTTTTGGTGAATGACTCCTCTAGAACAAGTAAGTAAGTACCAAAATTACATCATTTTCACCCAATTACATCAATATAGATCAAAAATTACATCACAAAGCAAAACTAGTCAAACTGGTCGAATTTCTGAGCTGGAAGGTGAAAAATTGGGCAAAAAACCTCTGTGCGTCACGCCAATTTCTGTATGCATCGTGCCACTTAGATGCTGATTTTGAGGCAATTTCTGAAGTCCAAATTGAGCCCAGGTGTGCTTGTTGGAAATACCTGCCTGTCTACTTTCCAACCCAAGTGGAATTTCTGAATTTGGTGCCCATTTGCCCCTCCAAAACCTCAATCTCCCAAGACTGCTTCCTGTGTGTGAAAATAGGGGCAAAGAGGTCATTTTTAGGGTGTTTTTGACCTCCTGAGGACTCAAAACTTGCCCAAACTTCTTGGCCATGCACCAGAAGTCATGATTTTTCATGAAAAATCCAAAAATATAAATTTTTTTTCATTTGGAGCTTCCAATCATAAGCGCGCGCCACGTGGTGCGACGCACAGGGAGAAAAACCCTGTTTTTTGTACAAAAATTTACAAAAATACCAAAAATGCCCCAAATTTCTTGAAATTTGGGCTGGAGCTTCTTCATTAAGTTTTATGTTGGGCTAAAGAGGCTTCAGCCAATATCTGAAGACGATCGAGCTCCCTTTGCCTCTTTTGCTTCTTTATTGCCTTCCTCAATTTTGCCTTCAAATTCCTGATTCGGGCCTTGCACACCTTGTTTCGCGCCATGTAGTGGAAAGCCATGTGTCTCAGCAATGCATGGTCTTTGTCAGCCTTTTCCAACAGCCTCTCTAAGTGCATGTTAACTCTCTCGAGATTGGCCTCTCGATCCTCATTAATCTCTTGCTCCAATGACGTGAGCTCAACTCTTCTCCTTTGTGTAGCTTGGCGATGCTCACAAATGTTTTGTAGCTCCATGATTGCTTGCTGATCCTCAAGCTGTTTATTCCTCTGCTCCAAGTATTTCATGGTCCACTTAGCCCTCTCTAAGTCAAGGGATAGGGCTTCGATCTCTGTTTGCTGCTCCTGGATGATCTCTCTAAGTTTGGCGCTTTGTGGACCCGTATCAGTATCATCATCATGAATGAGAATGAAGTCGGTCTCTTGTTCACCTGATGGATCACCTGAAGGTCCCTCATCTTGAATTGGCCTCTTGCCTTTGTCTTGTACCTGTGATGCTGATGGAGGAAGCGAGGCCCCTTCCACCCCGGGTGGAGATAACACTCGCTTTACCTCTGCAAACAAATGTTTGGTGCCTCTCTGATATGTGATGAACATCGGCACACTAGCAGTCTCATGGCGCTCATACTGATGAGAAGGTTCACCTTCATGCTTAACCTCTGATAAACCCCGTGAAGCTCTGAAGAAGTCACGAGAGATGAAATCATTCCAAGTGATGTCCTGCAATCCAAGCTGATGAACCACCAAAATCTTAATAAGAGATAAATGATAGACACTGTTAAGTTGCTGCTGAGGGGTTTTATGCTGTATAAAGGTGGTCATCCTCTCTATGTTCCAACAAATGAAATACGGAATGTTCATCATCCGTACCCTGGTGAAATGCATGAGCAACCTGATGTGATAAGCATAAAGACGAGAGAACCGTCCCTCACAGCTGAAATATTTCATGATCAATCTCATTAGTGGAGCATATTAATCTTTCAGATATCGGAATGGAAACACTCTCTTGAGCTGCCTCAAGAAACTGGTTTTAATGTATGGCTCATAATGCTGCCGGTCAATCTTCTGTTTCTTGTGCCATGGTTCACCAATGTTCGGTATACCGGTTGCTAATGAGACAAATTCTGGTGTAAGTGTGAAGGTAACACCAGCCAAGATAGCTTGATCTTCGTGCAAGTGCAACACAAAAAGACGAGCCACCTTTTGAACACTAGTCACCTTTTGACAAAACTCATAGCATGACTGATGCTGAAAACACTGCATAGCAAGAGGGCAGGCCTGCAATTTTGTAAGGGTGGTCGGTTCTTCCCTAACATGTCTGCCACTTTTATGAGGCCTCCGGGGTGCCTGTTCTTCCAAGGGAGAGTCACTTTGGGTTTCCACCTCATAGTCCGATGAATGCTCAGATGCCATGACTGCTGTACAATATACCTTGAAGAAAAGATGTTGTTGTATATGAACTGTGCTTGGACTGCTCTTTAATGATGTATGAAACTGTTATGTTGTAATGCAATATAGTTGGATTCTGGCAAATCCACGCAAGGAATGAGCAACTTGAAGAGATTTGAAACAATTTCGGGCTTTGGACTGTATGCGCCACGCCAAGAACCTAGTGTGCCACGCGCTCCCAAGGCACCATGCCTGTTCAAAATAACACTGGACGAAAACTACCAATGCGCCGCGCCACCTGTTCAGTGCACCTCGTCGGCTAGCTGCAAGCTATTTCTCCCCAAAACACGCACTTGCTCACCCAATTCAGTTTGAAATGATTTTCTTTGACCTTGGCATACAAAATGACTTTGATCTTCATGGAAAAAGCTTATAAAGACATTGATTTGATTTTTGGTTCTTCAAAACCCATTTTTGTAATGTTTTGAAATTGCCACTTTTTCATAATTAATACAACTCTGAATTTTTGTTTCCTCCTTGACTTTTTTGGTTGAAATGATGAAATTTCTTGGCAATTTTTTGCAGGGATAGTTGTCATGGAATTTGGCAAAGGAGACCAAGGTTGCGCCTGAAGAATTCAAGAACTGAAAATTTTGGAAAATCATTACAAAAACGAAATGTCGACTTGTCTTCAAAACAGAGTTTTGAAGAAAAGTCAAAATCCATCCATATGACGATAAATTTTTTTGAAATAATAACTTATCAAGAACCTCCCACTAGCCTGCTGGCTTTATTAGACCTTGTGAAGACACAGCTTGACTAACCCTAGACCTAATGACTAAAATCATTGTTATGACCTAGAAACTGAAATAGGACTGCAAATGACTTTTAAGACTTGATTTTGATGACGAGACTTGAGCCAGCAGTGCAAAGCATGAGGGTAATGAATGACGAAAGCCCTTCCAACAGATTTATGGCATGCTACTAACAGAATGCAACTGATCGAGCGAAATGGGACACCTAAACATGAAATGCAAAAAGAGTTTTGATCTCTGACGGAGGGATGACCAGACTGACTCTAACACTATGGAGTCATACTCCTCTACCATGGAATAAACCCAAACCGGTTGCTGCACTTCTTCCTTATAGGAATATGGCTTTGTCACAACACATTTTCCCATAAGAGCCATGTATCCAGTGTACCTCTCATGTGACCTCCTCTACCTTTGTTGAGAATTGGGTGCTCCCACATTCTCCCGTGCATCATCCAACAATCTGTTAGCCTCTCTGGTGCACTTTCTTCCCTCTCTGGAAGACTCTTCTTGAGTAGATGTCTCCACTCTCAGATACTCTGCATGTGGATACTCCACATCAATATGAGGCTCCTCAACCTAGGAGCTAAAATCTCCTCATATGCATGTAGCTCAAGCTCCCTCTCAAGGGAAAATTGCATGGCCCTCTCCTCATCGAATTTGACATCCTTGAGAACCACTGTCATCCTGCTAGTTGGAAAATACACCTGATAGTGATGAAGTGTATCAGTGTACCCCAAAAATATCCCCAACTCTTTTGTAGGCTCAAGTTTCTTCCGTGCATCTTTGGTCACATGGCAATATACCAATGACCCAAAAATCCTAAAGTGACCAACATCTGGCCTCTTACTAGAATAAGCCTCCTCTTGTGTCTTCATCTCAAGTATCTGATGTGGGCTACGGTTTTGAATATAAACTGCTATGTTGCATTCCTCATCCCACAAGTGCAGTGGAATTCCCTGATCATGCAACATCGCCCTTACTTCCCCTACTATGCTTCTATTCTTCCTCTCGATCACCCCATTCTACTTAGGATTATGGGGTGTCGTCAACTCCCATTTATTCCCTTCCGATGCACATAAGTTCTTAAACTCGTTTGAGACATACTCACCACCGTTATCACTCCATAGAGCTTTAACCTTCTTGCTTGACTCTTTCTCCACCAATTCTTTAAACTCATAAAACTTTGTGAAAGTTTGATCCTTTTTCTACATGAAAAATATCCAGCATTTACGAGAATAGTCTTCAACAAATATAACATAATATATGTGTTTGGCCAGGGATTGTGTTGAGAATGGTCCACACACATCTGAATGGACTCGCTATAGAATAGCCTATGCTCGATTGTCTCTTTCGTGAAAGGAATACTTGGTGTATCTTCCCAAAGTACACCCCTGGCATGTATCAACTTGCTCAAGCGTACCTTTGGGAAGACCGGTAGAGATTTGTTGCAATATCTTCAAAACCCCATGATGTAAGTGGCCCAATCGCCTATGCCACAAATTGCCAACGTCTCAGTAATGCACCCTTTCTGCTCTTGTGCTCAAAGAAGCACACTCGTCTACCTCCATCTTATAGAGATTCTTCACTTGAATCCCTATCTTCTTTACTTGACCTGTGGCTATGTGTCGAACGAAGGCATTTCCTTTTGAGAAGATCACATCATAGACTCTATCCTCAAGCATGGCAACGAATACCAAGTTCTTCTTCAGCTTGGGCACATACATAACATTATTCAAGGTGAGTGGATACCCATGCTCCCTCCAAAAAGTAATCGTGCCTAATCGAGTAACACTGTACTTCTTATCGTCACCCATTTTGATATGCATCTGGAGATCTTTCTCCTCCAAGTCACTGAATAACTCTTTGTCGCCATTCATGTGGAATGAAGCTCCACTGTCTAAGTACCATACACTTCCCATAATTAATGATACCATGCATGCAATGAGGGAAAATTCCAATTTGAATTGAGAGGCCAAAGCCTCACCTGTTGCTCCTTGGACTTCTTGGACTTCTTGAGTGGACAATTTGTAGCAAAATGGCCCAACTCATGAAAATGAAAGAACTTAACTTTTGTCATGTCTTTCTTCTTACCTCCATGATAAGAATCCGATTTGGAATGGGAAGCTTTCCCTTTCACCTTCTTCGCCTTAATCACTAAGGCACAATTCTCTTCATCATTAGCATTTGATGAAGAGCCATCCCTGGTGTTCCTCCTAATCTCCTCCTACATCAAATCTGATCATAGTCGTTCCCAATCGATAGTTTCTGCTGACCATTGACAAAGTCCTCATAACTATTCCAACTCTTTTGGGGTCCGATTTGGAATGGGAAGCTTTCCATTTCCCCTTCTTTGCCTTAATCGCTAAGGCACAATTATCTTCATAATCAGTCTTTGATGAATAGCCATCCCTGGTGTTCCTCCTAATCTCCTCTTGCATCAAATCCGACCACAGTCGTTCCTAATCCGGTAGCTTCTCCCGACCTTTGACAGAGTCCTCATAACTATTCCAACTCTTTGGGAGTCCTAGAATAACAAGACTCACCATATCATCCTCAGAAACCGTGATTCCAACACTTCCAAGTTCATCATGACACTGAGTGAACTTGGTCAAGTATTTTGGAATCGCCTGATTAGAGGAATTTTTAGATATAAAATAGACCTCCTAATAAAATTATAAAATAATAGTGGAAATAATAAAATAAGACTAGATTACATCATCAAATTTTAGAGGGAAAAAAGAAAAAAACTATTTTTTCAACTTATCTCTCTATGGGTTTACTCAAATTTCGAGCGGAAACACTTGTCGGATGCAAAACTTGATTCCTCATCCAATGAGTACCCATTTTGCATACTTTCGATGGACCCTACTACACGAAAAATGAGAAATACATGAAAAACGTTATTGAAATCACGCTTTTTCATGTATTTCTCATTTTTCATATAGCAGGTTCTATTGAAAGTATGCAACATAGGTACTCCTTGGATGAGGAATTAAATTTTTCATCCAACGAGTACTCCCTCTCGAAATTTGAGTAAAAATTTAGGGAGATAAGTTGAAAGTACGAGTTGAAAAAGTAGTTTTATTATTTTATTATTTTTTAATATTTTTATTGTTTTACTCTAAAAATGGTGAATCATCCCCCATGGTTGGCATCATCATCTTGAATGTTATTTGTTCTTTTAAAGTTTATTTTAGTTGTACATTTTTCTTAGGAGGCCCACTTTAGACCTCAAAATTCACCTAATGCGCCTTTCTCCATTTTGATTTTTCGAAGTTTGTCCTTCAATGCCAATTTCCTTTGGTCATTTTTGTTCTGATACAAGTTTGTCAATGTTTTCCACATAACATACAGAGTTTCCTTGCCATGGAGACTTGAGACAATGTGGTCTCGAACTCCCTCAAGGATTATTTTCCACACCTTCACCACACACTTCTTCCATTCGACCAAATTTTGTGCATTCGATGCTACTGGCTTAGGAATTTCTTGATCAATGAATTCCTTCGAGCCATCATCCTCTAGCATAGCCTCCATTCTGTCCCTCTAGGCTATAAAATTTGAGTTGCCTTCCAAGGCATACTTGAGCCACAAATCGTAGAACACCATATGTTGATCCTAAAGTATGTATTGTAAATTCGAATTTCACCTGTAACCCAAAACTCAAAACTTCAAAATCTCCTCTAATATAATGTTCTCATCTCTGATACCATGTATAAAGTCTTATAGATTCACAAGCTCATGCAATGTATTAAAGCATAAGACAAGAATATACTTCTATTTTGAACTAGCAGAATCCAATAGATCGATGAAACCAATATGAACAAGAAGAAGATAAATCAATGGCACATAACACAAGATGTATATGGGGAAAGCCACTACTCAAAACCCTTTTATCTATATTTCATATATTAGAAATATGAGTGAATATACAAAGCTTGTTCTCACTAGAACAATTCCTCACAAGTATGCTCAACTCTCTCAACTCATAAGCTGGATCAAGCCAAATCCTTAGCCTATTCAACAGCTCTCAAAGCACCTAATCTCTTATGTAATTCCTAGGATGAATAGCCTATATTTAAAGGGAATTTGTGCTTCCAAAACTGCGCAATCCAAACATAGGATCAAATTATGATGCATGCATGATATTTACACTCCTGTAAATAATACAACTGATAGTACATTGTCCATGCACTCTAGTCTTAACTAGGTCTTTCTCACAATCGACATGCGTGAGTTTCTAATGAGGGAATCTTTAGTTAACTAGAGTGACACTTGTGGATGCACTAGTGCACCAACTGCCTGTTAAGTCTCTATTAGTTCCTCAAATAGTTTGGAACTAATTTAATTGAATTTAACTCATTAAACTGAGTGATCTAATTTCCAACTCAATTTAAACTCATACTGGACCCCCAAAACTTAGGGAGAACATATACATGACTACATAAAGACTTCCAACTTGAAATTCCTAAGCTAATTAAGTTAATTAAACTTAATTAACTATTTACAAGTTGCTATGAGAATAGAATTCGATTTTAACTCTCAGTTTAATTCAAGAACAAATTAAACTGGAATTTCTTGTTGCCATTTCTCAACAGTTGTGGTAATGAGTATATTTTTGATGACATAGTTGTTGATGTACCAAATATTGCTAAGTTTTGATTATTGTTGGGTATATTTGTTTACTTATTTATGTTGTTGACCATTGTGCTGGAGAAATCAAAGTTGTTGAGATTGTAATTGTCATTTATACTAATGAGATACTTGGCTAGTGAAGATATTGTTGAACTTTTTTGTGACAAAAGCTAATTTTTTATTGTTGAGCTTGTTGTAGCAATATTGATATTAAACCAAGGTTGCTTGAGGAGTAATATTAAGATGAAAACTCAAGGTTTGTGTCCAAACAATATGCTGAAGACAATTTTGTTGTTGATACATGATGCATATCATTATTGAAGTTTCGAGTTGTTGATGATAGGTTTAATCATTATTGATGAAGGTTTTTCTAATGACATAGTGAGAGTAATGTTGATTAATTGTGGTTTTTGAACAATGAAGAAGTTTGTATTGATTTTGAAGTTACATGGAGTGGATCCAATTTGAAAATGGATGAAAAGGAGGTCCACAATGTTTCGGGGGTTGATGCCTCCAACAAGTTGGTTCCAACAAATTGATCTAAGGGAGTTGATTCTTCTCGTTGGTGGGTGCCATTGAAACTATGCAAGGGAGATGATGCTTCCTCCAAGTGGGAGCTAGTGAAACTATGAAGGGATTCAATTCTTCATGCGGATGGGTGCCAACGAAATAGTGCAAGGGAGTGGGTCCTTCCTGCTAATGGGTGCCAGCAAAACAATGTAAGGGAGTTGGTGCTTCTTCTTGGTGGGTTCCAATGAAACATTGTAAAGGGAGTGGGTGCTTCCTACTAGTTGGTGACAGTGAACATATGTAAAGAAATATTTTAGAAGAGAAGAAGAATTATGGTGATTTCTCCCTTATGGGTATCCACCTTAAAAATCTCTGTGTCAATTGTGCTTGATATTTATGGTGTGATTATTAGCTCTATTATTCTTCTCATATAATAGATTGCTAAGAAAATTCAAAGTATAAATTTGTAATTATTCTTGAAATACTAATTCGACCCTCCTCTTAGTATTTCAAATATAGGCTTAAATAGCTAAAATATTGGCCTTCATTCATCTTCCCCTATATCCCTAATACTAGCATCTACTTATCACTCTTCTCTTTCATCCTACATATATTTCTGGGAAATAAAGTGTCCACTTTTGTCCCCTCTATGTTGGGGCATTGAAATAATAAAATTAATAAGGCCATGGTGAGATAAATTCTTTTTAGGATCTTTCTTAATGCATTGGATCATTTTGGCCATATTTTTAGTGTTGAGGATAAATAAGGGAATATTAAGATGTCATAAATGTCTTAACTGGGTCATCAATTTGAAATGAAGAAGAAATGATATAATAAACTTACCCTCATATGTAATATACATTTATATGAAATAGACCACTTCAACTCATGGTTGAGGAAGTGAAGTTAAACTAACACCCTTATCAGCGCATTGTATAGTTTTAGTTCCGTCCCCAAGAAATTCTAGGCAAGCAATGTTGGTTATGATCTTTTATGCAAACCAATTCTCACTAGTCCAAGGTAGACCAACAAATTGAGAAATGGTTACTTTAGTGATAGACATGTATACCCCATAAACCAGAATTATTAAAAATGTAAAGGGCTAAGAAACTTATACTACTAAGGTAGCATTAAACCCTCAGAGTTTTCTGAGATAATATAGCCATCCCACTACTTCAAAGACATTCATAATAGTTGGGTTAGCTCTCAAGAGCTTAATTCCCCTTAATTTTTGGTGCACAGTGGATTCACCTATGGTAGCAAGGAAGTGTATGGTTTCATAGCACTTTAACAAAGGAAAAAGTAACAAAGTTTTTTATAGGCCATAAGGTTCTATTACAAAGAATGAAAGAACAAAATTTGGAATATGACAAAAGTGGTGGTTGTATGCATGTCACATGAAGGGTCATAATTGTTGCCCATAATGATCAAGAAAGTTATATGGATACAAAGTGGCATGGGGTGAGATGAAAAATATTTGAAATTATGGAAGGTAGAATAATCAGTAACAACAATTGATATGACATTTAAAAAGGTGCTCTTTTTCAAGTGATAGGTCATACAAGGAGATTATCCATATTAATTCAGGCATGTCAAGGTTATCTAGGCATATAGGTTGTGGGAGGTCCATCAGGTAATGAACGAAGAAAATGGTTGCATCCTAGATTTCCCATTGCTCAACACTAGGTGGATCCATCTCGATGTAGAATTATATTAACATGGAAAGATGATATTACATACAAGTGGTAGTAATGTGGCAATTAGGTCGATGACATGAAAACAATAGGATAGGACACGTGGTATCCAGATGGTAGAATATGTGGAATCTAGGTAGCACTAAGTTTAAGAACATGTGGTAAGATGATGCTGTGGTACCCTACGGTCATGACATGTGGTAGGTGGATTTTTTCATTTTGGGTGGACAAGTCGCCCAATTCTGAGTGACACATGGTAGTGATGTGGAGGTGACATGGCATGACAAGTGGCAAACAATGACACAACAATGACATGGCCCATCATCCATAAGCCATTTGTGCATAGTAGAACTGACATGAAGTGGGCCTAATTAACCTCATTTTCTACCATTTTGTAAGGCAGTAAGCCAATCAGGACAAAAATCAACCCCCCTCCCCCCTGCCTCATTAAATTTCAAATAGTTGGGGGGCCAAGGGGTGGGGTGATGTGACTTCTCCACCGTAAATTTTGATGGGATCAATGGGCATTCTTTAAAAATTGGTGGATATTTAATTAAATTTGAGAAACAAATTATCCCCCCCGTCATAGTCCATATAGTTGAGGTGCCTGACGTGACTTCTCTACCATTAGTTTTTATCGAATCACTTGGATCACTTTAAAAATTGGTGGATATTCAACACTCAGTGAAATTTATTGAATTGTATTTAAATTCCTAAGCATTAAGGCTCTAGTTCTCTCCATTAGTCATGAGGATCCAAGAGCTTGGAATTTGGTACTAAAGGGAATGACAAGACTAGCCCTCAGTTTCAACATGTGGTCATATGGAGAAAAGAGCCAAAAGAAAAGGAGCTTAAGCACTCTAACACCATTGACTAATTCAAAAGTTGATAAGATGTTATGTGCTAATACAATCAAGTGAGGGTTTCCATGGGTAAAACCACATACCTATACCCATGGGAAAGGAAGTATATATCCCATAAATACATAAGATACATAATTGTAAAAGTGGTTGATGGTGTGGCAAATAAATAATATATTAACAAAAAGATTAGATAATAAAAGGGGAGAGTGATCAGAGGGTGCATATGTGATAATATATCAGTGAATGTGAGAGAAGAGTAATGCGGGTAATATAGACAATGTGTTGGCCAATAATTGCAAGTGTTGACAAAGAGTGAAGAAAGGAAAGAGCTAAACAATTGAACAACACTAATAGGTGATCAGTGTTCCTACTAGGTGGGTGCCTACTAAATTTTGGGGATAGGTGTCTCCAGCGGGTTGAAGCCTACAAAATTATAAAGGGGATAGATATATCCTATAAGTGAGTGCTCGCAAATTTTGTAATTGTAGGTGGTTGCCTACAACAATCACTTAATGTAAAGATGAACTATCTGTCACTTTTCTCCCTTTATGGGTTTCCACATTAATTTTTTGGTGTTCTATGTGTTCATTTAATTATGTGATATTTTTCTATTTATTCCACAAATGAATAAGAAATAATAATTGAAGTGAAAGTTTAGTTTGGGAAACAAGAATAATTATTCACCCCCTTCTCTATATTCAACAATTGGTATCAGAGCAGGTTCCTTTAGTAACAACTTAACTGCTGGAAGGAAGATCTTACACAAAATGGAATTTTAGGATGATGTTTTCTCAAGGAGAAATCCACTATTCAATGGGACAAACTTTACCTTTTGGAAATTTAGAATCAAAACATTCTAGATGTCACTTGGCATGTACATTTGGAAAATTGTAGTGAGTAGGTATAAGAACCAAGAAACTCCTCTAACCAATGAGTTTGGTAAGAAGAGGTATGAAATCAATGATAAGACTATGAATGAAATTTGGGTTGAATTTCATAATAATAATTTTTGAAAGCAATTCATTATGAGACAACCAAGGAAATGTGGGGTAAACTTGTAAACAATTGTGAGGGGGACACCAAAGTTAGAAATGAAAAACTACAAACCTACTAGATACAATATGAAAACCTAAAAATGAATGAGGATGAAAGCATATGTAGTTTCTTCCTTGGAATGGATGAGGTTGTAAACACAATGAAAGGACTAGGTGATGAAATTGATGATGCTAAAATAGTCCAAAAGTGTTGAGATAAATTACTCCTATATTTGATGTTAAAGTCTCAGCAGTAGAATAAATGCATGAATTGGATCAACCTATGAGATGAGGATAAACAAGGATTAACCAAAACTCAAAGACGCTACTTTTAAAGTATCAAGAAAGTCAAAACAATACCAAGACCAATACTTCTCTAGCCACATTTTAGATGAGGAGGAAGCAAATTTTGTTAGAAGACTATGAAATGGAAATGGAAAATATAAAGGTATGTTATCATTCAAATGTTTTCAATGTGGTGGAATAGAGAACTCTACTTCCAAATGTCCTTACAGAGAAAATAATAATGATGAAAAGGAAGAAAAAGGAAAGATAGAATCCAAGAAAAATATCAAGAAGTTTGCTAAAAGGAAAGGTTTATATTCACAGGACATTTACAGTTCATCCGAAGATGAAGTAGATTATGAATTTGGTACAAAATTGATGAGAAGTTCATTATGGCACTCAAAATTCAATTATCTTCTTTGAAGAAAATTGATTAAGAATCATGTGAAGCAATTACTGACATGGAAATAGAACTTCTGAGTGCATTGGAGGAAATAAATAGGCTCAAAAGGATATACAAAAACTAGAAATAATAGATCCAAGCTTACAAAGAAGAAGAGAATAATGCATGTGAAGAAATGGTTCTTTTAAGAGTCCAATTAGAAGAAGCCAAAGAAGTGGAGGATTTTTTAATGAAGCAATTACAAGAAAAGGATAGGTGTTGTGATAAATTGGAATAAAAAATTGCCTTTTAGAAAATACCTCAAGAAGACTAAGACACAACTAGATGTGAACTTAAAATTTATAGAGGGATCAAAAAATTTAGACAAGGTTATTAGCACTCAACGACCTCCATCAATTAAAACAAGACTCAAGTACAAGGAAACACCAGAGCAAGTCAAAGGAGATTCAAGCCCCAAGCATCAAAATCTAAGGATTCAAAAAAATATGTTAACGCTCTTAAGGGATTAAGTATCTATAAAAAAAAAAAGGGTATAGGAAGCGATGATGAATAGAAATAAAATTATCCAAGTCACATAAGTAACAGGGGAGTAAGAAAGCAATTGAGATCATAATTTTATCTGATCAACAACTAGGGACCAATCCCGTCAAGAATATTTTTAACTCCCAAGTACCCATACATTTTCTATGGTAATTGTTTTATTTTTCATAATTTTAGTCATAAAGCAATACATTGGATGACATACAAAGCTATCAGGACTAGAAATGCAAGGGTTAAGCCAAATTTGCATGAAATGACAAGAACTAGAAAATCATTCAACAATGTATTTTCTCCACTTATGGATGAAATTGAGTGTTCTATTTGCAACAAATTTGGGCATTAGATCTATCAATGTAGAATCAAGTTGTATCTTCCTATCAGTAATATTGAAAGGAAGAATTTACCAATATATGGAAAAAATAAGAAGACTATACATCTAGAAGAGTGTGGACTAGTTTTATATGCCAAGAATCAAGGAAATCAGTGGCACATTGATAGTGGATGTTCAAAACACATGACAAGTGACAAAATTATATTTATATCCTTCAATGAAGACATAGGTGGAAATGTTACCTTTGGTAATAATGCACCAACAAGAATAATGGGTAAAGGGACAATCATCTTGGAAAAGGGAAAGACCAAGGTTCAAAATGTGTTGTATGTAGAGTCTTAAGCATAACCTTTTAAATGCCAATCAAACGTGTGACCAAAGACATGAGATAAATTTCAGGTCAAATGAGTGTGTGGTTAAAGAGTTGGACATGGAAAAAACTATAATTAAAGTAGTTAGGACTCCAAATAATGTATATGTGCTGGAAGGAGAAAAATAAAGTTGTTATTTGGGTAAAAATGATGAGAGTTGGTTGTGGAATAGGATATTAGGGTGCCTCACTTTTCATCAGTTAGTTGAATAAGATAAAAAGGGTATTGTATGAGACATGCCCAAAATCACAAAACCTAAAAATATTGTTTGCAATTCATGTCAATTTGGAAAACAATCAAGATTTCAGTTCAAATAAAAGGAATATTCTACAAAAAGGCCTATGGAGATAATGAATACATACATATGTGCGCTCACAAGAATGATATCTCCATCAGGTGAGCAACAATTTATGTTGTTGATTAAAGATTACACAAGAATGTGTTGGGTTAGTTTGTTGAAATATAAAGATGAAGCTTTTGAAAAATTCAAAATATTCAAAGCACTGGTGGAAAACGAAATGGATCTTAAAATTAAGTTCCTAAGATTAGATAGAGGAGGAGAGTACAAATCTAACGAGTTTTGTGATTTCCTTGAACAAAATGGGGTCAAAATACAATTCTCAATAGGTAAACCCCCTCAATAGAATGGGTTAGTTAAAATAACGAATAAGTAATTCTAGGAAATTTCCTAAGCTATGCTTGATGAATCAAAGGTGCCACATACTTTTTGGGGAGAATTTGTTCAAACAATAGTTAACATTCTCAACAAGGATAATATCAAAGTAAATAGTAATAAAGCACCTTATGGTATGGAAGACTAGACTTTATAAATAATTTTAAAGTCTTTGGCAATGTATGCTTCATTAAAAGGAATGAGGACAATCTTAGAAAATTTGAGCCAAAAGAAGATGGAGGGATCCTGCTTGGCTATTCTTCCAAGAGAAAATACTGCAAGTGTTACAATAAGGGACTCCACAATATTGTTGAAAGGATAGATGTAAAATTTGATGAAGGACTTTTTCATACTAGAAGAAATTGATTGTGAAATGGTGAATTTGTTGACTATGAGTCACCAAAGAATGATGTCAAAGAGCACTGAGAATAAGAGGAACATGAAGAATCAAAGGAAGAAGACATAGAAGAATATCTACAGCAAAAAACTCCATCAAGGTATGTATAAAACCATCATCTTGAGATTCAAATTCTTGGAGATAAAGAAACAATGGTACAAACTAGATGAAAATTCATAGCCACACCTTTTCATGCAAACCTAGCATTGTTATCTATGATATAACCTCAAAAGTGAGCACTGGACTAAGGAAATTAATGAATAATGGATCAAATAGAGAAAAATGAAACATGGGTCCTTGTCTCAAGACCCTAGGATTAAAATGTGATGGGAACTAAATGGATTTTCAAACATAAATTAAATTAATATGGACAGGTCGTTGAAAACAAGGCGAGAGTTGTCTATAAGGGTTATGCTAAGAAAAAGGATTATGTTTTAAGGAACATTTCTCTTGTTGAAAATCGAAACCACTATAATGTTTTTAGCATTTTCCTGCTATCGAAAATTCAAGGTGTATCAAATGAATGCTAAGTCATCATTTCTAAATGGTGACTTAGAAGAGGAAGTCTATGTGGAGAAACCAGAAGGTTTTCTACTAAGAAACAACAAATATTATGTATGTAAATTCAAGAAAGCTTAGTATGGATTAAATCAAGCACCAAGGGCATGGTATTACAAGTTAAACAGATATTTGTAACAACAAGGCTTTAAGAAAGGAACACTTAACAACAATATTTATATCGAGTTTGAAGGTAATAATATGTTGTTAGATGTAGTGTGTGTTGATGATATCATTTTTGGTTGTAACAATGAATCAATGAGTCAAATATTTTCAATAGGTATGCATCAATAAATTGAAATATCTATGTTTGGAGATATTTCCCTCTTTATTGGACTACAAGTTTAACAAACAAAAAAAGGAAATTTTCTTTCTCAAACTAAGAACCTCAAATAAAGTCTAATCAATTTTGGGATGGAAGACTGTAAACCTATAAGTACATCCATGGTAATAGACTGCAACCTCGTCATGGATGATGGATCCCCATAAGTCAAACAATTTACCAGTAGATCAATGATTGGATATGTACTCTATCTCACAACTACAAGACCCAGTATCATGCATGTAGTAGGATTGGTGGGATGCTTTCTGTCAAATCCCAAGGAAAAACATCTTAAGGCAATCAAGAGGATAATTAATATCTAATTAGAACTTTAGAATTCAGTTTATGGTATCTTAAGGATACATACTTTAATCTACAAGCTTATATTGATGTTGATTTGGCATGCAATATTGATGACAGGAAAGTCACCATTGATGGAGCTTTCTTTCTAAGAAATTCTACTATCTCCTAGCTTAGCAAGAAACATAAATCAATATCATTTTTTATTTTTGAAGTAGAATACATTGCATTTGCATCATGTTGTACACATGCTTTATGGATAATGCAAACTCTTAAACACATTAACTAAATTGCACTCAGCCTGTATCTATCTTTTGTGATAACAAAAGTGCATTCAACATATCAAATAATATTGTGATGCACTCCAAGACAAAGCACATTCCTATTAAAGATCATTTTCTAGGAGAACAAGTGTTGGGTCAAATATTTAAGTTATAATATGTACCTACTAAGGAGCATATTGCAAACATATTTACTAAGCCTCTTCCAAGAGAGTCTTTTGAGTATCTTAAACCAATATTGGGAATGGTATCTTTCTCATCTCTTCCATAAATTTATTACACAAGAAAGATGGTAGCTATCCAAATGTGGTAGGTATAGATGTATGTCAAATGCTCATGAGAAGGATACAAAATCATCTTATGGGGTGTTGTATGCTCAACAAATGTAGCATGTGTTGAGGGAATACATATGCACTCAATATGAAGAAATGAAAAGTATGCATCTTTATATTACTCATCTTATTTATTTTAGCAGTTAGTAGCATCAACAGTCTGATATTGTGAAGTAGGGTGGACCATTTGGCCTTTGGAACAACCCTTTGTGTACTTTGGTATAGGCAGTTTAGAGATACTTAGCACTCACATCACTTGGGAAAGTAAGTAACTGAAGTCCTTTTCCACTAATTCCAAAGGGGGAGAATGATTATACATTAACAACTAAAATCAAGGAAGATTGGGAAGACAATGGAATTTCAAATTTTGGGGCAGTTTTAACAAATTAACATGGGGAGTCAAATATATAACAATCATGACCAACAATGTCTAGTGTAGTTTCCATCAATGAAAAACGGGGAGATTGTGGAAATTTGTTGTTGTCATTGATGTCAAGTTTAGTCATTAATGCCAAGATATTTTAAATGCAGGGGGAGCTTGTTGAGTATTCATGATGTTAGTGATTTCATTTCTTTTTAAGGTTTCCAATGTCATTGATTGTTGAGTATATATGTTGAAAATTGTTTTCCTTGGAGTCATGAATACAAATTAGTTGGATATCCTATCTTGGTACAATTGTTTCTTATATTTATATTCATCAAAAGAGTATGAGAATTGCTTAGTTGGACAACCCTCTCAAAGAACCTTCCAATCGTATATGGCACTTTGTCTAACTCCCTAGGAATGAAGAGAAAAATATATTTAAATTGAAGGTAGTTTTAGCAAGCACAAATAACTTCAATGCATCTAGTCATCCAGGGTACGGGATAGGCAAGGTGTTCTTACTCAAGTGATAGGTGTTGGAAATATTGAGAGGGGGGTGAATAAAAATTTCTTACAATAGCAATTTTTAATCCTTTTCAGAGCATTAGTTATTATTCAGTTATCATTAATGTTATTATTCAAAAATTATAAACAATAATAAGCAATAGAAAACACCATACAACAATGCAGGAAGATAATGCAATAGACATAGACATTTTCAAGTGTAAAAGCCGCTCCAGGTCAAAAACCACCGAACACTTCTCTAGTAATTGACTTCTTCTCTCTTTAAAAGAAATATTAGTTACATCAAGATTTCCACTACAACTAAGGGACGAGTCAACCCCCTTATTTACAGGCCACAACTTGTATGACACTACTAAACCCTAATATCCTGTTGCAATCAGAAGGATGCCCCAACGCCCTGTAGAATAGGCCTCAACCTGATGAGTGCCCCAACACTTTTTTTATCAACTGCTTTCGGAAAGGATGCTTTGCTTCCCTATTAGTTTATTAGCCATGACTGAATTGATGCCACAACGCCATGTGCAAGCCACAACTTACCCTAGCACCACCCTGCCACCCTGAAGTGTTCTTAGGTCATAACCTGAATATGACTCCAATTACCCAATAGAGTCAGTAGATCACATTTCACAATTTTCACATTGGATCCCCTATACTCTAAATCAACATAGAATAGTTGTAAGAAAGATGTAGAATAAATGTTGAATCCTGGTAACTGTTGATCATTGTTCCCACAAACTGTTCACTACACAATTCTACACATCAAGTTATCACTGTTTAACTGCACATCACTTTCACTGCACACTTTATATCACTGTCACTATAAATCATTACACAACTGTTGGCTATCACTGCATGCCATTGTTCATGAATGAATAGTCATCAATGAACAACTATTCTCATCATTGTATCAGGTTGTACTCGATGCTACAACCATCTGGTACTGCTATCAAATGATGGCACACACCAAGGTGCCTCAGGTCATTCCTATGACCTACAACCAATGCTCTCAAGCTCTACCCTAGGAGAGCTACCAGCATACATGTAAATACAGTTATTTAGTTGATCAAACCCTGCTATCCATATTTACATCAATATGTTGTACAACTGAATGATAATGCCTTCAAGACTCGTTGTCCTACAAGGTTACAATTGTGTCATTGTACACAAATCCCTAGGTCATCACTGCCATATATCTATGTACATCAATCTATAGTTCAAGTCAAATTCAAGGTGTCAACTCACTATCAGTGTCAATACACAACTTTATCACTTTAGATCATTGTAGGTACAATATCATAATCAATGCAATGTCATTGTCATATATACATATATATAGTAAGTGTCGAGTTAACAGTCAAGTCATGTCAAGGTTTTTATAAGATCCCAATATGTGTATCAAGTTCCTTGCATATTGAACTAGGTGTAACAAATGCCTTAACATCTAGACCACATTGCATATGTATAACCAAGTATTCAAGCACTTTCCTAATAGATTCAAAATTATGTCACAGTCTGAATAGACTTTTACTGTATATATGTATGGAATCATTCTATTAGTGTACTATCAATGGATTACATATAAGCAACCACACTAAATAGTCTTACTGTTGTAGAAACACAAATTAAGTCTACGACATGGAATGTAATTTCAAGATCATTCTTATAGAAAATTCCTCTCTGTAATGAGCATACTACAACATACTAAACAAGGAAATAATCATTATCGTGCTAATGAACAATAATACTACTACTATCACAAGTATAGAAAACACACTCCCAAATGTAATAAGTCATTGTTTCTATGTTACACTAAAACAAGACAATCACAAGGATGTTGTCACATCAAACATCACAAAGACTTATCTATGACTCAAGATATAACCAAGGGTGCTCAAGATTCAATACTTTAGAGTTTCATTGTATAAGAATTATTGTCTATACATGCAAAGTACTGTCAAGGTTCTTTGTCACAAAGGTCTCAGGTATAAATCATTGATATATCAAATTGTGACTGTTCCAAAACGTTCTATTTATCAATCTGTTGCAAACTTAGGAAAATTATTAGTGTTGCCTTATTCTAGTTTAGTAAAGCCTCATTGTAATCATTGAAGCACTACCAAGAGAACAAAGGTTTTGAAACTAAGTCTACAACCAAGTGAAACCCAAGAAACCAAAGGAAAAACAATTAAATAGACCCTTGTTTGTGTTTGCAATATAAGTCCAAACCACAGGTATGAATTTGAAATAGTTATGGAATATGTTTGTTCCAACAATTAAATAGATTCCCTAATTGGAAGCCTTCTATCTGCAATGATAAAATGCCAGTACCAAGTTCAAAACAAAAATTTTTAACCCTAAATCAAATACATATAGATGAATTTCGGTCTTTTGTACTACATGCCCTAATGAGGGCCGAAGTCACAGATTAAGGTGACCTATAGCCCAAAAAGAACCTTCAAACTAGAGAACCATAATTAACACACATATACTATGATCTGAACTAGTAGCAATTGCTCTGAACTCGTAGTAATAGCTCAGAAAAGGATGCCCTATCTTAGGGCCGAGAGTTTGCAATTTAGGCTATACTTGCAATCAAACTCAGATCTTAAGTCTATAGTTTGTTATCTCTCATTTAGTCCTTCGATTCCTTCTTGTAATGGTGACTTCAAAAGAAACGAACCTTTAACCAAATAAATCCCTAACCTAAGATCCTTCATTGTCTTTACCTTAGGAAGTCTGAACATTTCAAAAGTAATATCATAAATATATTTCATGTATTGTTTTATGCTTTAGGATGATATATGAGATCTATTTTTATAGAGTTGAGAGGGGCTTCTATAGTAAACATTGGTGGAGACTTTTAGGGGCTTCATTAGGTACATATTTTTAGGATGTTTTAAGCACTTTTTAATATTAATATATTTAATTCAATTTAGTAATCATTATTTATTTGTTTGTTTAAATACTATGGATTTTGTAGACTAACCTTTTCTTGGTATGTTTTTTAGGTGACACATGGGTGCATGAAGTCAATAATTGATTTATTATCTTTGGTTCTTGAAGTTATGTAACTTATATGTGGTCAGATTATGGTGATAAACAATGTCATATATTTACAACCACAGGAGGGTGTTTCATGTCTCTACCCCTTGGGGTTTTGGCCCAGAAACTAGGGTCACCAAATTCAATTGTGAATATTTCTCAAACCAGGAGGTCTATTGGGTGTACAACATATCAACAGAAACATCTTTTCAAGAATAATAATGACATAGATCTCTGACCCAAACTCAATTAGTTGACCTAACAAATACCCTCGACAAAGTTGAGGTACATCCTTAGTCCAGGGAACCAAAACCCTAGGACTCGGGTTTTCAACCATCCAACAATATAACTGCCATATTGATGTAATCCAATAATTACTAAGAAGCGTTCATTAACCATTTTTCATCAATGGCTGGTGTTTCTAGTCAAAATCAAACCAAGTCAACTCCATGGGTTGACATCAATGACAACACCATCCAACAATAAGTTAGATGGGAGGATTAGCCAGATTAATACATGCCTATTGAGGTTATACATACATTTGGGATTTGGGACAGGTAAGGTGCTATTATTCAAGTAATAGGTTGGATAGGCAGATTAACCATATTAATCCTATCCCGTCGAGGTTATTTGGGCATTTTGGGTGCAAGAGGTTCAATAGGAAATGGCTAATGAAAATGGCTTGATCTTGGATTTACTAGAACTCAATACCAAGTGGACCCAATGTGACATGGTATGCACTAACATGTAAATATGTTATGCCATATGGGTGCTAGTGATGTGGCAAGCATGTCAATGTTATGGTAGTAGTGTAAAAAATATGTGATAGGCTAAACTGATAATGCAATATAAATCAAAGCAGAATAATATAACCTACTTCTACTATCAATTTGCGAAAGCTTAAAGATCGAGTTGAAAAATATAACCAGAAGAAGAAGAATCAATGGCACAATACACATGAAAATACTTTGGGGAAAGTCTCAGATAAAAAACCCACACTATTGTCTTGTCATACATGGTGGAAATACATAGGAATTATACAAAGCCTTAGCTCTCACAGCTAGCCAGCTCTCAATACAATCCTCATAGATGCTCACATGCAATCTTGGCTTCTCTTCAGCCTTCCTCTCTGCCCTCTAAGATCCTATTTCCTTGCGATGTTCCTTGTGGATGATTAGCCTTACCAAGTGGAAAAACAAACCTTCAAAATTGCGCAATCCTCAAGGATGAATCCTTGACTACATGCATGAGTTTTCTCCATGATAAAACACATGCAACTGATAGTACATTGTCCTCGAACATTAATCTCAACTGGGTCTTTCTCAGAATAGACATGCATGAGTCTCTGATGAGGGAATCTTCAGTTAACTAGAGTAGCACTAGTTGAGTGCATTAATGCATCAATTGACTATTAACTCGCTATTAGTTCCTCAAATAGTTTGCAACTAATTTAACTAGACTTAACTCAGTAAACTGAGTTAACTAATTACAACTCAAATATAACTCAATCTTATCTCCTTAACTTAAGGGATAACTCTTGCATGACTTTATAAAGACTTCTAACTTGAATTTCTCCAACTAATTAATTTAAAATAAATGAATTAATTATTTCCAAGTCGCTGTTAAGACTAAATTCGATTTTGATTCACAATTTAATTCAAGGACAAATTAAATTGGAATATTCTTGTTGCCATATTTCAACACTCCCTCTCAACAAGAAAGGGATTATCTTCCACCCCAATCGTGTCTCTATGGAACTCAAATTTACACTTTGAAAATGCCTTTGTCAAAATCTCAACATCTTGCTCCTCTGTCGAAATATACTCCAGCAACATGATCCTCCTCACTACACAGCCTCTGAGATGATGATACAGATGTCAATGTGCTTGGACCTATCATGAAATACTAGATTCTCAGAGAGTTTGATACAACTCTAATTATCACAATAGATCACAGTTGGATCCATCCTCTGATCAAACAAACCAACTAGGATTTTCCACATCCAAATGGTCTCACATGTTGCCTGACTTGCAGCCATGTATTTTGCCTCTGCCGAGTTGAGTGCAACCGACCTCTGTTTCCTGTTGTACCAAGAAACTGTCGCTAACCCAATCTACATCAGTGAAGCCCTGTAGCTTCACTCCCTCTTTCCGTCTGTACCATAATCCATACGAAGATTTTCCTTTGGGGTATCTCAATACATGCTTTGTCTCCTTCCAAAACATCTTGGTAGGATGAACCATCACTTGACTCAGCTAGTTGACCACATAACACAAATATGGTTGTGTGTTCATTAAGTACATTAGTGAACCCACAAGCTGCTTGTACGTTGTAGCCTCTACCACTTCTCTTGAAGTAACGACCTCCTTCCTCCGGTTACCTGCTAGAGGAGTTTGCATGGGCTTGCACTTCTCCATGTGGAATCTCCTGAGTATCTCGTTGGAATACTTGCCCTGAGACACAAACAACTCCCCATCAACCTGTGAAAAGCCACGGGCAACAAATCTTGCCTTATGCTTCTCCACACTACCATAAATAGTTTGCTTTACCTTGTAAAGCCAACGGGAACTCACAACTGACTTGTTCTCCAGTCTTGCAACCACATCCCAAACACTGTTATGAATTATGGAGTCATACTCCTCCACCATAGCATCAACCCAAATCAGTTGTTGCACTGCTTCCTCAAAGGAAGATGGCTTGGTCTCAACACATTCCCTAGCAAGGACCATGTATCCAGTGTACCTCTCAGGCGACCTCCTCTGTCTCTGTTGAGAATATGGTGCTCCCACATTCTCTCTCGCATCCTCCAACAATCTGTCAGCTTCTCTTGTGCACTTTTTTCCATCTCTGGAAGACTCTGCTTGAGTGGATGTCTCCACTCCTAGAACCTCTGCATGCGGCTACTCCACATCAGTCTGAGGCTCCTCCTCCTTAGGAACCAACAGTTCCTCCACAGCCTGTAGTTGGAGCTCCCTCTCAAGGGAAACTCGCATGGCCTTCTGCTCATCAAACTTGAGATCTCTACGAACCACTATCCTCCGACTGGTAGGAAAGTACACCCGATAGTTGTGAGGTGTATCAGTGTACCCCACAAATATCCCCAACTCTGCTATCGGCTCAAGCTTCTTTCGTGCATCCTTTGTCACATGGAAATATACCGATGAGCCAAAGATCCTGAAGTGACCCACATCTGGTCTCTTACCGGAGAAAGCTTCCTCTAGTGTCTTCATCCCAGGTATGCGATGTGGGTTTCTATTCTGAAAATAGACCATTGTGTTGCATGCCTTGGCCCACAAGTGAAGTGGTAGGCCTTGGTCATGCAAAATTTCCTGAGCGCCCCTACAAAGTTATGTTCTTCCTCTCATCCACCCCATTCTGTTGTGGGTTATGAGGTGTCGTCAACTCTAATTTAATTCCTTCCACTGCACAAAAGTCCTTAAACTCTTGAGAGACATATTCTCCACAGTTTTCGCTTCTCAAGGCCTTGATCTTCTTCCTTGACTCTTTCTCGACCAAAGCTTTGAACACAAAAAACTTTGTCAAAGTTTGGTCCTTCTTCTGCATGAAATAAATCTAGAATTTACAAGAATAGTCATCAATGAAAATCACATAATACCTTTGCTTCGTTGTGGATGCAGTCGAGAATGGTCCACACAAATCAGTATGAACTCACTCTAAGATAGCCTCTGGTTGACTGTCTCAATCATGAAAGCAATACTTGGTTTACTTTCCCAAGGTGCAACCTTTGCATGTGTCAACTTTCTCAATTTTACCTTTGGCAAGTCCTGTAGATACCTACTGCATTATCTTCAAAGCCCCATGATGCAAATGGCCCAACTACTTGTGCCACAACTCGTCATTGTCTTGGCTTTGCACCAATTCTGCTTTCTACCTCTAGTTTATAGAGATTCTTCACCCAAATCCATATCCTCTTGGTCTAACCCATGGCTATGTGTCTTAGGAACGCCTTTCCTTTACTGAAGACAACATTGTAGCCTTTGTCCTCCAACATCGTGACTGATACCAAGTTCTTCTTTAGTCCAAGCACATACATCACATCTGTCAAGGTGAGAGGAGCTCCATGCTCCCTTTAAAAAGCAACCATGCCCACTCCTGAAACACTATACCTTCTGTCGTCACCCATCTCTATGCGCATCTTGAGGTCTTTCTCCTCCAAGGCACTGAATAAATTTTTATCACCGGTCATGTGGAATGAGGCTCCACTATCAAGATACTAGACACAACCCATCATCGATGACACCATGGATGCGATGAGGGTAAAATCCATTTTGACCTGAGAGGCTAATCCCTCACCTTTCGATCCTTCCGAGGATCCCTTCTTGGACTTCTTCGATGGGCAATTAGTTGCATAATGTCCCATCTTGTGACAATTAAAACATCTTACTTTAGACATGTCACTCTTCTTCCCTCCATGAGAAGAATTTGATTTGAAATGGGAAGCCTTCCCCTTCCCTTTCCTTGCCTTACTTGCTAAGGCCATATTTTCTTCATCATCGTTCTTGGATGAAGAACCATCTCGTGTGCTCCTCCTGATCTCCTCCTGCATAAGATCCGACCACAGTCGTTCCCAATCTGGTAGTTTCTCCCTTCCATTCATAGAGTCCTAGTAGCTATTCCAACTCTTTAGAAGGCCAAGGAGAGCGAGGCTCACCTTATCATCATCGGCAATAGTTATTCCCACACTGCCAAGCTCATCTTTGCTCATCTCTGCATGTGGTGAGCTTGTTCAGATATGTGGAAATCGTATCACCCTTCTCCATATTGATTCTTCGAAGCTTATCCTTGAGCACCAATTTCCTCTGGTCGCTACTATTCTGGTAGAGGTCCTTCAATGTCTTCCACATTGAAAATGGAGTATCCTTCCCATGGAGACTCGAGACAATATGGTCTCGAACTCCCTCAAGGATGATCCGTCTCGCCTTCGCCACACACTTCTTCCACTCAGCCAACTCTTGTGCATTAGTTGAAGAAGGCTTTGGGATTTCTTGATTAATGAATTCCTTCAAGCCATTGTCTTCTAATACAACCTACATTCTATCTTTCCATGCTATGTAATTCGAGCTACCTTCCAAGGCATACTCGAGTCTCAAGCCATAGAACGCCATTGGCCAACCTTGAAGTATGATATGAATTCGATTTTCCCCTGCAACACCGAGCTTCAAACTTCGAATTCTCTTCTTAGTATATTGTTCACAGCTCTGATACCATGTAGAAAATATGTGATGGGTTAACCCGATAATGCAATATAAAGCAGAATACTATAACCTACTTCTACTATCAATTTGTGGAAGCTTAAATATCGAGCTGAACAATATAACTAGAAGAAGAAGAATCAATGGCACAATACACATGAAAATATTTTGGGGAAAATCTCATATAAAAACCCCACACTGAACAATATAACTAGAAGAAGAAGAATCAATGGCACAATACACATGAAAATACTTTGGGGAAAATCTCAGATAAAAACCCCACACTATTATATTATCATATATGGTGGAAATACATAGGAATTATACAAAGCCTTAGCTCTCATAGCTAGCCAGCTCTCAATACAATCCTCACAGATTCTCACAGGCAATCTTGGCTTCTCTCCAACCTTACTCTCCACCCTCCAAGCTCCTATTTCCTTGCGTTGTTCCTTGTGGATGACTAGCCTATTACCAAGTGGAAAAACAAGCCTTCAAAACTACGCAATCCTCAAGGATGAATCCTTGATTGCATGCATGAGTTTTCTCCATGAGAAAAAACATGCAACTGATAATACATTGTCCTTGAACATTAATCTCAACTAGGTCTTTCTCAGAATAGACATGCATGAGTTTCTGATGAGGGAATCTTCAGTTAACTGGAGTAGCACTAGTTGAGTGCATTAATGCATCAACTGACTGTTAACTCACTATTAGTTCCTCAAACAGTTTGGAACTAATTTAACTGGACTTAACTCAGTAAACTGAGTTAACTAATTACAACTCAAATATGACTTCAGAAAGACTTCTAACTTGAATTTCTACAACTAATTAATTTAAAATAAATTAAGTAATTATTTCCAAGTAGCTGTTAAGACTAAATTCGATTTTGATTCATAATTTAATTCAAGGACAAATTAAATTGCAATAGTATTGTTGCCATATTTCAACAAGTAGGAGGACAAGAAACATGGTATCTATATGATAGAACATGTGGCATTCGGAGCACTAGGTTTGAGGACACATGATAGGTTGATGACATGGTCCCATGTGGTCATGACACATGGTAGGTGGATGAGGCATTTTTAGGCATCTAAGTGGCATTTTTTCGACTGACATGTGGCAGTGATGTGGTGATGACATGGCATGGCAAGTGGAAGACAGTGATGTGGACATGACATGGTGCATTGTTTATATGTGTATTTGAAATGACATGTAGTGGGCTTGATTAACCTCATTTGGCACCACATTTCACAATAGTCAACCATATATGACAAAAATAACCCCCCCGTTAAAGTTTAGATAGTCGAGGGGGCCCTAATGTGACTTCTCTGTATCGGTTTTAATCGAATCACTAAACCTGATTTAAAAATTGGTTGATATTTAATTGCAAATAAGAAAACAATTAGACCCCTTCCCCCTCCCTACTTCATTAAAGTTCGAATAGTCTATGGGGGCCTTTGGTGTGACTTCTTCACTAGTGATTTTGATTGGATCACTATGTGCACTTTGGAATTTAGTGGACATTTAACCGTGGGTGAACTTTATTAAATTTTTCTTAAATTTGGAAGCATTGAAGTTGTGGTTCCCACCATCAATCATGAGGAGTAAATAGCTTGGAATCTGGTACTAAAGGAAATGACATGAATAGCCCTAAATTTCAACATGTGGTCATATGGAGAAAAGATCGAAAATAAAAGGACCTTAAGCACTCCAACACCATTGACTAATTCAAAAGTTGATAAGACGTTATGTGTTGATATAGTCAACTGAGTTTTTTCGTGTGGTAAAACCATAGAACTACACCCATGGTAAAGGAAGGATATAGACCACAAAGTATAGAAGAGAACTAATTGAGGAAGTGGTTGGTGGTGTGGTGAAGAAAGAAGATATTAACAGAAATATTAGATAATAAAAGGGAAGAGTGAGAAGAGGGTATAGATGTGGAAATATATCAGTGCATGTAAGAGAAGAGTAATGGGGGTAATATAGGCAATTCATTTGCTAGAAATTGCAATTTCTGATATAGAGTAAAGAAAGGAAATAGCTAAACAATTCAACAACACTAATTGGGGATCAGTGTTCTCGGTAGGTGGGTGCCCAATAAACTTTAGGGATAGTTGTCTCTAGTGAGTCAAAACCTACAAAATTAGAAAAGGGATAGATATCTCTTGCAAGTGGGTGCTTGAAAATTCTGTAATTGTAGTTGGGTGCCTTCTGTAGAAATTCCCACTGTAGATCAACAGAGTATGAAATAGACTAAAGAAAAATACAAGATCTACTTCTACAACACTTTGCGGAAGCTTAATCGAATTGAGCAAGATCAAGAAAACACATATAACTGAGAATGAGACATCAATCACACATAACACAGAAGAAATAACCCGGGAAAGCCTCAGCCTAAAACCCCAATCTCTGTATTATCATACAAGTGGAAATCTTGTTCATGTTACAAAAAGAATCAGCTCTCAAGCTATCATGCTCTCCTTGCAATCAAACAATACCACTCACAGAATGAATAGACACACTATATGTCCTCCTCAAGCCCTCCAAGCCTCCTATTTCCTTGCGCAATTTTTCTTGGGGTCTAGTGAAGCCACATGTGTGAATTGGCCTCATCACACTCACAAAACCTGAAGAAGTAACTGCACAATCCTCAAGGAAAGAATTCCTTCTGCATGCAAGGGATATTTACAATGGAATATTCTAGCAAGTGATAGTACACTGTCTCTCCATCTGATCTCAACTGGGTCTCGTTCTGAACTGACATGCATGAGTTATTTATGAGACAATATTCAGTTATCTGAAGTTCAACATTTACATGCATGCATGCATTAACTAACCGAACTTATGTTAATTCAACAAACTGTTTGAATTAATCTAATAGGACTTGACTCAGTTAACTGGGCCAACTAATTACAACTCAATATTACAACTCATCCTTATCTCTTTAACTCATGGATAAATTCCTCAATTAATGGAGAAATTGTTGCATGTCCCCACTTAGACTTCATGTTTGATTTTCCTTAACTAATTAACTCATGGTGATATTTTACAAACAACTGCTAAGATCAAATTCGAATTTTACTTCACTATTTTAGTTTTAGGGACTGACTAAAATAGGATGGTATCCCAAAATTCCATTTATGGCAGTACTAAACTTAGCACTTCTATATTTAGCATTTCTTGTTGCTATTTTCAATACTCCCTCTCAACAAGAAAGGGATTATTAGTAACCCCAATCCTATCTCTGTGGAACTCAAACTTGCATTTTGACAATGCCTTAGTCAAAACATCTGCATCTTGTTCCTCAATCGAAACATACAGCAACAACATGATCCTCTTGACCACACAAGCTCGAAGATGGTGATATCGGATATTAATGTGCTTGGACCTGTCATGAAAAACTGGATTCTCAAAGAGTTTGATACAACTCTAGTTATCACAGTAGATCACTGTAGGATCCTTCCTCTGACCAAACAATCCCACTAGAATCTTCCGCATCCAAATGGCCTCACATGCAGCCTGACTAGCAGCCATGTATTCAGCCTCTGCTGAGCTAAGTGCAATTGATCTTTGTTTCTTGTTGTATGAGGAAACTGCAGCTAAACCAAGGTTGAAGATTCCTCCTGAAGTGCTCTTCTGGTTTGATGGACTCCCTGCCCAATCCGCATCTGTGAAGCCCTGAAGCTTCACTCCCTCTGTCCGTCTGTACCATAATATAAACTGAGATGTGCCTCTGAGGTATCTTAGCACATGCCTCGCTGCCTTCCAAAACAACTTGGTAGGCTGAACCATAGCTTGACTCAGCTGGTTCACCGCAAATCATAAGTCGGGTCGTGTGTTCATGAGATACATAAGTGAACCCACTAGCTGCCGATAAACAGTAGAAGCTAATACCTCACCTGAAGTAGCATCCTCCTTCCTCCAGTTCCCTATTAGAGGAGTCTGCATGGACTTACACTTCTCCATGTGAAAGCGCTTGAGTATCTCATTGGCATACTTGCCTTGAGACACAAATACTTCACCATCTTTTTGCCACGCCTCCATGTTTAGAAAGTAGTGCATAAGGCCCATGTCCTTCATCTCGAACTCTCTTGCAAGGTCCTCCTTGCAAGATTGTATCAGCTGATCATCACCTGTCAAAATCAGATCATCGACATAAAGAATAATGATAAATGGTTTACCTTCTATTGTAATGTGGTAAAGATTCGCACCTGCTTCACTCTTGGTGAAGCCCAAACCGATGAAATAGTTGTCGACCCTGGTGTACTAAGCACGAGGTGCTTGCTTCAGCCCATACAAAAGCCCTCTTGATTCTGCACACATATGACTCATGATTGAAGGTCTCGAAACCCTCTGGCTTCTCAATGTACACCTCCTCCTCAATTTTCCCATTGAGGAATGTTGTCTTCACGTCCATCTTGTGGATATTCCACCCCATCTAAGCTGATAGTGCCAACATTAATCTAATTGATGAGTAACTTGCTACGGGAGCAAAAGTCTCATTGTAGTTGATCCCCTCGACCTGTGAGAAACCTCGGGCAACAAATCTCACCTTATGTTTCTCAAAACTGCCATCAGTTGCCTGCTTTACCTTGTAAATCCATTTAGAACTCACCACTAACTTCCCCTGAGGTCTTGGGACAACATCCCACACACTGTTCCGAATGATAGAGTCATACTCCTCTACCATTGTATCAACCCAGACTGGTTGTTGCACTGCCTCCTCGAATGAAGAAGGTTTGGTATCTACGCACTCCCCAACCAGGGCCATGTACCCAGTGTACCGCTCAAGTGACCTCCTCTATCTGTGCTCAAAATATGGTTGTCCCACATTCTCCCGCACATCCAGCATCAACCTTTCAGCTTCCCTTGAGCGTTTACGCCCATCTCTGGAAGTATCAGCATGAGTGGATGTCTCCACTCTCGAATAATCTGCTTGCGACTTCTCCGCATCAATATGAGGCTCCTCCTCCTTAGGAACTGAAAGTTCCTCCTCTGCATGTAACTTGAGCTCCCTCTCAAGTGATAAGCACATGGCTTTCTGCTCGTCGAACTTCAGATCCCTGTGTACCACCCGATAGTTGTGGGGTGTATTCGTGTACCCCACATGTATTCCCAACTCAGCTGTTGGGTCTAGCTTCTTCCCGGCATCTTTGGTCACATGACAGTAAACTGATGATCCAAAGATTCAAAAGTGACTTACATCATCTCGCTTCCTGGAAAAGGCCTCCATAGGTGTATTCATCCCGAGTATACAGTGCAGGCTTCTGTTCTGCAAGTATACTATTGTATTACATGCCTCAGCCCACAAATGTAGTGGTAGGCTTTGGTCATGCAACATCGATCTAGTTTCTCCCACAATAAATATGTTCTTCCTTTCGGCCACCCCATTCTACTATGGGTTATGGGGTGCCGTCAATTCCCATTTAATTCCTTCTGCAGCGCAGAAGTCTTTAAACTGTTGGGAGACATACTCTCCACCATTGTCACTATGCAAGCCTTTTATTTTCTTTCCAAATTCTTTCTCTGCCAAGGCTTTAAACTCACAAAACCTCAAGAAGGTCTGATCCTTCATTTGCATAAATTCGATCCAGCATCTACGAGAAAAATCATCAATAAAAATAGCATAGTACCTTTGTTTAACGGTGGAGGCTGTAGAGAATGGTCCACAAACATCTGAGTGAACTCGCTGCTTGATTGCTCCAGCTCTACTGTCTCAATCTAGAAAGGAAGATTTCGCATACTTACCCAAGGTACAACCTTTGCATGTATTCATCTGCTCAAGTTTTCCCTTGGGTAATCCGATAGAAATCTGTTGCATGATCTTCAGGGCTCCATGGTGCAAATGGCCCAGTATTCTATGCCATAGCTCACCAACATCTTGGATCTGCACCATCTTAAATTTGGAACTCAATGCAGCACAATCATCTACCTCTAGCTTGTAGAGATGCTTTACTCGAATCCCAATTCGCTTTGTCTGTCTGGTTCCAATATGCCTCAGGAATACCTTTCCTTACTAAAGACTACATCATAGCCTTTATCTTCTAGCATAGCGCTAGACACAAGATTCTTCTTCAAACCTGGTACATACTTTATATCAGTCAGGGTGAGGGGAGCTCCATGCTCCTTCTGAAACACAACTGTACCTTCACCTAAAACATAGTACTTTCCATCATCGCCCATCTCGATCCACATCTAGAGATCCTTCTCCTCCAAGGTACTGAAAATATTCTTATCACCTAACATGTGGAATGAAGCTCCACTATCCAGGTACCACACACATCCCACCATGGATGAAACCATGCATGCGATAAGTGAGAAATCCAGCTCAAACTGTGAGGCCAGTGCCTCACCATTAGATCCCTTCGAGGAACCCTTCTTGGATTTCTTCTGTGGACAATTCGTAGCATAATGGCCCACTTCATGACAATGAAAGCATCGCACTTTCGATTTGTCAATCTTCTTCCCACCATGGGAAGAACCAGATTTGGGATGGGACACCTTCCCTTTCCCTTTCCTCACCTTACTCGCTAAGGCTAGATTTTCCTCATCATCTTGCTTCGATGAGGATCCATATCTAGTGCTTCTTCTTATTTCCTCCTGCATCAAATCCGACCAGAGTCGTTCCTAATCTGGTAGTTTTCTCTTCCATTAACCGAGTCTTGGTAGCTATGCCAGCTCTTAGGAAGACCAAGGAGTGCAAGACTCACCATGTCATCATCAGTGGTCATGATCCCTACACTTCCAAGTTCATCCCTGTAGGTGGTGAGCTTGTTCATATATGTAGAGATCGTGTCGCTCTTTTCACACTTGATCTTACGAAGCTTTTCTTTCAGCACCAGCTTCCTCTAATCGTTGTTGTTCTGATATAGATCTTTCAATGTTTTCCACATCGAAAACGGTGTCTCCTTCCCATGGAAGCTTGAGACAATGTGGTCTTGAACTCCCTCCAGGAGGATTCTTCTTTCTCTAGCCACACATTTCTTCCATTCTGCCAGTTGAGTAGCATAAGTCGGCTTGGGGACTTCTTGATCAATGAATTCCTTTAGACCGTTATCCTCTAATACTGCCTCCATGCGATCCTTCTAGGCTATACAATTCGAGCTGCCATCAAGGGCATACTTGAGTCTTAAACTGCTGAACACCATTGGTGAAATTGAGATGTGATGAGAACTCGATTTCTATATTCAGGAACCACAAACTTTGAACTTCTCCCTTCTTATATACTATTCTTCTCCTTTGATCACCTTTGCTTTGATACCATGTAGAAATTCCCACTGTAGATCAACATATTATGCAATAACTAAAGCAAAATACAAGATCTACTTCTACAACACTTTGTGGAAACTTAATCGAATTGAGCAAGATCAAGAGAACACATATAACTGAGAATGAGAAATCAATCACACATAACATAGAAGAAATAACCCAGGGAAAGCCTCAGCCTAAAACCCCAATCTCTGTATTATCATACAAGTGGAAATCTTGTTCAAGTTACAAAAAGAATCAGCTCTCAAGCTATCCTACTCTCTCTGCAATCAAACAATACCACTCACAGACTGAATAGACACAATATATGTCCTCCTCAAGCCCTCCGAGCCTCCTATTTCCTTGCGCAGTTTTTCTTGGGGTCTAGTGAAGCCACATGTGTGAATTGGCCTCATCACACTCACAAAACCTGAATAAGTAACTGCACAATCCTCAAGGAAAGAATTCCTTCTGTGTGCAAGGGATATTCACAATGGAATATTCTAGCAATTGATAGTGCACTGTCTCTCCATCTGATCTCAACTGGGTCTCTGTTTGAACTGACATGCATGAGTTATTTATGAGAGAATATTCAGTTATCTGAAGTGCAGTAGTTACATGCATGCATGCATTAACTAACTTAGCTTACATTAATTCAACAAACTATTTGAATTAATCTAACTGGACTTGACTCAGTTAACTGGGCCAACTAATTAAAACTCGATATTACAACTCATCCTTATCTCTTTAACTAATGGATAAATTCCTCAATTAATGGAGAAACTGCTGCATGTCCCCACATAGACTTCATCTTTTATTTTCCTTAACTAATTAACTCATGGTGAATTAATTAATTATTTTATAAATAGCTGCTAAGATCAAATTCGAATTTCACTTCACTATTTTAGTTTTAGGGACTGACTAAAAGAGGAAGGTATCCTGAAATGCTATTTATAGTAGTACTAAATTTAGTGCTTCTATATTTAGCATTTCTTGTTGCTATTTTCAACACCTACAACAACCACTTAAAAGAAAAGATGAACTATTTGTGGTTTTCTCCCTTTATGGGTTTCCATTCTAAAAATCTAGTGTTTTATGTGTTCATTTAATTATGTGATGTTTTTTGTTTATTCCATAAATGAATATTAAGAAATAAGGATTAAAGTGAAATTTTAGTTTGGGAAACAAGAATATTGATTCACCCTATGCCGCCCCCGCCACACCACCCCCCCCCCCCCCCCCCAAATATTTAACAATTCTTGTAGAGACAAAGTGTTTGTAAGCATGTGTAAACACTAGAGGGTTGTTTATGTATGATGATGCAATTTATCATAGAAAAATATTGCAAACTACAGTTCCCTTGCAGAGATTTTACATTATGTCATAGTTTGTTGGGGTTAGACTTAACATAGCATAGCATACAACTTGGCTTCATTGACTACCAAAATGGACAATATCCAATTTTGAGAGAGCTAAGAATGGATGTTGATTGTAAATTTCATATCTAAATATTGCTTAGCACTGAGATTCAGTTAATAGACTTGTGTATTGCAAGAGTAAGTGAGCCAACAACCAAAGCTAGAGCCATAACTATATCTAGAGCCAATAACCAGAGCTACAAGGCAAAGTCATAGTTGTAGCTAGGAGCAAGAGTGGTAGCCATTTTTCAAAGAAGCAGAGAAAAGGCACATGAGCCTAGATTGATTGCCTTTGTGATTTTACAAAACAAAAATCCTCTCAATGTTGTAAGACTTAATACTACAAGCTAATTTAACAATTAAATAAGGTTAGAAATTTATGAAAGACAATGCTAATGCAAAAGTGGAATATGACAAAATGAGAAGAAAAATAATTATTTAAAATAAGAATATAGAATAGGAGAGGAGAAGAGGTAGATGAATGAGAAATGAAAGGTCATTCCCTTTGGTGTTCCCATTACCCCAAATATCCCTATTTGTTCTTATACTTTCACTCTCAAAGGGATTTTTGTTGGCTTGGAGAGTAAGAGGCATAAAGGGACATGAGCTAAAATATAACCAAATATCATTGAAATGAAAGTTGAGCAAACATTTGAAGTTGGTTTCCCTATTTAGGTTTCTAGGGTAAACATTGTGTCTTTATGTCTAGATTTCTCTCTAGTTGTGGAGTAATTCCTAAGTTTGGAATGATTTTCTTAACTTTATTAATGGTTTATAATAATTAATGTTTCTATGGATAGGTTAAATCTGAAGTATGGGCTATTGGTGTTCTTAACTATGTTCAATGGGCTCCCTATAGTTGAATTATTGGTTGAAATGAAGAATTATCTACTATACTCTTGTTAGCAATCCTCATAAATTCCTTTCCAATTATATTTTTATGAAATCCAACAACTTCGTAATGATCTATGTCCATTTAATGGAATCCCTAAAATAAATGGATATAATGACAAGATCAACAAATTTCAGGCTAAAATATTACCATCATTCTTGTAAATTTAGCAAATCATCCCTTTACTTAGTTTGTGGGCTCTATATAAGGCCATAAATAGTTGTAAGAGGTTGTTTGGCATTTGGGGAATTCCGATTGACCATTAAAGTGAATTTGACCTCCCTAATGAATATGGGAGAGTGAGCATCAACTGATAATATGTTGGTTGTTCGAAAATCCATATAGAACATCCTTCTTGAGCATCTAGTGTTCATTAGAGTATGCACATAGTGTTTATTTATCCTCTTTGGGTTGTATATGGCCATACAACAATCATATGCATCCCCATAGCAACTACAAATTTCTCCATTTTCAATTCATGGTAGGAATGCTTCATAGTATGTGGACTAACTAGTTAATTGCATGATCTATGATCATACAAGATCATTGGTGGAAGACAGAGCCATCGGAAAAAGGGGTTTTTTATTTTGGATTAGTGGCTACACTATGAAATGTGGTTAAGTGTGTCAACAAACTCTCTCATATTCACACTTGTTGAGCAAGATTCAAACCATATATTGATGACATTTTACAGATTGTTTTGGGTTGCTTCAAAATGATGGCAAGTTGACATCAACTTTATAAGAAACTTTGTTAATGCTCTCTTCTATGAATTTGTTGAATGCCATTCTAATACATCACACAAAAGCGGATGAGTTGAAATGTGGAGAATTATTGAGGAAAATGATGTTATCTGTGTTGAAGTTCATGGTTTTCAACATGATGGAAGATTTCCTCTTCAAGTAGGAAGTCTCAAGTATGGAAAGTTAAAAAAACAGTTATCCTATTACAACTTTTGAAGTTAAGAAACAAAAGTAAAATTTTCATCATTTTGGAATGTGCCTTTGACAACCCCTTTAGGAAAATTCACCTCTTACAAAAAATTGCAAACATCTCATGTATGTTGATTATAAACTAAAAGGTCTGAGAATTGGGAAACATATTCTAGAGTTTTAGGAAGAATATTTCTTGCGACTTGAAGGCGCCTTGGCTGGTTTCATGACAACCATTGAAGGGTTGGTATGTGTACCTTAAATAGACCAGTGTTATAAATTAATTAAGCAAGAAAGAAGGACAACAAATGCCATGTTTGCCTTGAATAATTCCATAAGGCAGTGAAGACAAAATTTAAGAAGGATGAGTTGTGCGTGTAGATGAGACAATTGAATTCAACCAACAAGAGCATGGGGTAGGGAGCTGACACAACAACATCCCCATCACCACTCAGAAAAGATAGAACCATTGTGGCAGAGAAGGAAGTCAGGGGCAATAGAGAATGTACGCACAGACAACCAAAAACAATTGCAATTGCATAATGGGGTGAGTATCACACTCCATGCAAGGGAAACAAGGATTTCTCTTGGGGTATGACACTCCACTCATTGAAAAAAATAAGAGAGGGATTCAGAAGGAGGGAATTCATAGGTAGTGAAGGGATAAAAAGAGAGAGAATGCAAGATAACAAATAAAGAATTTCAGTGGAAACAATAAAAAGGAAGCAAAGCCTTAGGGAGAGGTGCATAGAAGCATTGGTTTCACTGAAAAGGAGGAAAGAAAGCACAACACGGGAGGAAAACATAACATATCTCTATGTCACTACTAGAAGGCAAGGAGTAAGGAAAACATTCAGTTGAGCATTGGGAGGTGAAAGAACATCTTCTAAGTGAGGACATCAGTCTCTCGATTCCCTGTATGACTAGAGAGTGGAGATCACTTTCTTTGGATTCCCTTGACAGCTTGGGTGGAGACATGTTCCTTGGATTCCTTATAAGTAGAGTTCTTTAGCCCCATCTACTTGTTTTCTAGTTCATACAGTGGGTTCTATATTCCCAAGATTGGGTGGAACCACTATGTGAAAGAATTTGTTGAGGGTGGAGGTGATAAACCTCTGGATTCCCTCATTCAGTTTTGGGTGGAGGTGAGCCTCTGGATTCCCTGCTTTGGCTTGTAACAATAGAGCCACATTTTCTTATTGAAGTAGTTGAAGGGGTGGAGGTGGTGGACCTCTAGATTCCCCTGTGAGATATTGACTATAAGAAGTTGTTGGTGGGTGGAGGTGGATGGTCCTCTCGAGTCCCTATTTTAGTTGGAAGTTTTGGTTAAATCCATTAAGCACTCATCCTCAAGAACTAGAATCTAGCTTAGGGGTGACTACTGCAAGAAATGCTTGGCTGCAATGTGTCCAAGGTTAGGTGGATATTTGAAGTCCCATTCTTAGTTGCCTTGATCAACTTATCAAATATAAGTGTTTGTTGATGTCTCTTATGTTTTGAATGCTTTATGCTTGTGTAATGCATTGCTTTATCATGGATTATAATGTTAAGGAATGAGGTATTCATGTTTTAATTAACAATGTTTTTTTAGTAACTTGGTTATGGAATAACTTGAGTTCCTATGTTGGCCTAAGGCATGTATTGATATGAATCCAATGTAATGGTTCAATGCATATATTATGCCATGAAATGTGACTTTCTGTATGCTAAAGAATGATGATCCCTGTATGAATTAGAAGTGTGAACTTCTTGCATAGTTGAATGGATTAAATGCTTATAATATTCCGAGCATAGAGTTTAGTTGAATGGCATGTGTGCAATGGTTATATGAGCTAGTTGTTATTATTGAGCTTAAACATTTTCTAAGTTTACTCTTCACTAAGGGATATATAGATCTATGTTTTGTGTAATGTTCTGGCTCCCATGCCTTATTTTTCAGGTTCCAAGCTCACAAGGAATAACTCTCTCTCTCTCTCTCTCTCTCTCTTGATATATATATATATATATATATATATATATATATATATATATATATATATATATATATATATGTATGTATGTATGTATGTATGTATGTATGTATGTATGTATGTATGTATGTCTGTTACACATGAATATGTTGAATGTGTTAGGTTAAGCCCTATGAGGAGCTAAGGAGAGACATAGGCAGTTGAAAGCTCAGGAAGGATAGCATTCGGGTGCTACTATACATATATGCATGCATAAGTACCCAAGTATAAGCTGACTAGGTGAAAATCCTCATAAGCTCAAGAGGGACGTTGATTCCCCGTGTAAATTTATGAGGAACAATTGAGTTTGTGCATATGCTTAAGAATTGAATCTTCGTCATAGGGAGATGATGAATCTTTGTGTTTATTTCCCTGAATTGACAAATATGTTCGCAAGCATGTATTATTGTTATCTCATTTATTTTCTTAGTATTACTGGACTATTAAGCAAAGGATAAGAATATCCTGTTGTGGCAGAAATTTGAGTAAGTTCCCTATAAATCTAATGAAGTGCGTCCAACCGCACATGTCTATATATTTCTTGTTGAATTTGTTGTATTCAAGTGGCACAGATGTACTCTTGTGAACTTCTCACCAAGCTTGGTTGATGTTACAAGCACAACGCTTGATGGACTTCAGCAATGTAATGAAATCATGGAGTGGATGGTTGCTCAGGCTGAAGGGTCAAACAGTTCAGTTCTTTGTAAACACCTAGGAGGAAAGTCATAAAATTTTCGAAGTAAAAGACTTGCCAAATAGGTCAGGACCCGCCAAGTCGAGGTTGGCCTATCAACCATGTTGGAAAAGGAAGGACCCAGAAGAAAGTTAAACCTGGATTCAGTTAGGTGGGACCCACTAGTCAGGGTGGTTGACCCTAGGAGCAAGTCGAAGCTTGGGTTGTGTTGGGCCCCAGGTGAAGTTTCTCAGTTGGGCTAGTTTGTAAGGTTAGAGGTCAGGACGAATGACTAGGTCATGGTCAAGCTAGTCAAGGCCCAAAGCATAGACATCTCGGAGGGAGGTTGGGCCAATCTCTAGGTTAGGGGTCGGGGGTCAGGCCCTTTGTTAAGTTTTATTGTGTTGTAGAGTTATGGATCAGGTTGACCTCTAATTATTCAAAGGAGTGTTCCTATCCACGTGGACTTGTCCACGATGGCAGGGATGGCACGTAAGGTGCCACGTGGGTTAGCACGTGATTTCCATGTGGAATCAATGGTGATGTCACAAGGGTGAATTGGCCTATCTTTGAAGTGTCACATATCTGTATCTGTGATTCAGATCGAGGTCAAATTTATATTGTTGGAAAGGTCTGGACAAGACGAACACAACAATGTCACATGTTCTAAGTTTTGAGAAAGTGGAAAATTGTCAGAAATTTTAGACTCCATTTCCATAACAAGACCTTGGAGACTGGGTTTGCACAATAACTACCTCCTTCTAACCTTGGTTGGGGCAAGGATTAGGAGGTAGTGTGTTACGATGCCAGATGGGGAACTATGTGTTGTTTGTATGATCAATTCGAGAATACCCATGTTTATTCCTTGTGGGCATCATGTTTGTTTTTCAAGGTGTCCTTAGCTAGTGGAGAGTGATTCCAATATAAAATGTTGTGTATGCAAAAAGATGGAATTCAGTGAGGATATATGCTTCTTGAAAAGTAATTTTTGCCACAATGCATTGTATTCATTCAAGCTCTAGTGGATTGACCATTATTTTTGGAACTTTTAGGGCACACTATAAACACCATTGATTTTAGTTGGCACAATTTGGAAGGTTTCCAAGAGTATCAAACCAATGCTTCTTTCTAGTTTTTCATTGAGCCAACCACACAATAATCTTGGTGTAATTTGTCACCCCACCTACCCCCTTCCCCTAACCAACCACCCTGTAGACACTTACCTTGGGCTTCTAAAGTCAAGCCTTGACGTGAACAACAAAAAAGTTTTGTGGGAGCTACATTTACAACCTAAATAGAGTACAAGACTCCTAAAGCCACATTCTTACTGGGCCAATACTTTTCTAAAGGCAACTATATAGAGTTCTTAGTGGTAGAGCAAGTGCAAAGTCTTGCTTTTTATTGCTTGATTGCTATTGTGTTGTTAGTAGTGTGAAGTGTGTAGCTTACACAATATAAGCCATTTTGACAATTGAAATCTCTGTGCAAGATTAGGGAACAATGATCACAAGTTATTTCAGCATAATATCCATGTAAATGAAGTGAAAGAACTATAAGTCTCTTGTTTACGAATCGCTGAAAACTTATCTTCCTTAAATTAAAAAAAAAAATATATTAATAACCTAAAACCTAAAAGCATCTCCCAAAATTATATATCTACCTCTGATGGACTACCAAAAAATATATATCATGAATAATAACATTTACATAATATAATACAATTTTAATAAAAATATATTATGAATAATAACATTTACATAATATAATACAATTTTATATTAAAGCAACTCGTAAAATGCTACCGAGATATTTTAATAAACTTTAATATAATAATGCACTTAACTTCGTTTGCAAATTGCAAAAAAACAAAAAAGGGACATTTACTCCTCGTGACAAGTCATGAGATCAAATATTTTTGCCATATTGATGTGATGTTTTTTTTCATTAAATTGACTTTTAAGGATTATGTAATCATGGTAAAAGGTCAATAATCTAATATACTGATTTAACCTTGGTACCGACTTTATATCTTGTAAAGATTTCTAAGATACTCATTTAACCTTGGTACCGACTTTATATCTTGCAAAGACAGACTTACGCTTTTAATTTTTTTCATTAATATATTTTTTCACTTTCATGTTGATGTGATAGGTTCTAGATAAACATTGTTGATTCATTAGATTTCTCGATTTTTTTGTGATTTTTAAAGTTTTGATTTGATAGGTTCCAATGCCCTTTTGGATATTTGAAGTCCGTTAAAGATCGGGTACACCTTTTTTAAATTTTATTGTAAAATATTAATATTTGAAGATATTAAATTATTTAATATGGAAAACCATTTTTTATATAAAATTTATAAATGAAAAATACATTATTTATTAATGGTAATAAGTTTAAAATTATAAATTTAAACAAAAATTATATATTTTTTAATAATTATAAAATATTGAAATTATAATTTTTATTAAAAAAATATGAAATCTATATTAATTTTAAAATATTAAAAAATATTTGTGTATGTGTGTTTCTATGGTTGGTGTTCATGTTGAATATTAATTTTTAGATTCTAAATTTTGTATACAATTAAAATCTAAAAATTGATATTTAACACTAAAAGCATATTTTTTAATTATTACTAGATGATGATGATGGTGGTGGTTAACTATTTTATTATTACAAATTTTGTTAAAAAATATTTAAATTTTTTTAAAAAAAAACCTAGAAAAATATTTATTAATAACAAATTTGAAATTACAAATTTCAAGGAAAAATATTTACTAATTAAAATAGTTTATATATATATATATATATATATATATATAAAAGTTTAAAAAAATATTTACTAAATTTCAAAGAAAAATCTTGAAAAACATTTACTAATAATGAATTTGAAATTACAAATTTCAAAGAAAAATATGTGATGATGATGATGATGGCTGAGACCGAATAATGATCTATCCGACCTAAAGAAACAAATTATTTATTTTGATTTAAGATTTTATTCCTATGCTCAAAAAGCTTGGAGAGAAGCCTCCCAACACCTCCTAACTCAACATTATCGGAAATTATGTACGATTTACTAATTAGAATAGTTAAAATAATTAGATTTTGAGATTTTACAAATTATATATAAAAAATTTAAAATCATAATCACAAACAAATAAACAATCATATATATATTTCAAAGAAAAATGTGTAGTATTAACTAATTAAAATAATTAGATTTTGAGATTTTTTAAGTTATATATAAAAAATTTAAAATCATAATCACAAACAAATATATAAATATATATATATATATATATTTTGTGATTATGATTTTAAATTTTTTAAAGTTTTATAATTGATTTATATAGTGTAATTTAATTATTGAATATTCTTTTACGTATATTTTATTTTTTAATTTTTAATTTTTTTTATTAATTTTTTTTAATTGGTAGGGATTTTTTAAAATAATAAGTTTGAGTTGTGTAATTTGCTAAATCACTTTGTATTAGGGGTATTTCAGGATATTGAACATATTTTAAACGCATTTTAGTCTCGACGATGAACCATACTTGTTGGTTCGAAGACAAATGAATTATGATGTGATTTTCCCGAAATACTTTTCTCATAAACTTGATATGGATCACAGAAACCTCAATTAGACAATGAAAATATTAATCATGCCAAAAAATGTATAATTAGATTTTTGAGAGAAAAAATAAAAATGATTTACTATGTAGATTCATATTTTGAAGGCTCCTTGAAATCACTATAAAATAACATATTTTGAAAAAATCTATAAAATGTAATAATTATTGGAGGTGCTCTCCACCTAGTATGGAGGAGATGTTGCCCAGTCGTGCCTGTTATGTAAGGTAAACGTTTTTGCCAAGACAAAATAAATAAATAAATAAAATTAATAATAATGTTTATAATTATAATCAATTTTTAAACCAACCTAGATTCATTTTAACTCTGGAACTACCAAACACCAAAAGTGATCAAATCTCTAAAAGTGAACATCTGTTAGAGTGAAAAGATTCTCTAGGCTTTGTAGATCTAGAGTTAAGATGGATCTAGACTAGTAAATATTATTAAATTTTTCTTTCAAAACTAGTATTGTGTTGTATGTCAAAATTTTGGGTTTCTACTGTCTGTATAGATTTAATTTTAGATAAAATAATTATTGTGTTAAGAAGCATTTTTTACAACTTTATATGAGGGAAATGTTGTTGATGTTTATCATAATAAAATATTTCTATATCAACTTTATAAATATTTTAATGGCATGCTACTTAACTTAATGTGAGTAAGATGTGTTATTTTTTTTTAAACATAATTTATATAAATTTACCTTAATTTTAAATTTATCGAGATATAATGTCTTTTAAAGTAAAAACCTTAAAATAAATAAATAATTTTTTAACAAATTAAAAAAATAAATAAATAAATATATATATATATATATATATATATATATAATTAGTTTAAACATTTTAAAATGTATTACGAAAAAAATTTATATTTTTTTATATTAAACATTAATTTTATATATATATATATATATATATATATATTCACATTATGATGATTAATCTCTAATAAAATTAAACTTTATAAAAAAAATTTAAATTTTTGTAATATTAATTAAAATTTATTATTAATAAAATCTATTTATTTTTCCATAAATAACCTATATATTTCTAATATTATTATTATTATTATTTATAATTTTTATTTTTACTTTATAAACACCTACACTATACATCAATGAAATATCATTTCTACATTGCATTCGCTTTTAAAATTATCATTAATCAAGAATAATGAAATATGGTCAAGATGAAGTGTATTATGTGAACTTATATAAATAATTTGAACGCTCATGACTTTGTTTATGGATCCCGCATAATGTTGAGCTAGGAGGCGTCGGGAAAACAAGAGAAGTGACATATGGTAGAATAGTTGACCTCCACGCACTTAACTCATGTTAAAGTATTAGATGATTTTAGAAGAGTTTTTAGTTTAGGTGAGGCATTCTTGGCGGTGATAATTTTGTGAGCGATTTTAATTGATAATGGTCGAGCATTTTGGTTCCCAAGGTTCTGGTTTTAAATTTTGTTAAGGTGAACAATATCAATTAAAAAAAAAAAAGCTTCAGAAGAGAGTTTTTTACTTTCTTAATTGTTGTTACAAAGGTATCCAATGGAAATGCATGTCACCTAGCATTGAAGTTGTAATGAATTTTTTGTGGGATTTGGAGGTTGCCGTGGCACATTTGAAAGTTAGTTTGTTATAGGTAGAATAAGGGAATGCCTTTTTCCTGTGTGATTTTATGTTGCAATCTGTATCGTATTTGGTTTGGAAACTTCTGGGCTTATTAATGCTAAGTTTATGGAAAGAACAGGTCACAAACACGCTTTTTTTGGCCTAGCTCCTTCCATCTTATCATTGTTTTGTCTCTCATTCACACTTGCTCTCTTGCAATCTTTTTCTCTTTTGATAGTCTCATTTCAATTTAAATTTGGGACTTGTTGGCTGCTCTTACAACCTCCCTTCGTTCTATTATTGCAAAATCCAATAGAAAAAGGAGTTGTGGTTGGTTCATCTCTAGTTATTTAACGAGTGTCCAAGGCATCAACTCTCAATTAGCCAACACTCTATTTTTTAGGTAATTCTTCTTTGTACTAACTGGTTCTTTTCGTTTCATGGATGGATTTTATGTAATTTGGGTTCAAAGGGTTCATTCCTCTTACATTGCATTCTCCTTGCATCCTCTTCCAAAGGAAGCCCCTTCACCCTCTTGTCATCCCTTCCATTTTTACAATCATTCTCACCCTTGAGTATCTTGCTCGGCCTCACTTTCTATCCTATTATGGTCTCCATTTATCAGTCATGCCCCTATTAGAGAGCATGCTCTAGACACGGAGTTGGAGGCCATGATGGCCTTAATTATGCTCAAGCTCGAGCTAGAGCACATGTTGTTTTAGAAAGGTACAAAGCGCACACTCCCTCGATAGTGCAACAAGAAATCAAGGACATTGAACAAGAAGATGTTTTTGATTCTGAGATTTTGATGTTAATCTCCAACTGGATCCCCATATAGACATAAAGAGATGACACTACAATCAATATTTACTTACTCTTAATCTTTATGTCTCAAAAAATTGTTGGAAAAATATTATTTAAACACCATAATACTTGAGATAAACTCATCCTTAATGAATGAATTACATTTGCTTTATCAAATTATGGATGCTTAGAGGGCATCAAAGAAAGATATGACTATGATCCACGTCCACCTCAAGGGAATCAAGCATGTATAATTTTCAATGTTTTATTTTTATTTTGTCAAACTTGCAGTAAGGTCATATATATTCAAAAATATATATAATAGTATTTTATGGGGTTATTTTTTTTGTTTTTTTTACCTATCATGTATGTATTGTAGATTTTGAGAATTATACATTGCAGCCTCAAATTTTGCGTTTGGTTTGGTGTCTATATTAGAAGACCAAGACACTCTTAGGAAAGAGCTATGTGTATAGAAAGTGGTTTGATAGAAAAAGCTTTGAAAGGTTGAGTTTGGTATGCTTTTTAACATAAAAAGCATTGAAGAAAACGAAAAAGTCCACATTGTTTAGAAGACGGAACATTACGCCACATACTTTCTCTACTTTCACATAAACACGTAATGGTAGTTGGTGCCCAGGGCACCATGAGTGTGGGGAATACCACTGACCTGTGCATGGGCGAGACAATCAAGGCGACTAATCAATCCACCTTTTAAATCTTCTTTATCGTCAAAATCCGCGATGAGAAGGCGAAGGTAAAATTTTCCTGTTTGCGCTGTAAAACCGGTTTTTAGTTGGAAATGCAGAGAAATGAAACGGGAAAGCCACGGCAGGACGGCGGTGAATGCGGAGGGAGAGCATGGCGTTGGCATAAGATTTGTCAGTGCAGGGTCCAGCGCGATTTGACCACGCGCATTTCAGTGAGATTGACGCGGCCAAGCAATTAAAAGACAAATCTATCAGCCGGTACCATTGATCGCGAGGTCGAAACACGACAAGGCAGAAATTTCATAGCAACACCCGCGTCATACATATTGACCTTCGCTCCACGACTATGATGCCGCACATTTAATTCCCCACAAACTACAATTCCTTTAGGTTTCAATCTGCAACAGCCTAGTACTATTCAAACCAGCTTCGAATTCTTCTGTATTCACAGATGAAAGAAAGCTGTAGAAGTATTCCAGACAGACAGACATCACAGGTGCCAATTCAAGATTTATTTTCTTTAGCTTTACCATGGGATCGGAGGTGAACAAAATGGAGATGTCTGAGTCGGAATCTTTTTGGACGAGGCTGAGGAGGAGTATAAAGCGGAAAGGAAAAAAACAATCTTCCAAGCCAAACCATTTCTCAAACCACGCCGCCGAGATTTCCCCTGCTCGTCTTAACAGCGGGAAATCGGAGTCTTCCGTGAGGATTGTTTCGATTTCTCCAGAGGGAGAATTGATTCCTGTGATTCAGTCATCTGACGGGAAAGCGATTTCCAATGATCAGCAACACGCCATGAAGAAGAAGCCACTGGGATTCGACGCAACAGAGATTAAGGTGAAGTCACTCGATGCAGCTGATATTTCTGTGAAATCACGCAAATCAGAAGTTTGTTCTGAAGAATTAGCTCCAAAGCAAATTTCCGAAGAAAAAGAGGAGGTTTCCGCAAGAAAGTTGGATCGAAGGTCGTGGGTTCGAATCGCAAAGGCTTTTCGGTTCACAACTGTAAGCCAGCACTAGGGCTTCTATTTAAAATATTGTATGTCAGCAATTATTGGTGGTGATTATTTAAATTGAATGGAATGTGTGACTGACGTTGCCCTTGTCTGTTATTTTTGTCTGCCAGGCGCTCGATTTGCATCCAAATAGCCGAAATGAACCGAAGATTTCACAAAATTCTAACAGAGGAGGCCACACAAACTATACGCCGGCGATCGAGCCGCGCAAAACACAAGAGATCCGTCAGCAAAAAGAAGCAGCAGACTCGAGCTCGGGGCCAATCAGGCAAACATCTAAGTCTAGTCGCATCTCTGCTGAAGTGGATTCAAAGAGCCGCAAGCTGTGGAAATCTATTGATTTTTCCAGGAAGTTGAGTTCTCGAACCAGCTCGCCTAACAGCTCTTTGAAACGACGGGAGATCGAATCCGCTGATCATCTCTCTTCGTCGTCTTTGTATCCGCAGTTTCCGTGCCCAGACATGGAACCGACGGGGAATAGTATTGCCCCTAATTCCCAGCCGAACAAACTTAATTTGTCGGAGGAAACAAAAGGAACTATTCCAAGGTCTTTAGAGGAAGCAGCAGGTGAAGGTGAAGGTGAAGGGTACGATACAGTTATAATTTTAGGGGTTTTGATTCTAATTATGGGATGCCTGGTACTGTTCTCACACAGGTCCGTAGCCGTTGTGTGTACTTCTATTTGGTGGTATTTACTTCCCAGGCTGCTGAAAAGAAGATAGAGCTGTGACAGCAGAAGCCGCTACAGGAGGAGGTGTTAACAATTATACTAAGGTGTGTTCCCAAATACTTAGAGACGAAGCAAACTTAACAGGACTCTGAGCGCTGCCACTGTGTATCGAGAGGAAGGAGGAGTTACAGATAAATATGAATAAAGAAGATGGGAGAGGATTTTGCAGTGGTGTCGTTATCTTGGAGCAGCCATTTCAAATTTCGAAATATTCTACATTTTCCATTTTCCTGTGTCCAGATTGAATAAAGTGTATGTAACAGGAATTACAGAAAAAAGATTGTCACTCAATTTTCGCTTCGCAATTGGCGCTGGAGTAGACTTTTGTGTCTTTTTGTACTCCTTTTCCCGTCATTGATTCTGACAAGTGTCTAATCCTTTCACTGTACAAATCTGATCATTTACTTATTTTATGTTTTGCCGGGGTGTGTTTTGAATTTTTTCTTTTTAATTGAAAATTTATGTTCCTGGAATGTGATCCACACTCATTACCGGTATTGGACAAGGAACACATATTTTTAACCAAAGTTTTAGTTTCAAGCTTTTTTTCGGAAATGGAAGAAGTTTTAAAATTTTATAATATTTTAAAATTTTATTATATATTTAAAATTATAATAAATTTTTACGTTTATAACATTGTATATTCTATTAATACTCTTAATTTATTTATAATTATTTCTTAAACAAAATAAAATATCTTATTTATCTCTGTAATTTGGAAGCATCATGTATGTTCATTCAAATTATAACATAAATTTTAAATTTCATCTGTTTTTATTTGATGAAGAGTTTTTTTTCGAGGTTTGAATGTAAGAAAATAAATTAACTACTCAAAACTTACATATATCTAGTAAAAGTAGAAACTTGTCCCCTTCATAAACTACCAATTAATAATTTTAAATAATTAAATAATAATAATGTATCAACGCACATTCTTAAATAATAATCAATAATAACTACCCATTACTACGATTATATATAATAAAATATAATAAATTTTACCTAATAAATTTTAAATATGCAGTTAAAAAACCATTTTAACTGCAAGAAATCAAGATTTGACCTCAATTTCTTCGCCGGATTCCGTCACCGGAATCTTCAAAAAATCGCATTATAGACAACTCCATAAAAAAATATCTGTTACTAGTGTGATTATTTGGTAAACATGGATAAAATCCATATAACTTGGATGTACAATTCATGCTTATCTTTTTATCTATATAACTTGGATGTACAATTCATGCTTTATTGATCTCACTGTCGCCCATGAACCATCCATTTGGCTCAGGTCGGTACGATCATCATTTGCATTCAGAAAGGGAAACAACTATTTTCCCTTCCTTACGCTATTCGTACGATTTTCTTCATTTTATTTTCCATTATTGCCGTGTTCAAAAAAAATTAAATATGTATTTATTATTATATAAAAGGTTTATTTGAGTAAAAATAGTTACACCAAAGCAAATGCACGCATCCAATTTTGGATTATTTTTTGTAATTTTGAATGGTTCAAAATAACAAAGTTAATTAATATTCTAGAATAAAATATTTTATTAAATTTCTGATATAAATTTTATTATATTAGCATAATTTCATTAATATATGGTAAATATATATTTATAGGTGTATATCAATATGTATAATTACATTTATTTTATAGGGTGTATATCAATTACATATACAATTACATTAATAAATATAGTTAAAATTAATGATATAGATTTAATATTAATATTAATATTAATATCAATAAATATATAATAAATAGAAATAATATTAAGCAAAGTCTTTCAGTAAAAATCACATAAAAAAATAGAGAAATTTTTGGACGCATTTTTCTTATGTGATTTCTACCGAAAGATTTTGCTTAATTCATTATGGATCACAAAATAAATAATATTATAAAATAATAATAAAAAAATTATGTAAGTTTTTTTCTTGGCAAGACTAATTTTCAACATGTCCAATATATCACGGCAATCGGGCTGTGAATTAAACCAATGACTTCACATCAAGGAGTGCCTTAAAAAGGAATTGAACCAATGACTTCACATAAGCAGTGCCTTAAAAAAGCACGACCCGTGGACAAATTTTTTATATAAGTTTTATATTATATATGATTAAATAAAAAATAATATAAACATAACTATCGGAATTGAAATTATTTAATTAATATTTAAAATTGAATTTAAAGGTTATATCAATAATATTTACAGAATAAATATTTAAAATTCATGTTTGCTTGGGGTAGCTCAATTGGCAATAGTCGTGGAAATGAAGTCTACCTGAAGCCTTGGGTTCAAACCTTGTGTTATCCCTGCGATCAAGGTCATATATATATATATATATATCTGCGATCAAGGTCATATATATATATATATATATATATATATATATATATATATATATTATAAACCAAAACCTAAAATATAATTATAAATAAAAATATTCAATACCATTTACTTATAATTGTCAATGCCACCTTTTATATATATATATATATATACCCCTTGTGCATGTATAGGTAAATCATGAAGTTAAATTAGGGACCTCTTCACACATAATATTTCATTTACACAACCATCACCATTTAAATTGCTCCAAAAACTAAAATATATTAATGTTATTCAAATAACCTTATTGTTAATATTTTTTAATTATAAATATACAAATAAAACGTTTTATTTTAATTAATTTATTAATACATTTAGACATTATATTCGCTGAATTGGACTTATTTCTTCTGCAGGGTTGGGAGCCAATGTTATCTAGTTTTTTGGCTTAGAAGTGTGTCTATGTTTATTGGTTCTTATCAAAATTGGAAAGAGGGTAGTGAGGAGAGACTAAATATTATAACTATCTTGAAGGATATATATATATATCTCTCTATATATATATATATGGGGTAAAGGTTAATGATAAATTGTAATTAAAAAATAATCAAAGTTTCAACTTTTCAATATTATAAGTTTCAATTTCTATTATCTGTAGTATTTTATCAATTCAAATTTATATGTGTATGTGTTATGGATGGTTATATACAATTAGTATGCATTTTTCATAATGAAAGGTTTCAAATAAAGCTTACAATGCTTGAATTAGAGAATTTTGAATTTTGGTAGAACTTTTTATTGTGTTTAGATTTATATGGTGTGTTTCTTTAGCTCAATAGCTAACATAATTAATTATGTTTTTTTTTCGAAGTTATACTTAGGCTAAGCTGCAAAAACAACTCACTTAATAATTGAGCAAGTAACATAAAGATACTTTGAGTGACTTCTACGTGCCTACATACTTAGGCATATGTAGAAGTATCTTTCCGAGCTACAAACATGAACACTCCCTCTTAACAAGGGATATACTTTTACCACCTGGAACTAGCTCTAATTCTAGAACATCATCCACTACCATGGTTGTTCCCTTCGAATTGGAAGCCTTCCCTGCCACATAGTTCAGAATCATCCTCGAAGACTTGCTCCTTTTGAACTCATTCGTAAAAACTACATACGCTTAAACATCATGTAAAACCATCGTATTCCATTAGTCCTTCATGATGCACAACTAATTTAAATTTTAAATTTACCTTATTAATTTAAATTTGGGTAATTCAAATTTAATTTTAACTTCTTCTTTTTTAATTTAAATTTTATTAAATCTTGTGCGCATATATATATATATATATATATATATATATATATATATATATATATATATATATATATGAGAGAGACATTTATTTGGGTAATTTTGATGAAAGTAAAATAATAAAAATGATATATTAAAAAATTGTCTACATGACATTATTTTAATAATTTCTCAAGTTTTTCTTAGGTGGTTGTTTTTATGTTGAGGAAGAATTTACAATTCACACCAGTGTTAAAGCCTCTCGACAACTTGTGCTATCAGCATCCTTTAACACCCAATACGATTCAACTCAAAAGATCATCAAAAGAAGTTGGAATTGGAAGAGGCTTGAATAAGCATGCTCGTCGAGAACAATGTGATGTATATGTTGATGTGATATTATTGGAATGATATCTTTCAATGGTCGGATGTGAGACAGAGTTAATGTTGAAAATGCAACAAGAATGATTTAATTTTCCCTTGAATTAAATTAGGAGAAAATTTGTAATTCCACATCACAAGATAACTTATACGAGTTAACTAAGTTAATTTGACTTAGTTGGCTTAGTTAATTCGAGTTGAGGGTATAACTTGAGTCATGTAAAGTGTCTCCTACTTTATAGGAGCCTTGGTTGGGTTTATTTTGACTTGTAATTAATTAATTCAGTTTAACTCAGTTAAAGTAAAGGAAATTAAAAACTAATAAAAACTGAAATTATGACAGACAGTAGCCATGGCAGAAAATTCCTGTAGCCTCAATGTATATTATCTCTCACTCACATAAAAATTGATAATCATACAAATATATAAATACATCAAGAGTATGTCTCAAGATAGTGCGTCTATCTTAAACACAATCACTTTGGTTGAGTAAATATCTCAATGACACACTAATCTAGGAGGCTAACTAGTTGAAGAGAGTCTCTCAACCAGCTAGACCTAAACAAACTCTCAGGTTTGAGGAACAGTCTCATTCTAAAATAGGTAGGAATAAATCTAAGTTTTATAATTTTAATTATTTTGAATATTTTGGACTTACTAATTGTTTTATGTGAGAGTGAGGCTAACATTCCCCCCCTTAATCATAAGTCCAAAGTAAGTACCTAGTACCATCTCTAAGTCTTCATTCTGAAACTGCTGAGTTGATCCTCAATGAAGAATTGCCTGAAAACAACCAAACTAGATGTTGAAAACTTCAAAATGAAGAGAGAAAACCAAGAAACATGAATCAACTACAAGTTTGATACATCCTTGAAAGTTGCTTGACAACTCCATCAAATGCCAAGTTGCAATGCAAAAGGATCCGTAAATGCTCTCAATCGCTTTCCACTAGAAAATGTCAATTCCCACTGTGAGATTTGATGATGCCCATTGGAAGATTTGATGATTTTGTCAAAATTTTTAGTCTGGAAACCATCTTCAATTCCATTATCATTTCCCCCCCTTGTCAACTGAAAGGACAGACAATCATCTGCATTTGAATTTTGAACACCCCCCTACCCCCACCCCCCCCGCCCCCCAAAGGTGTAAGAGAGTCTCTCTTTTTAATTCTTCAAGAAACTTTATCTTTACTTCTTTCTTAAGTAGATTGTAGGACTTATGTAGTTTCATTTCTTTATTCCATCTCCAAGAGTTTATCTAGCCATAATTAACTGTCACTTTGGTCTTCTTTTGCATTCAACATTTCTCTGATAGATGATTTTTCTTTCCACAATGAAGACAAGGATGGAGATTGAAACATTTACTCTCCATATGACCATTTCTCTTACAATGGTTACACTTAATAGTATTCTGGATATTTCCTAGAAAACCTGCACTTACAAACTGAGCTGGTTTTGAGAAATTTGGAACATAAAAAGTGTTTTTTTGTTGTATACCAAGCCATGTCGATATTTGTTGAAAGAAATTTCTTCCCAAGGTCTGATCACCTTCTTAGAAAGTTCATTTTCTTGTTATTCTTCATACATGTTGTTGTTGTTGATATTTTGTGCTTGATTCATTAAGTCATCTGGATCACACTAAGCATCAATCATCTCTATTAACAAGTCATTTGTATCACATGTTGGATCAAACTTTTTAATTAGATCTTCTGTATTACTAGTTGCATATTTTAGTAGCACAACTTTCTGGATGAGATCAACTGTGTTGCAACTTTCACCAATCTTGTGGAATAGATCAATTGTGTCACAACTTTCATCAACCTGGTGGATTAGATCATTTGTGTCACAACTTTCATTAACATTCTGAATGAGGTCACCTGTTTCACAAATTTCATTTGTTGTTTGGATGAGGTATTTTGTGTCACGCACTACATCTATCTTTTCTGTACATCGAGCATCAAGTAATCTTGTTTTTCACTCAATTTTATCTAGAGTGCATTAATAAGTTTTTCTTTCATATCTAGTTCATTTTGAAGATCTTTTGTTGCTTCTAATGTGCTAGTCATCTGATTGATTATACTTATTTTTTACAATGATTTAATGACTTGACTTACTCACTTGAAAAATGACAATGATTGGCTCACTTGATTTAATTGACCCCCTACCAATTTTGAGTTAATGATTCAAAGCTTGGGTGTCAGGTTCAACCGAGAATATACCAAATACAACGCAAACTAACTTACAAAAAATGATGATTTACAAGTTACAATACAATTTAATTTTGTTTTGATATGACTCTCTTACTATTTTTACTATTAACTTTTTCTAAACCTTCAAACAAAATATACTCTTATTACTCCATTATTACAAAATCAACTTATGACTCAAAAAAGAATTTATCACTCCAAAATATACAACTTATCACTCCATTACACAAACTTCATGTTATTACCCCTTTTATAATTATCACCTATATTCACAACCACTTTTAATATATTTCGTGGCTCATTTAAAAAAACATACCCAAACATTCACCTATAAATCCACCCTTATATATAAATCCACCCTTATACATTCAACTTGGCACACATAATTAAAAAGGTAAAACTATACCATTTTTTAATCACTTATGTCTCCCATAACGTGAACATACTTTATCATGTTCCCCATTTTTTTAACCACTCCCAAAAGAAGCTTTTATGTGAAATGATCTTATATTTTTTTTTCCGGGGAAAAAATCACAACTTTTTATTAAGAGCGATAAAAAGTTTTACAAGCTATTGAAACATATGCCACCACATCTGGCTCATAAGTCTGCTGTTCTGCTCAACAATTAAGGAGCTGTTCTGCTGTTCTGTAGGACCCAAAACCTTTACAGTCAACCTCCCAACGGAGGTGCAATAACAACCATATATCAAAAATGTGAAAACAAAAACTGGGATCTCCTTCAACAGAAGGAAAACAACCCCAATAAACAAAAATATCAAAATAAAAATATAGATGTCTCAAGGCCCGTGAGCAGTTTCAAAACGGATAGCAAGTATAAAAGTCTGTTTGCTGAGAATTTTAAAAGCTGCTACTGAAATCAAGATCTAAAGAAAAATAGAGCTGGAAAATACAAGAGTATACATATAATATATAATGCCGCTGCAAAACTGCTGTCAAAAAGAAACTGGACGACAAAATTCAAAGAGACTGTGCATAAGGAGGCATATTTGATCTGACTGAATGCCCCTGTCTAATCTCTTCTATGACCCAGTTGCCCAAATCCTGTTGTACACCAGCTTTAGATAGCTGGTCTGCTTCTTCATTCTTGTCCCTGTAAATGTGGCAGATAGAAAAAGTATTAAAAGATGCCTTTAATAAGAAAATTTCTTCCACAAGAGTTCTCAATATCTGATTATGACAAGATGCTTTTCCATTGACCCAATTGATGACATTAAGGGAGTCCCCAAAAATCTGTATCATGTTTATGTTTCTGTGAATAAGCCAGCATAAAAGGTAACGAAGAGCTGATAATTCCGCATAGTTATTAGTGCCATAACCCAGCCCAACAGAAGCTTTTAATGAATGATCAGGATCGATATGAATGCACAGGCCAGCTCCTGCCCTGTTATTTTGTGAAGCCCCATCAAAAAAACCCCAAGGAATGCCTTCTTGTATGTTGATTTGTTTTTGCTTTTGCTTAGGTTCTTTTTGCTCAGGAGGCGGTAATGCAGAGTAAATGGCCGCAATGTTAGTGGCAGTGACGAAGGAGGGAATGTCCTTGTCTTGAAAAGTGCTTTTATTCCTGGCAAGCCATATTCCCCAGCAGTATATGAGAGGCAGGTTTCTCAGGTTTCCGTCAGGGAAGTCTTGCCACCATTTTCTCCAAGCTGACTCCAAAGAATCGAGGCCCCACCTAGCATTTATCTTGAGCAGCGCAGAAACCTCCTCCCAGATCTGTCTAGAGAAAGCACAAGATATGAAAAGGTGGTTTATGGATTCATCATCCGACTTGCACAGCGGGCATCTTCCAGGCCCAACTAAGAATCTTGCCTGTAGAATTTCCCAAGTTGGGATCTTCCTTTTTAAGATACACCATAGAAACAATCTGGCCTTTGCTGGGCTTTTGAGTTTCCACAATTTTTTGGCCCACCAATCCGGAATGCCCCAACCTTTCTTTCCCATCAAGAAAAGGTATCCATCTTTGGGCGAGTAATCCCCTGTTTTACTCTGGGCCCAAAGCAGGCAGTCAGGTTCATCTTTTATCCTGACATTTGAACGTTGAAGTTCTTTTATGAAGACCTCCCATTCAGCCTTCCACCTGACATTGATTCCCAACTCGACATCATCCTTCCAGGCCTGTCCCCAGATAGTAGACTGTCCCACCTTCTCCACTTGATTTAGTGATGTAATACCTTTGTTGTCCAGATGTCTGAGAAGTCCAGGCGATAGAGCATAATCTTCATTGCATCCTACCCAAGGGTCTCTGCCAATCTTGATTAGACTACCATCACCAACTTTCCAAGCTAAGCCTTGTTCGATCACGGAGAAAGCTTCCACCGTGGCCTTCCATATGGCAGAAGTATTTTTTATCTTCTTGTTTTGACTCCGGATCCAGTCTTCCAGGGGGATGGGGTCAATGTATTTCCTTTTTACCACTCTTGTCCATAAGTTTTCCATAGTTATTAGCCTCCATCCGGATTTTGCAGCTAAAGAGAGACTGAATTCTGGGAGTCTTTTAATGCCCCATCCACCCCATTCTTTTGGTCTGGCCACTTTGTCCCAAGCCACCCAAGGCAGAACTGAGGATTCCTTAGTGCCGGCCCATAGAAATCTACTACATATTTTCCTGATTTTCTCCATCACTCCTTTGGGGATCCAAGTCAGGGCAGCCCAGTATACCGGAATAGCTAGGAGAACAGATTTAATAAGAGTCAGCCTCCCAGCTCTGGAAAGCCACCTGAAGCTCCAGTGTGATATTCTAGCTTCAATTTTGGCTATGAGCCAGTTCCAATCCTCTTTTCTGTAGCCTACCGGCTTTAGCCAAAAACCCAAATATTTGAAAGGAGTATCCAGAGGCTGTATAGGGAAAGGAAATAAATTAGCCAGACTGTTCCTTTCCCTTCTTTCAAAATCTACAACACAAGCTTGGGACTTTCCAGAATTAATCTGCATTCCAGTGGCTTTAAGGAAGAGATCAAAAATACATTTTAATTCCTTTAGTTCATCAGAGGAGCCATTAGTGAAAATCAAAATATCATCAACAAAAAGGAGGTGAGTGATGAAGAGATTGATTGCTACCTCTATACCCTTTACCTTTCCCGTCCTTCTGGCTTTATGGATTAGTCTACTTAGTCCTTCTGCCACAAGAAGGAACAGTAGGGGAGATAAAGGGCACCCTTGCCTTAATCCCCTCTGACTGTTGAAAAATGAGGAGGCCGCACCGTTAACCAAAACAGCAAAACTGACATTTGTGATGCACCCCATGACCCAGCTAACAAAAGAATAGTTGAAACCGAGATGTGTAAGCAACATTCGCAAATAGAGCCAACTGATCCGGTCATATGCTTTGGATAAATCAATTTTGAGCACAGCACCCTTCTTATTCTTCATCCGGATACTATGAATAACCTCCTGGGCAACCCCGATGGCTTCATGAATTTGTCTTCCATCCAGAAATCCAAATTGTTCCATCGATATGTTTTGTGATAGGATTGGTGCTAATCTGAGAGCAATAACCTTTGCAATAATCTTGTAGATGCAGTTACACAAGGATATTGGTCTGAAGTCTTCGAAACTATCCGGATCATCCTTCTTCGGAATAAGAGCTATGAAAGTTGAGTTGAAGGGTCTATAGATTTCTCCTTTCTGTCTTGACTCTTCAACTACTTCAGTTATTTCTGTTCCCAATTGATCAAAAAAATGGAGGAACAGCTCTATTGTCCAGCCATCAGGGCCTGGGCTCTTGTCTTTGCCCATGAGCTTCATAGCTGCTTCAACCTCCTCCTTTGAGACCGGGGAGGACAGATCTTCTGATTCATCTTCCTCAATGAACCTAGGAAAGCTTTGTGCCGTTTGGAGGACTTCTGCAATCGTAGCCACCCCAGAATCTGAGAAAATGTTCTGAAAGTGTCTTTTCCCAAGCCCAGAGAGCTCTGAGAAAGAATTGACCATCCTCCCTTCTTCGTTTTTAAGGCGCCATATAGTATTTGCAGCTTTCCTACCTTTAGCAAAGTTATGAAAAAACTTAGTATTCTCATCCCCCGATTTTATCCAGACTGCCCTACTTTTTATCCTCCATTCTTCTTCCTTATCCAGTAGGATTTTATTTTGTTGTTTCTCCAAATGGAGGATTCTGTCTTTGGATGACTGAGATGAGTAACCATCAACCTCCATACTTTCCAGCTGCTTCAGTTCCTCCCTAATATTTCCCAACTCCTCATTTTGCTTCAGCTTTCTTTCCTTTGCCCAGGAGATTGTGGCTTTCTTCAAATTTTTAAGGTTCTCCATGAACAAAAAACTCCTATCCTCATCAGAGTTTGGAACAGGGTGGCTCCATGTATTATTGAACAGATTGCAGAAAGAGGGATCTTGGAGCCAAGCAGGATTGAACTTGAAAGGGGCTGGGGGCTTGGGGGGAGGGAGGAAAAGGTCAAGAAAAACAGGGAAGTGGTCCGAGTTTCCTCTTTCCTCAACCCACTGTTTGATCAAGGGAATTTTTGTTAACAGGGGCTCAGCTATCAGAAAACGGTCAAGTCTTTTGGCAATTCGATCCTCACCCATTCTTCGATTTCTCCAAGTAGGCTTTAATTTGATCGGAGAAGGATCAGTCAAATTGTTATCCGATATGAGGTTAAGGAAGAAATCAGAAAGAGGGTCTTCTCTGGCAGATGGCCCCCAAGCTTCAGCTCTGCCAATGGAGAAATTTAAATCACCACCCAGAAGCAAGTAAGGAGTCTTCAACACCGATTTCATCATCAGATTATCCCAAAAGGATTCCCTGCCCTGACAGGGCCCATACACATTTACCAAGGTAATAGGGAAAGAGAAATCTGGGGAGAGAACCTCCATTCCCAAAACAGAATTCATAGCCCATTGGTTTATAATTTTAATCCGTCCTTCTTTAATTCCAATGGAAATTCCCCCCGAATGACCAGAAGAGTCAACAGCAGTAAAAGACCATCCTGGTAAAATATTTTTTAGCAAAGCCTCAACCTCTACGGCCTTACCCAAAGTTTCTTGCAGAAAGATTACATCCAGATTAGAATTGTTTATCCACTCTTTTAATGCCAGTTTTTTAGGTTTGCTGGCCAAACCTCTACAATTCCATGATGTCAAAATCATTTAATAACATTCTCAGGGGGGTGGGCTGCTCTAAGAACCCCCGGTATAGAATATTGTTTGCCGTCTGCAACGTCAAGCTTAGCTTTAATCTTAGCTTTGGACATATCTGACTTCCTACCTCGCTTATTTTTGAGGCAGCTATGTTCAGAGGTTTGTCCCAATCCACCTACAGTCCCAGGATCACTAAGTTTCCCTCCCAAAGATCTCAGATTATATGGACAGGGAGATCTGGCAACCGAAAGAGAGAGGGGTGGCCATTGGTCTTCACGATTAATATCCAGAGCTGGTAAAGCATCAGCAATAAGGTCTATGGAAGGGGATATAGTATTATTTTCCACAGATTTATCAGCTTTATTTTCATGAACATTTTCGGATTGAAGCATAACGGAATTATGGTCCATGGACTCATAAGTATTATATTCATGTTCATTACAGGATTGAGAAGTAACATGCGGGGGAACAGGAACATGCTCAGACAAAAGATGTGTAGAAGTAGAGGTTCTTGACATACCCTTTTCTTCGTCTTCGCAATGAGCTTGTATAGCCGGGACAGTCTTGACATGCTCCTCCGCGGTCACCGAATCTTTGACAGGTTCCACCTCATGCACTGTTGAAAAGTTTGCAGTTCGCTGATTCCCTTCTTGGTGCGGGGCATTTTCATCCACTGGGGCTCTATCAGTTTCCTCTGCCTCCATATCCTCTCCTCTGAGCGTCTCCGGTATTTCGTACTCCGTGGATAGCTGATCAGGGTCTTGTACATTTCCTCTATTCGCTGAGGCCTGCCGAAAGTGTCGCCTCCTTCGCATCAATGGGCATTCTTTAGCCAGATGCCCATACTCATGACAGAGATGGCATCGGAACGGGAGATATTCATAATCTAACATCTGCTCGAAGACGTAATCCTTATACTGGAGATTAATTGTTTTTGCTAAGCCTCTACTCGGATTAAGGGTGGCCAGTATACGCGCCATCGATAGATCCTTTGTGTGCAAAAAGGTCATATCTGCCTCCAGATATTTCCCCAACCGGTTTCCAATGGATTTAAACACTTCTTCAGTCCACAGGAAGGAGGGCAAGCCCGGGACACGAATCCACACAGGAAACTCATCGGCTCTCTCCTTGTAAGCATCAAACATGGGTGTCCATTTCTTTAGTAGAATGGGAATGTTCCCAATATGCCAGTTGCGTTGGAAAACCCATTCTGCCGAAGCTTTATCTACAAAAACGAGCTTAAACCAGCCCTTCCCTAGGACTTGAGCTTCAAACTGAAGTGGTCTGTCTGAAACAAAACAGGATTCTCCCCACTCTTGCAGAAATTCTGAGGAGTATTTCTTACCTCGAACTCTTCCTACCAGCGTGCATTCTGCAACAGCTAGGGTTTCTTCAATAGTTACCTCCATTCCAAGGACCAGGTTGCCCTCTATCGCCTGAGCTCCAATGGGTCTTTGAGACTTCCTCTTCGCCCCTTTGAATCCTAAATCTTCCACCTGGGTATCATAACCCTTACGGCTGACGTTCCTATCTGTGATTGTCTGCGGATAGCCCCCACTGGATGTTATCTCCGGCTGAGGCGGATTTTGGTTCGCCAAAACTGCTTCCCCATTCCCAGAAGATGACAGTCCCTTAGCTGGTCCATCAGAAACTGCCCGCGCCTCACCAGGTAGCTCTTCGGGACCCTGAGCAAACGGCCCTTCAAGGGTATGGGATACCCTTGGCTGCGAAACCCTAGTAATCGGGGGAAGCCCCTCAGAGGCCCTTGGAGGGCTGTTACTTGCAGCGAGCCCTAAAATGGGAAAATCTTCAAAACCCTTAGTCAACCGAAAACGCGAAGGGTCTTTTTTACCTTTTGGGTCCAAGGGTAAACCTTCTTCAGCTGCTCCTCTGGGAGTCGAAACGCCGTCACTCTGCTTGTAACCGTCTGCTATGCTTGAATGAAGTTCCGCGTTTTCCGCCGCCTTGTCCACTAGAGGAAACAGAGGAGTATCATTCGGGTTTATTTCTCCAAGCCTCGTCAGGTCGAAAGCTCCAAAATAGTGCTCCACAGCCTGAGCATTTGTGTCTTTCCCCCACATGGACAAAATGTCTTCTAATGCTGGGTCCAAATCGACTAAATCTGCGGGGTTAACCATGGTTATCTAGGAGCAGTTGCTGGTCAATGGCGGAAACCTCACGGTTCTTGTTGGGAGAAACGAAATAAGGGCGGTTGTTCAAACTGTAATAAAAACAAAGTGAAAAGGTTCTCGTGGATATGTTTTCAGGCCTATACCGTCGCAGTGATTAACCTCCAGCTGCCAGTCAAACGAGAACCCGCGCCGGCATCTGTTCTGCACCCCTCTGACCTTGCAGGCTATCCGTGGCCCTTACGGGTTTCCAAGCAGCTTCCAGGTTTCGGAACCCTAGTCGCCTCCATGATCGCTCCTTCCCCTCTCCCTGGATCTTTAGTTCTCTTTGAGTGGCTTGTGAAATGATCTTATATATATGGGTTTTATGTGCTAAATTTAGTACTCCACTCAAAATTTATTATAAAAATATTTAATTATGCAAGAAAGCTCAGGCTATATCTGACTAGTAGAGCAAGGCAAAATGAAATCTCGTTTATCTCCGTGGATGGTTACTCCAGAATGAAACACAACCTCCTCTACCAACCACTAATGTGGAGCCTATTACAAAAAGATATTTTACCTTCTTTATATTGAGGTTCAGAATTTAGTAAGGAAATTGCATTTTGAAGGATCAGGTTTATATATTTTACAACATGAACATGTGCATTATGGTCGTTTCTTACTAGGCATAAGTGGGATTCTCGGCTTTCAGTGGCAAGAAATTCATGTGAATTTCTATGAAACAACATATGCCAACTCTTTACCTATCTCCTCACAACATATGCCTTTCATTGCATGCAAAAACCTTCGGTCGGTCTTCTCACACAAAACACTCAGTATGGATCCTCATGCCACATTCGACCAATCCTTCCATTTCCAGCGAGTTGGAAAAACATGTCCAATAGTATAAGCATTCAAAGACTCCATGGTGTATTTGCAAACATCTCCATGATCTCAATACTTATCCATCCAAGCTCCTAAATTGATAATGAGATACCCATTGTGTGCTCCCTTAGAGACTCAACGTAATAGATTATCCAAAAGCCTAGAAAACGTCCAGCTTAAGGGTAAATTAACATAGCCAACAATATCATGAGTTCAACCCTCTTTCAACCTAAGGAAATTCATTCATTCTTATCTGTGATGTGTTGAAATGCTAATTCCAACGGCAACGCTTGCCGGAATCCACCATCAAACAGCGACTGCGAGCAGTTTATTTCTTTTCTTGCGATGCGATCTAATCGCAAATCGCAAATCGCACCCATATGTTAACGCTCCGCCCTGTGTTTTATGCTGATTGAAATTCCGCGATGCAATCTGATCACTATCACAAACCGCACCTTTTTCAAACCGATCTCAGCCGTCCGATTGAAACCAAAGTTGATGTACAGGCTTGCAGGAAATTACGTGATGTGAAGTAAAAGTTTTGTTTGACCGCTAGTTTTCCAGTAAAGTAATTAATGGAATTTACAGCAGTTGGTAGAATGTAGGTAAATGTTTTAATTCTAATGTTTTTTTTTATTTTACGAGAGTATGGCAACAAGTAAATGTAATGTCATTTTGTTTTTAGTTATGCTGTTCATTGAATATGTAATGAATGAGAAGAAAGCAGTGCGCATATGAAATATTACACAGCAGTGTAAATGTAATTTTTTCTTCTTAGTAATGCACAGCAGTGTAAATGTAATTTTTTCTTCTCAGTAATGCACAGCAGTGCAGAGAAGGTTTCTGTTGGTGAAATGAAATATGCAGCAACGTGAATGAAACGAGAAGATTTTTTTTTACAGCAGTAAATGTATTGAAAATTTTACACACAACAATGTAATTTTATGCAAACTGAGACAGAGAAATTTTCTGGAGAGAGAGAGTAATTTTTTTTGTGGAACTGAAGCGTTCCTGGTGTAATCCCTCTGTTAGAGGAAGAATCTTTTGTAACAACAGTGTTTTAATGAATACAAGTTTCTTTTTGTGTGTGGAAAAATCTGTTCTTCAGCAAACAGTTTTAGCTTCCTTGTGCAAAAACAGAGCATTATTCTCTGTTCAGTTTTGTTTGGAATTATCAGAAATTCCCAACATGGTATCAAAGCTTGTCCAGGCTCTTTGAAGGTGTCAAAGAAGTTAAAGGAAGGATTTCTTGTTGCAGCAGCTTCTCCAGCAGAGTGAAGACTCAGCCAAAAATCCAAGTCAAGTATTTTGAAGAATAGTTAAGAGTGCAAGAATGGTTGGAGCCAACACTAGCATGGGTATTTGTAATACTCAACTCCCACAATTTAATGGGAAAAACTATGACTATTGGGCAATAAATATGAGAGCTCTGCTTGCTTCTCAAGACTTATGGGAATTTGTTGAGGATGGCTTTGAAGAACCAGCAAATGAAAATGAGTTTAATAGGTTAACTCAGGCAGAGAAAGATTTGTTGAAGAGTAACAAGAAGAAGGATTCAAAAGCCCTCTACCTTTTGTATCAAGCAGTCCATGAGAGTGTGTTCCCAAGGATAGTAGCAGCCAAGAGATCTGAAGAAGCATGGGAAACTCTCAAGACAACCTATCAAGGCATGGAGAAAGTGAAGAGAGAAAAACTACAGTTGCTGAGGAGAGATTTTGAGAATCTTTGCATGAAGGAGTCAGATAATATTGACTCATTCTTCACACATATGATTGGTCTAGTCACACAGATAAGGTCTCATGGAGATATTCTTGAAGAAAGAAGGATTGTGGAGAAACTATTGAGGATCCTGCCCTCAAGGTTCGATGTGATTGTCACCACCATAGAAGAAACAAAAGATCTCACAAACTTCTCAGTTGATGAACTACATGCATCACTGATAACACATGAGCAGAGATTGAGTAGAAATGAAAACTCATCTCTAGAGCATGCCTTTAAGACCCAGATGAGATTTGGAAGAGGAAGAGGTCAAGGCAGAGGAAACAAGAGAAGAAGAGAAGCCAAAACAGAAGTGGAAGAAACAGTCCAGCGAATGCTCAAGGAAGAGGCATCAATCCAAATCAGAACCAAGGCCAAGGCAACAACCAACAAAGTGGACAACACCATGCTCAAGGACAAAGGTATGATAAATCCAATGTCCAATGTCACTATTGTAAAAAATATGGGCATTATGCAAATGAATGTAGGAAGAAACAACATGATATGAGTAATAGAACTAGTGCAAATTTCACTAGAGAAAATATCAGCCAAAATAATTTGTTTTTAGCTTGTAATATGGCTAAAGAAAAGAGTGAAGATGTATGGTTTCTAGACTCCAGTTGCAGTAACCATATGACAGGAAACATAGCCCTGTTTTCTATGTTAGATCAGAATGTGAAGTCACAAGTCACACTAGGGACTGATAACAAAGTTTCTGTTATGGGAAAAGGAGAAGTAAATGTCTTAACAAAGAAAGGTGAAAAGAAAATCATAGCAGATGTTTATTATGTTCCTGGAATGAAATGTAACCTCTTAAAGTGTTGGACAGCTTGTTCAAAAGGGTTACAATGTTTTCTTTGTGGATGATGTATGCACCATCATGGATAAATTACCCAGCAAACAATGTATTGTTGAAGTGAAGATGACAAGGAACAGGATGTTACCTCTTAGGATGAAAGCAGATTTAAAAAATAAAGAAGAAATAGCAGCAGTAACTCAAGAGGCTTTCCAAAGCAAACCAAAGGATGAAAATTGGTTGTGGCACTTGAGATTTGGACATCTTAACTTTGGAGGTCTTAACTTGTTGAATAGAAAAAGAATGGTAAGAGGATTACCATTGATAGAGAAACCAGATAGCCTTTGTGAAGGTTGTATCTTGGGGAAACAACACAAAGAAAGTTTTCCATCTGGGAAAAGCATTAGGGCAAAAGCACCCTTAGAGATTGTCCACTCAGATTTATGTGGACCGATGCAAACTCCATCACTTGTAGGCAGCCACTATATGCTAACATTCATTGATGATTTTACTAGAAAAACTTGGGTCTATTTCTTTAAGAACAAAAGTGAAGTGTTTGAAAGATTTTGAAATTTCAAAGCACTTGTAGAAAACCAAAGCGGGCTGCATATCAAAGTTCTAAGAACTGATAGAGGAGGTGAGTATATCTCCAAAGAATTTCTACGTTTTTGTAGAGAAAATGGAATACATAAGTAGTTTACCACTAGGTACACTCCGCAGCAAAATGGAGTTGTCCAAAGGAAGAATAGGACAATCATGGATATGGCGAGGAGTATGTTAAAGGCAAAGCATTTTTCGAATGATTATTGGGCTGAAGCTGTACACTGTGCAGTGTACATTTTGAATAGATGCCCTACAAAAGCAGTCATGAACAGAGTGCTGGAAGAAGCATGGAGTGGGACAAAGCAAGGAGTCACCCACATGAAAGTTTTTGGATGTGTGGCCTATGCACACATTCCAGATCAACTAAGGAAGAAGTTGGACAACAAAGGTGTTGGTACCATTACATGACCTTCTTTTTCCTCTTGAAACACATCATTTGTCTACCTTTTTCCTCCATAGATCCCTTATATTCCTTGAAATTGATTAGTTAACAGTATTATAGTTGTTAGTTTGCATTAAAGTTAATTTATGAGTTTTTATGTTAGAAATTAGGAATTTTTAATAAAAAGGTTACAGGAAGTCACAACATGGAATCTCATTTGTCGACGCGTTTCGAACCAACCAGTGTGGTTCATCGTCAGGACAAGTTGAAGAAACAGATCCAGCTTTAGCATGTTAAATAGACCGAGCAGAGCCTCCAACGGCTAGTTTGACCAACCGTAAATATTGACTAATGGACCGGGATCAAAACATTTTTAATAAAAAAAAGGAGATAAGTTATATAGGAGACCAATAAATCATTTAAATTAGTGATAATAGTTTATTAATAAATAGTTAAAAATTATAGGTTAATTATTTTTAAAGGAAAATTAGTTGCAGAGGACCGCTTCTATGAATAAATTAAATGTGAATACGAGTTAAATGGGAATAAAAATAACTAAATGAATAAAATAAAAATAATAATAAAAATAATAAATAAATAATAATAAAAATAATAACAATAAAATAAATAAATAACTAAATGAATAAAATAAATACAAATAAAAATATAAAATAAATTAAAAATAAAATAAATAAATAAAAATAAATAAAATAAATAAAAATAAAAAATAAAAATAAATAAATAAATAAAAATAAAATAAAATGTGAATACGAGTTAAATGGGAATAAAAAAAATTAAATGAATAAAAATAAAATAAAAATAATAAATAATAATAAAAATAATAACAAAATAAATAACAATGAAATAAATAAATAAATAAATGAATAAAATAAACACAAATAAAAATATAAAATAAAAATAAATAAATAAATAAAAATAAAATAAAAATAGATAAATAAATAAATAAATAATAATAAAATAATAATAAAATAAATAACAATAAATAAATAAATAAAAATACAAAAAATAAAAATCATAAAGGAAAAATTAGATGTATAGAGCAATGTATAAAATTAATTTTATTTAAAAATATTATAAAAATTGTGTGTTAGTAAAGGTAATAAAGAAAATCAAAGGATGATATGATAGATCGGAAATTAGTTAAAAATATAAGCAGTAAAGAATTAGAAAGGAAATTAGTTATACGGAGGCCCTTAAATAAAATAAGCAATAAAATAATAGGAATGGAAAAAAAGGCATAAGAAGAAATAGGTTGCTATATACACGATTAAAAAAAAAAAAAAATATATATATATATATATATATATATATATATATAAATAAATAAATAAATAATAATAAAATAAATAAATAAGTGAAAATAAAGATAAAAGAACACCAAAAACCAAGGAGGACGAAAAAACGACTAGGAAGAGAGCGCTGGGACCCAACACCTATTGACTTTCCAACCATCCTCTCTATTGAGATTGCTTGGTCTCTTTTCGATCTCAAGCGCTTCCCTGAATTTTCGATGATGGAAATGCGAAACCTTAGCAATAACACTGGCTTCTTCAATACAAAAGCCAGTGTCATTGCTAAGGTTTCGCATTTCCATCATCGAAAATTCAGGGAAGCGCTTGAGATCGAAAAGAGACCAAGCAATCTCAATAGAGAGGATGGTTGGAAAGTCAGTAGGTGTTGGGTCCCAGCCCTCTCTTCCTAGTCGTTTTTTCGTCCTCTTTGGTTTTTGGTGTTCTTTTATCTTTATTTTCACTTATTTATTTATTTTATTATTATTTATTTATTTATATATGTATATATATATTTAATCGTGTATATAGCAACCTATTTCTTCTGATGCCTTTTTTTCCATTCCTATTATTTTATTGATTATTTTATTTAAGGGCCTCCGTATAACTAATTTCCTTTCTAATTCTTTACTGCTTATATTTTTAACTAATTTCCGATCTATCATATCATCCTTTGATTTTCTTTATTACCTTTATTAACACACAATTTTTATAATATTTTTAAATAAAATTAATTTTATACATTACTCTATACATCTAATTTTTCCTTTATTATTTTTATTTTTTGTATTTTTATTTATTTATTTTATTATTTTATTTATTTATTTATCTATTTTTATTTTATTTTTATTTTTATTTGTGTTTATTTTATTCATTTATTTATTTCATTGTTATTTATTTTGTTATTATTTTTATTATTATTTATTTATTTATTATTTTTATTATTATTTATTATTTTATTTTTATTCATTTAGTTATTTTTATTCCCATTTAACTCGTATTCACATTTTATTTTTATTTTTATTTATTTATTTATTTTTATTTTTATTTATTTATTTTATTTTTAATTTATTTTATATTTTTATTTGTATTTATTTTATTCATTTAGTTATTTATTTATTTTATTGTTATTATTTGTATTTTATTCATTTAGTTATTTTTATTCCCATTTAACTCGTATTCACATTTAATTTATTCATAGAAGCGATCCTCTGCAACTAATTTTCCTTTAAAAATAATTAACCTATAATTTTTAACTATTTATTAATAAACTATTATCACTAATTTAAATGATTTATTGGTCTCCTATATAACTTATCTCCTTTTTTTATTAAAAATGTTTTGATCCCGGTCCATTAGTCAATATTTACGGTTGGTCAAACTAGCCGTTGGAGGCTCTGCTCGGTCTATTTAACATGCTAAAGCTGGATCTGTTTCTTCAACTTGTCCTGACGATGAACCACACTGGTTGGTTCGAAACGCGTCGACAAATGAGATTCCATGTGATTTTTGCCGAAATCTTTCTCTAACTTGATATGGATCACAGAAGCCTAAACTCGATTAAGTCACAACATCCTGTAAATGGTTCATCATCTGACACGTGGCATGACAAGCTAGCTAAAGCAAGGGATAGGAACGAAAACTAGAATGTGCAAGCATGGAGAAACATCGCTACAACGAATCCAACACTCCTTGTTATGTGGTCAACGCTGGTCAAAGCCCCAGCCTTTTGGTGACAAACGCAGCAATAGCCATAGGTTTCCTAAACCGGTTTCATTTTGTTTCTTTTTGGAAATCGGTTTAGAATGGAAATGACCCAAAAATCATTCCATAGTAAAAGCGGAAACAACTGCATAGTGAATGTACATTCAATCCAAATGAAAGCTGTGTATTAGTTGTTTTTAAAAACACGGATATAGTTACAGTTACATGGTTGTTGATCTCTGTATATTGTTTTGAGAACAGAGCTTTTGTATGATCTTCAGAACTTAATACCAGAACTCGATTACAGTCACGGTTTTATTATAACATTGTTCATGCGTTAATACCTTAGTTGCTTGAGCGTATTCCAGTGTACCATTGAAACGCGGACGGGCCCTGCGTGGACGGGTATACTGTCATTTTCATTTCATTAGCAGCTTTTGAATATTGAATAGCATGCATAGTGATTAGAGTTATGCTTATGATTTCGTTGATTCAATTAGCAATCCTTATGAATGGTGTTTATGGTGATAGCTTAAAGGATTTATCGTTAAGATCATTGAACCGTATCTTGTAAGAGATCTGATCCATCGTTATATTTTTAAAGCATCCTCATAGACCCTGTTTGCATGTATTTAAATTTGTAGTATGCTTTTGATCTTTCATGAATGTTGAGTGTTAAATGCTGAGTGTTAACTAGACAGAGCTTTTACGCATAGCATCCTTGTAAGGGGATTAAAATCTCGGTCTAGCAATACACAGTGTCTTTAGGACAGTTAGATGAGTTGAGTGACCTGAGTGTTAAAGTGATAGGGAACATAAATTAACCTTCCGTAAAGAAGTACTGTAACCTACCACAATGAACACTTAGTTAGGAATCCTTTATGTCTATAGATTTTAGACGCATGCCTCGAAGTTTACTTACCTTGGTCGATAATAAATTTAGCCTAATCTAGCACCCTAGGTTGGTCACTACATTTTGGCGCCGTTGCCAGGGAGGCGTAGTTAGAGGGTTTCGAAAAAATTTAAAAATAAAAATAAAAATTAATAAACAAAAACAAGAAAAAACATAGATTTAGAAGTCATGTTTACTTATGCCTAGATCTAGAGATAATAAAGGTAGATTCATAAAAACCCCCCATCCAAAAACTAACCTACCATCAGGAGCAGACCCTTTAGGAAACATTGAACACACAACACCAGTTGAGGAAGTCACCATACAAGAATTAGAGGATAAACAAAAATCAGGGCAAAGACTCACACTCATCGAGAGGCAAATTCTATTAGCACACAAAGCACAAAAGAAACACTTCCCTGGATCCTCTATACAAGGAGAAAGTAGCACAGTGAGTCAACAATCTTTCTTTAATCTTCTCTTTGAAACAAGTGACACTGAACAAGAAACAGAGGAACCTATCAAAATGGCTGAGGAAGGAGATGGATCAGTACCAAATCAAGGTCAAAGAGACGAGGAAGAGTCAACCTTTAAATTTCCTATTCAAGAACCACAAGAAGATCATGAAATAAAAATGAAAAACATACCTCCATCTGTGCTACCAAACTTTTATGGCATGGCTTCAGAGACCCAGATTCATTCTTGTTTGAGTTTTACATTGTATGTCGAACATATGGTTACATAGATGATGCCCATAGGCTTAGACTCTTCCCAGCAACATTAAAAGCATCAGCAATAAGATGGTTCATGGGGCTTGGTGAACATGCGATAACTGATTGGGATGGCATGAGAAGAATATTCCTAAAGAAATACCAACCTTATTGTAGATCGAAAGATTCCAAAGATGATATCTTTAGGATGAACCAACAAGAGGATGAAAATTTAGAGGAATACTTAGAACGGTTTGTTTACAATTTACAAAAATCCAAACACCGAACCATATTCTTGAAAGGCATTCGAAAGGAATACTTAGATGATCTTAACTTGATGGGCAAAGGTGATATTTCTACTTTACCTTTTGAAGAAATTGCTGAGTTATGTGAAAAATATTCAAGGAGCAAAGCCAAAATTGGAAAAAGAACCATATCATCCAAAGCCACAAAATCTGCTTCAGCAAGTGTCACATGGGCTGAAATGGGGAACCTGTTAGAAGAATTCAAAACAGATCTGTTAAGTACCTTAGGAACCCAAATTGACACTCTAAAAGCTAAGAAGAGACAAGAAGAAGAAGATCAGATGATGGCTATCTTTTGCCCAAAATGCCGGAAGAAACATGCCTTAAAAGACTGCCCATTAGAAAACATTCAAGTTTGTGCCTTTTGTACTGAAAATCATGATATATTTCATTGCTCTAAAGTCAAGGTTTTGCAGAATTGTAATGTGGCAGCTAATGCAGATATGGAAAATATGTATTACATGGGCGCAAAGAGACTATGGCAGCCAAAACCAGCACCTCAAGGTATGTTCCCAAATTAGAATTTGCAATTTCTTGTACATGATCAGATGTATGCTCAGAATTCATGGAATGTACCCATGCCATGGCAGCACCAAAATTACCCCCAACAACAATGGAGACCATCTCAACAATACTCTCAACAATATCATTCATATCCTCAATCATACCAACCATACTCGCAGCCATATCAACAATATCATCAGCCATACTCGCCATATCCTCAATCATATCAGCAATATCCTCAGCAGCAAGTTGTTTACCCACATCAACCTCAACCCACTCAACAAGCATTGCCTACTCCTCCACCAATAAATCCACCACAATTAAAAATTCCATCTAACTCACAACCTCCCAGACCTACTCAAATCCCTGCTCAACCTGTACCAAATCCAAATAACAGAGCAAAGAGGCCAGCCTACAATGTAGATGAGGGAACCTCATATCCCACATTACCCTTGCAAAATATCAATTTGAGGTCTGGTAAGGTACTTCACAAAGAATCTCCAACAGCTGATAAACGAGAAGAAAACGAAGAAAATGAAAATGAAACTGCAAATCAAAGAAAACAAAACGATGACACCAAAAATAAACAAATGCAACCATTGCATCCACCACCTTTTCCAGACTGATTGGTCCAAACAAAACTTCCAATGTCTATACCACAGTTTGATGTTTTAGACGAGCTCAAGAATGTCTATATAAAAATTCCACTACTACAAGCCATAAAAGACATTCCCATATATACTAAAGCAATCAAAGAACTGTGCCTTAAGAAGCCCACTAGGAAAAGGGTTGATCCACAAACCATTCATGTTATTGGACATTTAGCTGGCCTTATGAAAAACACCATCTTAATGGAAAAGTATGTTGATCTCGGTATTCCCAGAGTCACTACAATCATTAACAACACACATATTTCAAACACCTTAATAGATCTTGGGGCCACAATAAATGTCATGACTCTTGAAACCATGAAAACACTCTAGCTCACAAATTTGCAACACACAAAAATTGTTCTAGAACTCGCTGATAGGTCTAAAGTGATTCCTGAAGGGATTTTGGAGGACATAATTGTTTCGTTGGACTCTTGGGAGTATCCAGTGGACTTTTTAGTTCTTCAACCCAAATCCAATTTAGGAGGGCACCCTATCATCCTTGGTAGACCATGGTTAGCAACTGCTGATGCATTCATAGGATGTCGATTGGGTAATATGATCATTTCACGAGGAACTGAAAGAAAACAACTCACTCTTTACCCATCAACACAACCACCAGCAGTAGCACACAATTTATGGCTTGACGATAAATACAATGACAAAGAAGAAGTACAATCTGTTTTTAGCATCAACCAAATCTATGATTTTCAAGAACATAATAATGATGATTTGGTAGAATTGTTCCTTTCTCAACCTGATATTTCCGAAAATTTGAGAAATGACCAATATCATGCTGCAGATGAACTTTTAGCCCAAAATTTTTTGGAAACATGCACCATTCAATCTTTGCAAACAACATTCCACAATGTTTTTCCCATTCAATCCATCACAAACACACAGAGTAAGACCATAAAGATTAGTCCAGGAAAAACTCTGAATATTGGCACTCACCTAGACTCATCTCAGCAAGAGAAATTGATTCAATTATTGAGAAAATACCAGAAATCATTTGCTTAGGACTACACCGATATGCACGGGATTCACCCTGAAACATGCACTCACCATATTTATACCGATACTACTATCAAACCAGTGAGGCAACTGCAAAGACGAATGAACCCCATGCTCCAGGATATTGTTAGAGAGGAATTACAAAAACTGTTGAAAGTTAATTTTATCTATCCTATCTCTGACAGTCAGTGGATATCCCCATTAGTAGTAGTGCCCAAGAAAAATGGTAAGTGGTGGATTTGTGTTGATTACAGATAATTGAACAAAGCAACGCTCAAAGATTATTTCCCACTACCATTTATTGACCAAGTGCTAGACACATTAGCTGGGAAATCATCATTCTCTTTTCTTGATGGTTTCAGTGGCTACAACCAGATCAGGATAGCCTTAGAGGACTAGGACAAAACCACTTTTACTTGTCCCTGGGGCACTTATTCTTATAATGTTTTTCCATTTGGACTTTGCAATGCTCCAGCTACATTTCAGAGAGCTGTATTAGCAATTTTTGCTGATTTAGTTCATGATTGCGTTGAAGTTTACATGGATGATTTTTCAGTGTATGGCGATTCATTTGAGCATGCATTAGAGGATCTTGAAAAAGTTTTGAAGAGATGTATTGAAACTAATCTGTCCCTGAGCAATGAAAAGTGCTTTATGATGTTAAATGAGGGGATAGTATTAGGCCACTATATTTCTTTTCAAGGCATTAAAGTTGATCCATCGAAAATCCAGATCATTGTCAATTTGCCAATTCCGAAGACTCAAAAAGAGGTAAGAAGTTTCCTTGGGTATGCAAGCTATTACAGAAGGTTTATTGTACATTTTAGTAAAATAGCTTCACCTTTGTTTAAGCTTCTAGCCAAAGATGTACTTTTCAATTGGAATGAGAATTGCCAGCAAGCATTTGAAACACTCAAAAAGAAGTTGTCAACCACACCAGTATTAAAAGGACCTAACTGGAACCTACAATTTCACATCTTTACAGATGCATCTGATACTGCAGTAGGTGCCTCATTGGGCCAAAAAGAGGAGTCTTGTCATTATGCCATCTATTTCATTAGCAAAAATCTAACACTTGCAGAATTAAACTACACAGTCACAGAAAAAGAAATGCTTGCCATCATATATGCTGTGAATAAATTCCGACATTATAGAACTAGTTATGAAGTTTTTGTACATACTGACCATTCTGCCATTAGGCATTTAATGAATAAACCAGTAACTAGTGGCAGAGTTACCAGATGGTTGTTATTGTTACAGGAATTTAACATCACAGTGTTAGATAGACCAGGTAAAGAGAATCAGGTGGCAGATTTTCTTTCTAGACTGCAAAATCAAGGTGAGGTTGTTCCGGTTGAAGATTCTTTTCTAGATGAAAATCTATTTGCAATTTCAATAGTGAATCCTTGGTATGCTGACTTGGCCAATTATTTGTCTACAGGAAGAACACCTCCATACTTTACTCCAAAGGAAAAGAAGAGGCTAGTCAAACAAAGTGCTCAATATTCATGGATTAATGAGGATTTATTTTACACTGGTTATGATATGATTATTGGACGATGTGTAAGAAATGATGAGATAATTGATATTTTAAAATCTTGCCATGATGAACCGTGTGGTGGGCATTTTGCAGCTAAGTGAACAACATTCAAGATTCTTAGTCTTGGATACTACTGGCCATCCATTTTTAAGGATTCCAAGAAGTACGTGAAGAGTTGTGATAGCTGCCAAAGAATGGGCAGGCCAATAGCTACAGATGAGATGCCACTTCAGCCCCAAGTGCACCTAGAGCCATTTGAAAAATGGGCTCTAGATTTCATAGGACCCATTAATCCAGCCTCCAATGGTAAGAAGTACATCTTAGTATGTACCGATTACGTAACAAAATGGGCTGAAGCAAAAGCACTAGTTAGAGAAACTGAACAAACAGTGGTAAACTTCCTTTTTGAAGAGATTTTTGTAAGGTATGGAGTACCAAGGGAGATAGTGACTGATCAAGGTACTCAGTTTACTTCAAAGTTAGTTAAGGACATCATAGAAAAATATCAAATCAAGCACAGAAAAAGTACACCTTACCATCCACAGGCCAATGGCTAGGTGGAATCCAAAAATAAAACTTCGGAAGGAATTATCACTAAGACGGTGGCAATGAACAGAAAGAATTGGGAAGAGAAGCTCAAAGATGCACTCTGGGCTTATAGAATCACGTGGAAGAATACTACAGGATTTACACCATATCAGTTGGTGTATGGCAAAGAGGTAATGCTTCCTATTGAGTTTCAAATACATACTTTTAAGATGGCTGCAGATTTGGAAATTGATCTGAATGAAGCAAAACAAGAAAGAATTCAGCAGTTGAACCAGCTGGATGAAATGAGGCAACAAGCAGAGGAAACAACAATCCTCATGCAAAAACAAAGGAAGCAGTGGCATGATGAACATATCAAGAAGAAGCAGTTCAAGGAAGGAGACTGGGCTTTACCCTTTGATTCTAAATTCAGAGATCATAAAGCCAAGTTTACCAAACATTGGGTGGGCCCATACGAAATCATTAAAGTTTATGACAATGGATCAGTCAAGCTCATTACTATTGACGGAGAAGGCCACTCCTTTACTGTCAATGGTCATCGCTTGAAACTTTACAATAAGCCCATCAGCGAGCAAAATTTTCTTCAAACTGTATCTCAACAGAGAGGTTTTGAGATATTGCAACCTTCAGCTGTAGTATCTCTGCCTTAGTTCATTTCATTTCAATTTAGAAATCCAAAAGAAATTAAAAAAAAAAATAATAATAATAAAAATGGGTTAGATGTGAAAACCAAACTCTGGCACATTCTAACCCAGAATTCTTACTTGAAAACCAATTCTTTGGCTGGTAAGAATTCCTTTTCTTTTTGTTTCCTGTTTGATTCATCACTTGAATAATGACTTGAGGACAAGTCATCGCTTTAGTGGGGGAGAAGCATCAGCATTTTGTTTTCTTATCTCATCTCCTCATTGTAAATTCTCAAAGATTTCTTATCTCATCTCCTCACTGTAAATTTCCAAAGAGTTTGTTTCAGCACTCCAGATTTCAATAAAGAAGTTGTTTTTGTCTTTGTTCTAATCAGAGGGACTTGTTTAAAAACACTATGCAGTGGGACCTGTTTTGTCCAGAAGACCATGTTACCAGCACCAACTAGTGGGACCTGTTCAACATATATAAAAGGGACCTGTTAAGAGACTGTTATCTCAAGTTACTTCAGCAAAGCTTCAACAAAGTTTCAACAGAGACTCAAAGGTTGCTTGTCATCGAGGCTTCATCAAACACCAAAGATCGAGGAACCTGCACACATATAATTCTTTTCTAGATTTCAAATAAGCTGCACAAACATTTTCCAGATCTCAGAGGGACCTGTTGCATTCATCTCAGAGGGACCTGTCATGAACAACAAAGATTAGTCAAGAACGACTAGTCCTACCTAACATGCCAATTCAACGCTTGATCAACCAATAAAAGTGTAATGTATTCTTTATTTTTAACATTTAAATTCTTAGATTAATTTTTAATGTTAATTATGATGATTATGACTGCTACGATCAATTTCAAAAACACCTACATACCTATCACCCCTTATCATATTCTTAATCGCTATCATCTCCCAACACTCTAGCCTATCCCATATTTATACGATTTTTAAAATCCCCATACTCTCCATACGATTTCTCAATCCCCTCTTATATCACCCTTCCAACCTTTGTTATTAACTCTTTATCGGCCAATCAAACCCTACTGCTGGTCCAACATCTCCCTATTCAACCAGGTACCAATGAACGAGGGACATGTGGTGAACTGTTTGAAAGCCAAATGTTATACGGTTTTGTTCATTATGTTTGAATCGGCCAAATTATAACATAACCACCCTACGAAGTCAAATGATGCCTCTAGCGTTCTCATGATGGTATTCATACGACCCAGTACAGCTACTCCTCTGTCATAAAATATGAATATGCTATGAATTGAGTCGGGTCGGTTATTAAAAAAATTTCATTTCATTCTCAGTTGTTCTATATTAGCAATTCGACTTCTGTGATTTCAACAGCAAAGACTGAGAGTAGCAAGTGATACGAAAGGAAAACACAGTCATTTGGGTTTACAAGTTTCGACCTCCACCATAATTACAAGACAATCATCTGGGCATCGCTTAAGTCACTGAAGGAGCTAGTTTCGAAGAACAGAGGGCGCCACCAGGTCAGTAGTGTGGAGCAAAAGACAAAGGTAACAAACCAAAATACCTTTATTGAATTCATAAGCATAAATGAAGAGGGTTAGAGCAAAATTTCTCTGTCAAAATGACTAATAGGGTAGAGCTAAGCACATTTGACAGTTCTCAGTACCACGATGACTGCATTGCAATTCTAAAAGAAAAATAATGGCTACCCTTCTTGGAGAAGTTTCATGGAAGCAATGAGGAAGTCACTAAACAATTTGCCTTTACATTCAATGGGGAGAAAGCCTTGATAGGTAATTTTTCATTCAGGGTTTCAGAAGACACCATAGCACAGTCCTTAGGGATCAGCCCAGAAGGGGAGAAATACTTCAAGACAAAACAATTCAAAGAAAAATCATGGACCCAATTCATGTCCAGATCGAGGGTCTCATCCGTTAACTGGAAGAAAGGTGTCCCTAGGAGCTGGTTGATGCATCCATGGGACGAAATGGTGTATATCATCCAAAAATTTGTAACTTGTGAGGGCCGCTACAACATCGTTTACTTATACCACATCAAACTATTGTTACATTTGAAAGGGAAGTGCACTATTAGCTTACCATATTTCCTCTTGCAGAGCCTAACCAAAATGTCGAAAACCATCCAAAAGCAAAAAGGTAACGAGGACAAGAGCTTATATCATTTCGGGCTAATTAAAATTCTTATTGAGTATGAATTACAGAGAAGGGGAAGAACGTGGAAGGAATTCTTGGCTGCCAACCAAATCAAAGATGAAGAGGATGAGCGAGAACAGCAAGAGCACTCAGGATTTATGCATGAAATTGATGAAGAGATTCCTGTGCACAAATCAAGAAATGTACCTCCACCCATTAGTAGTGTGAGGACGAGAAAAATGAGAAAAGAGGATGCCCAGAAAGCAGAGCAAGATAAAATTTTTACTACCTATACAAGAAGATCCGGGAGAGCACAAAAGACTCAGCTACAAGAAGACCAACTAGAATCGAATGCACCTGCAATGATGGACATTGAGAGCAGTGCTCACTCATAACCTGGACCAGAAGCTGAGATGGAGGTTGAGAGCAACAATAGGCAAGAAAAAGAGTCACCACCCGCCATTAAGAAACAAAGGAAGCTGGAAAAGCAAATTGAAAAGTTAAAAGAAGAACTGATGGAGGCCAACATGCTGGAAAAAGTCATCAAGAACGAGAATGAAATGCTAAGAGCACAAAGTAAAGAGACTCAACAGAAAAATGAGAAGTTGAGGGAGCAGATCAAGGAATTCAAGGCTGAACAAATTGACATTTGCAAGTGGGCAACCAAATGGTATAACCAAAAGAAAGCCCTCAAGGAGAAGTACAAGAGTTTAAAGCATGAGCTCCACAGTCAGAAAGATGCCCAAGCTAAGAAGAACATGGATGCATTGTTGAAAGCAGCAGAGGTGCAGGCAGGGACAAAGTTTAGAGGCAGCACATCAGGATTAGCATGAGGACATGCTAATTCATTAAGCTTGGGGGAGATGTTGGTACCATTCCATGACCTTCTTTTTCCTCTTGAAACACATCATTTGTCTACCTTTTTCCTCCATAGATCCCTTATATTCCTTGAAATTGATTAGTTAACAGTATTATAGTTGTTAGTTTGCATTAAAGTTAATTTATGAGTTTTTATGTTAGAAATTAGGAATTTTTAATAAAAAGGTTACAGGAAGTCACAACATCCTGTAAATGGTTCATCATCTGACACGTGGCATGACAGGCAAGCTAAAGCAAGGGATAGGAACGAAAACTAGAATGTACAAGCATGGAGAAACATCGATCCTACAGCGAATCCAACACTCCTTGTTATGCGGTCAACGCTGGTCAAAGCCCCAACCTTTTGGTGACAAACGCAGCAACAGCCATAGGTTTCCCAAACCGGTTTCGTTTTGTTTCTTTTTGGAAATCGGTTTAGAATGGAAATGACCCAAAAATCATTCCATAGTAAAAGCGGAAACAGCTGCATAGTGAATGTACATTCAATCCAAATGAAAGCCATGTATTAGTTGTTTTTAAAAACACGGATATAGTTACAGTTACATGGTTGTTGATCTCTGTATATCGTTTTGAGAACAGAGCTTTTGTATGATCTGCAGAACTTAATACCAGAACTCGATTATAGTCACGGTTTTATTATAACATTGTTCATGCATTAATACCTTAGTTGCTTGAGCGTATTCCAGTGTACCATTGAAACGCGGACGGGCCCTGCGTGGACGGGTATACTGTCATTTTCATTTCATTAGCAGCTTTTGAATATTGAATAGCATGCATAGTGATTAGAGTTATGCTTATAATTTTGTTGATTCAATTAGCAATCCTTATGAATGGTGTTTATGGTGATAGCTTAAAGGATTTATCATTAAGATCATTGAACCGTATCTTGTAAGAGATCTGATCCATCGTTATGTTTTTAAAGCATCCTCATAGACCCTGTTTGCATGTATTTAAATTTGTAGTATGCTTTTGATCTTTCATGAATGTTGAGTGTTAAATGCTGAGTGTTAACTAGACAAAGCTTTTACGCACAACATCCTTGTAAGGGGATTAAAATCTCGGTCTAGCAATACACATTGTCTTTAGGACAGTTAGATGAGTTGAGTGACCTGAGTGTTAAAGTGATAGGGAACATATTTTAGCCTTCCATAAAGAAGCACTGTAACCTACCACAATGAACACTTAGTTAGGAATCCTTTATGTCTATAGATTTTAGACGTATGCCTCGAAGTTTACTTACCCTGGTCGATAATAAATTTAGCCTAATCTAGCACCCTAGGTTGGTCACTATAAAAGGGGAGAAATGTATTTTCATTGGATACAGTGAGGAATCCAAGGCTTACAGGTTGTATAACCCATCCACCAAGAAGCTTATTGTGAGTAGAGATGTTCAATTCATTGAGGAGGAAGCTTGGGATGGAAGCATAGAGAAAACAGTGAATGTTAAAAACTCTTTGTCACATGATGAAAATGATGAGAAGATGGCTGAAATACATCCCCAAACAGCAGCACCAATACAAGGATAGCAAGAGACACCCTTGAGGAGAAATGAAAGTGCTTCTCCAAGCACACCACAAGGAAGAAATTCAAGTGCTTCTTCAAGCACTTGTACACGAAATGAAGGAGGTAAGAAATTCATAAATTTAAGTGACATTTATGAACAAGAGGCAGCAAATGAAGATATGGATTCTTTGTTTTCTTTATATTGTCATGTTGATGATCCTGTTCATTTCGAAGAAGCAATTAAGGATAGGAAATGGATAGAAGCTATGGATGAGGAGATCAATTCCATAGAAAGAAAAAAGACATGGGATTTGGTTGAACTACCAAAAGGAAAAGAAGTCATTGGAGTTAAATGGGTCTACAAGACCAAGAGTAATGCTGAAGGCAAAATAGAAAGACACAAGGCAAGACTGGTTGTCAAAGGATACAAGCAGCAGTATGGGAGAGACTATGAGGAAACTTTTGCACCGGTTGCTAGAATGGAAACAATGAGAGCAGTGTTGTCCATAGCAGCACAAAACAAGTGGAAAGTTTACCAAATGGACGTGAAGTCAGCATTCCTAAATGGAGTGTTAATGGAAGAGGTTTACATTGAGCAACCTCTAGGCTATGAAAAGAAAGGCCAAGAGCACAAAGTGTGCAGATTGAAGAAAGCTCTTTATGGGCTGAAGCAAGCACCAAGAGCATGGTACAGTAGGATAGATTCCTATCTATTGGAAAATGGATTTGAAAAATATGAGGGAGAACCCACTCTCTACATCAAAGAAAAGGATGGTAAAATACTAATTGTTGTGTTATATGTTGATGATATTATTTTCACAGGCAATGATGATTATCTTATTGAAAACTTCAAAACAGTCATGAAAGAAGAATTTGAAATGACTGACATGAGTTTGCTGAGATACTTCTTAGGAATAGAAGTAGAACAAAATTTAAATGGGATTTTTATCTCACAGGCGCAATATGTTAATGAAGTGTTGGAAAGATTTAATATGCAGGAGAGCAAAGCAACAATCACTCCCACAGTGATGGGATTAAAACTCAGCAAAGAGGACAGCAGCAAGGATTTTGATCCTAGTTTTTACAAGAGCATAGTTGGTAGCCTCATGTATTTGACTACAAGTAGGCCGGATATAATGCATGCTGTTAATTTGATTTCCAGATTCATGGAAAGGCCAAAAGAAGCAAATTGGCAGGCAACAAAAAGGATTCTGAGGTATGTTAAAGGTACTAAAAGGTTTGGCATTCTATATACTATCTCAGAATGTTTAGATTTAATAGGATACACTGATAGTGATTGGGCTGGAAGTGTAGATGATCGGAAAAGAACATCCGGTTATGTTTTTAATTTTATGGGCTTCTAAAAAATAACCTATTGTAGCATTGTCTACAACAGAGGCAGAATATGTGGTAGCTATAGGGGCAACATCTCAAGAAGTTTGGATGAGAAGGATGCTAAGGAGTTTATGCCAAGAACAAACAAAAGGAACTGTAATTCTTTGTGACAATAGATCAGCTATTGCATTATCTAAGAATGTTGTGTTTCATAAGAGAACGAAACACATTGACACAAAGTTTCATTACATCGGGGAATTGGTAAACAATGGAGAAATTGTTTTACAACACTGTAGAACACAGGAGCAGGTTGCAGACATTCTGACCAAACCATTGGGGCAGAAAAGTTTTGAGTTTTTGAGGAAATGTCTGGATATGACTGATAACCCAGCAGTTGAAATTAAAGGGGAGTGTTGAAATGCTAATTCCAACTGCAGCGCTTGCTGGAATCCACCATCAAACAGTGACTGCGAACAATTTATTTTTTTCCTCGCAATGTGATCTAATCGCAAATCGCACCCATATGTTAACGCTTCGCCCTGTGTTTTATGCCGATTGAAATTCCGCGATGCGATCTGATCGCTATCGCAGATCACACCTTTTTCAAATTGATCTCAGTCGTCCGATTGAAACCAAAGTTGATGTACAAGCTTGCAGGAAATTATGTGACGTGAAGTAAAAGTTTTGTTTGACCGCCAGTTTTCCAGTAAAGTAATTAATGGAATTTACAGCAGTTGGTAGAATGTAGGTAAATGTTTTAATTCTAATGTTTTTATTTTTATTTTACGAGAGTATGGCAACAAGTAAATGTAATGTCATTTTGTTTTTAGTTATGTTGTTCATTGAATATGTAATGAATGAGAAGAAAACAGTGCGCATATGAAATATTACACAACAGTGTAAATGTAATTTTTTCTTCTCAGTAATGCACAGCAGTGCAGAGAAGATTTCTGTTGGTGAAATGAAATATGCAGCAGCGTGAATGAAACGAGAAGATTTTTTTTTACAACAGTAAATGTATTGAAAATTTTACACACAGCAGTGTACTTTTGTGCAAGCTGAGACAAAGAAATTTTCTGGAGAGAGAGAGTAATTTTTTTTGTGGAACTGAAGTGTTCCTGGTGTAATCCCTTTGTTAGAGGAAGAATCTTTTGTAACAATAGTATTTTAATGAATACAAGTTTCTTTTTGTGTGTGGAAAACTCTGTTCTTCAGAAAACAATTTTAGCTCCCTTGTGCAAAAACAGAGCATTATTCTCTGTTCAGTTTTGTTTGGAATTATCAGAAATTCCCAACATGAAGCTCAGCCCAAAGACCAGAATAACTCATGCTCTAATGAAGTGAAGAACTCAATGAAATGAAAGGAGAAATCTCAGCCCTCTTATATGAATGCAACTCGACCCTCTCAGAAAGGGACTTCGACTCTCCAATACCATATAGCTTGAATCTCCTCTACAATTTTGTCAATATTCAGAAAAATGACTGCTGCCAAACTGTATTTCAGAAAAAATTGAGGCTTATGGAAGCGTGAAGGAATCTCTAAGAAATTAAAATTAAATTACACACTGAAAATTTGATATTCAAAAAACTAGCGGCCTATGGCCACTCTTTGAATCTCCTCTATAATTTTGTCAATATTCAACACAAATGTAAGGCTCTCTTAAGAAAACTCAGCCTTGCACTATCGAATTTTGACTCGCTGTAATGATTGGCAGGCTGTGGTCCATATTTGACTATGATTTCAACCTTGAAATTCCCTCACAACGATGATCAGTTGGGAAGTCATTTGACCATCAAACTTTCAAAGGCCATCGAATTTGAAAACACATCTGAAAATTGTGATATCTTTGGGGGCATAGGCGATATATGAAAATTGTGAAATTGAATTTGGCTTCTTTCACTCAACTGCTCAGAAAATACCCCTCATTTGTGAAAGATCCTCTTCTCTTTGAGATGATATTTCTTAATGGTCCCGTACCTTGCTCTGATACCAAATAAAGGAAATTAAAAACTAATAAAAACTAAAATTATGAGAGACAGGAGCCATGGTGAAAAAGAACTGTAGCCTCAATGTATATTGTGTCTCACTCACATAAAAATGATAATCATGCAATATATAAATACATCAAGAGTAAGTCTCAAGATAGTGCATCTATCTTGAACACAATCACTTTGGTGGAGTAAATATCTCAACCATACACTAATCTAGAAGCCTAACTAGCTGGAGAGAATCTCTCAACCAACTAGACCTAAACAAACTCCCAAGTTTGAGGAACAGTCTCATTCTAGAATAGGTAGGAATAAATCCAAGTTATAAATTTAATTATTTTGAATATTTTGGACCTATTGATTGTTTCATGTGAGAGTGTGGCTAACATAAAGTCAGTTAAACTAGTTCCAAAAAATGGAAGAACTAGTAGGAGGTCTAACAGTGGGGTGATGCTTCATGTGTTCACATGTATTCACAACCACTTTTAATATATTTCGTGGCTCATTTAAAAAAACACGCCCAAACATTCACCTATCAATCCACCCTTATACATTCGACTTGGCACACATAATTAAAAAGGTAAAACTATACCATTTTTTAATCACTTATGTCTCCCATAATGTGAACATACATTATCATGTTCCCCTTTTTTTTAACCACTCCCAAAATAAGTTTTTATGTGAAATGATCTTATATATATGGGTTTTATGTGGTAAATTTAATACTCCACTCAAAAGTTATTATAAAAAAATTTGATTATGCAAGAAAGCTCAAGCTATATCTGACTAGTAGAACAAGGCAAAATGAAATCTCGTTTATCTCCATGGATGATTACTCCAGAATGAAACACAACCTCCTCTACCATCCACTAACGTGGAGCCTATTACAAAAACATATTTTACATTCTTTGTATTGAGGGTTTGGAATTTAGTACGGAAACTGCATTTTGAGTGATCGGGTTTATATATTTTACAACCTGAACAAGTGCATTAAGGTCGTTTCTTACTAGGCATAGGTAGGATTCTCGGTTTTCAGTTGCAAGAAATTCATGTGAATTTATATGAAACAAAATATGCCAACTCTTTACCTCGCTCCTCACAACATATGCCTTTCGTCGCATATAAAAACCTTCGGCCGGTCTTCTCACACAAAACGCTCAGTATGGCTCCTCATGCCACATTCAACCAATCCTTCCATTTTGAGCGAGTTGGAAGAACATATCCAATAGTATATGTAAATGTGTTAGAAAACCTGCACAGATGAATCTAGCTAGTAAAGGTTGAACACACAGCTTTGCAGAGCAAAAACACTAAAAGAAAATCGAAAGAAGAAAAGGATGATGCATTCAAAAATATGTTACAATGCTCATGATATAGCATCACTGGGTGAAGATCCCAAGGTAATGCACTATAGTTGTTATAGACATTTTTGTGCCTCGTAACATGGAGCATGAAATGTCGATAATTTCAGGGATCCTCAGTCCCTAAACATGTTGTTCTTACCCCTAGAAGAACAAGGTCAGCAAACCACAGCACTTCCCATCAGTTCTCCACCTGAAAACACTCAAAAACAGGCTATTTTTGGATCATGTCAGCTGCTCCACTGAGCATCTGCGCTGGAATGCAACTGCTCCTCCTTGTACCTGCGCTGAAAGTCAAATCTAATGAAGGCTACCTGCGTTGGGCGAGATTGGCCAAGTGGCACAGTCATTCTGCAAGGTGTCAATTGCCCAGGAAGCTTCCAAACTGACACTTGGTTCATGGGATTCGCCCTGTGATGAGTAAGAGGTACTTGATCTCCATGTGTAAGCAAGGATCTCCAAGTGGACTCAATAACTGAAGTTTAACTGAAGAGGGAGAGGACACAAGGCAGCTTTATGTCAGTCTCAAGCTGACTCATCCTTTCTTCTTCTCTCCTATATATAGAGCTCTTCTATGAGGTCTAGGGAGGCTGGGAATTTTGTGCAAAGCAAGGAAGTGTTGTTGGTTTACAGTTAGAGCTATTGGGTGATTGCTTTTATAGAGGTGAAGAGGAGATTTCTTGCTGCTGGGGAGGTGCTGCTGGATTGGAGCCATTGATGGTTGTAACCTTCTCAGAACCCTGTTACTTTTATCAATAAAGCTTTGAATGTTCTCCTATATACTTGTATTGCATTGATGTATTGTATTTACTTGTATATTTGATTCACTCTAATCCATGCATCAGTTATGAGTACATGTATCTTGTAGTTTTCTTCTCTCTGTTGTGCAGGATCTGTGTGTAGCTGGACCGGCAAAGGGAGCAAGGAGCTGGGAACAAGAGACAAAGAGAGAGGATAAGGATCGACAAAAGCGAAAGACACCGGTTGGTTAATCTTTTCTTCCTTCTCTGTACTTTCATAAAGGAAAATATCAAAGCTTTACTTTCAGTTGTTGCTAAGGACTGTCACCCTTAGAGTAGGGATAGGGTCATCCGAGTCGGATACTTTTCCCCACAACAAACTGGCGACTCCGCTGGGGAGCCTAGTATCTTGTTGGTGTTTGTAGTATCTTTGCTATTCATTTCCTGAAGAAAAGAGTACCAAATCGAAAAGCTTTTGACTATATCAAAAGCGAAGTAGAGGGGCTGCTACTCTTGCTCATTTACTGAGCAGATTCATGATTTGAAGAGCTGATCTACAAAAGAATCTTGTACTCTTTGTGATAGCTTTTCATCCTCTTGATCATCCTTTAGCCTGTACTTGACCTATAGCTTTTTATTTCAGCAAAAACAGTGCATTTTTGAGCTTTTTATGACCCGGAAATCCTTGTAAACGCAACTCTCGTGTCTCAGTGCAGGCTGTCCACAGGCAGTCTGCATTTCAGCGCAGGTACTCCCTTCGGGAACTGCGCTGAGAGTCAATTTGACAGACCAGAGCTTGCGCTGACCCAGTTAGGCTATGTCTTCCTGAGGTTTCCCACTGTGTCTTAGCCCTGTTTTCACTGATTTTTGCTGCTGATTGCTGGTCATTGTACTTGCTGTAAACCAACTTTCCTTGACATTATTCCACCTCAGTTGTGTGATGAAACTGTGATTGTTCTTTCAGTATTTCTTGTTTCAGTTACAGTTTCCCATTGTGAAAAGCAAACCAGTATAGCTGTGACCTCTTAAATCCTGAACTGTAAAAGTGTCTTTGTGATCTTAAGAGCTAGTTTTATTACTGTTCATGGCTGTTTGAGTTTGTTTGTTTTTCATTTTATGGTTTGAATCTATACATTTCCAGTGTCTAAACAAGTCGATCTTAAGGTGTCTTTTGATTTTGGACAAGCTTGTTTATTTTTCGCTTGAAATTAGATTCAAAAGTCATACAACAGTTTTCCTTTCTGTCTTACATCAACATTAAGGATAACGAAAAGAAATACATGCATTGTGCATATTTTCATTTGACTGTGTGCTTGACGATTTAGGAAAATTTGCATTTTAGTGTGTGTTCTATGATCTGTGCGAAAAGTTGTGTCTTTCTTTTCCCTCAGTAGATTAAGGTTTTCAAAGTTGAAAGATTGAAAAGTTTTGCTTCTCATCTTAGATTGCATTTAGGAAGTTGTATATATACATCTCGTGGTGATCCTTAAAGGCAAACTGCTAAGCAAGATCAACATTAAAATAAATCCAATTTACATAACAACGCTTTGTAACATAACGCAAACATCTAGAGGTCTAGGTAGAGACGTGTTCCGGCGTCGTTAAACGTAGTGACTGTCGATCTCTACGAAGGTGGGTGATTCCTCCTGAGAGTCGGTGGCACTAATACGGACTTGTGCTCCCGCGTACCATCGCGTATATTGGGAGACCCCTATAGGCATTTATCCTTTATCCTTAGGAAGCCGTGTCGGCCGCCCTACTGATCGCGATGCAGTGAACACAGCATTCACGAAGATCGACCACCCGTACCGTAAAACGTATTCTGTGGTTTCGCGAAAGGTTTGGCACACCCTCTGCCTAGATCTCCAGAGCAGTTTCTTTTGGCCTTTTTCAAACTCTATAACTGAAAAAGTCCAACCGAGCATTTGTCACTTCGGGCTCGTTAATACATCGAAGTCGACTAGAGTCATCTTTAGCTTTTTCTCGACTCTTAAAACATGAAAAAGCAAGTTTGTGTCTAAAAGTGTCGTTAATAAAATTTATTTTAAGCGGAACATAATCACCTGTTATTCCCACGTTGATCTTTCAGTTGAAAAGTATGGAGCCCACCAACCAAGGAAGTAACCTTGGCGGAAGTCCAAATCCCTTCTCCTCTTGGGGAGATGTTGGTGCGCCTCATATGGCAACATTGTCACTTCCAGGATTGACAATCGGCCTACCTGTATGGCTCTTTTCAACTAATGTAGTCCAGATCGCCACTAATCCTGAGCAGTCGAATCAACAGTCAGAACAATCTAGAACTACCCACCAGCCTTCCACTTCTTACGATACTTCCTCTGATCCTTCATCTTCGCAAGGTAGAGCTGGCAAGAGTCAGCCTCCTAAGGAGAAGAAGGAAAAGAAGAAGAGAGAAAAGAAGCAGAAGGAGCCTCTGGCGAAGGCGGCTGGGGGCAAGCAGAAGAAAGCTGACAAAAACCCACACACTGCACCAACCGGGCCTAAATCGCCATGTGTCATTTGCAAAGGGATCCACTTCCATCGTGATTGTCCTTGTATTCCCCGGATACTAAGGGACTGGTCCCCAAGGTTGCACAATCCGGTAGCATCAACCTTTGGTTGTCATGTTGATTGCAGTCCGTCAACTAACGAGAGTGAAGGACGAAGAAGGGGACCAAGATCACCCTGTCTATTGTGTGAAGGCAATCATGCCATCCACAAATGTCCATTCTTAGATGAGGCAAAGAGAGTTTTGGAAGATCGCCCGGTTTCACCGTTGCGACTTCCTCCTGGATATCAAAAACTCGCGCCTAATCCCTCGATAGTTGAAAATCCAGTTGACCCGCTCAAGTGGTCAGCTGAAGTGTCGGTCATTGAGAATGAACCTACTGAATCCAGACCAGACGAAAGTCTAAAGGTCGAAACGGTAGTTGACCCGGTTCTTCCTTCAGAGGTTTCATCGTCCAATGACTCCGTCATTGAAGACCCGTCTTCAAATGACACTGTCGCCGAAGAGTCAGCTTCATGCGACACCCTCACTGAAGAGAATAAGGATGACACCATCCAGGTTCTTTTCATCAGCACCGACTCTGATGAGCGTCAGGGCAATGCGCCCATTCCTTTATCGCAGGAAGGAACATCATCAGGGTCATACCCGGCCGTATATTCGGTCCCACCACCAAGCAACCTGGTTGTATCCTTTGATTGGAATCAACTAGGCAGACCCCGGTTACCAGCCAGTATACCATTCAGAATCATTGTCCAGATCTATAGAATGATTATGGCTGGTACTATCATTGATGAAGGGGCGTCTGTGAGTATCCTTTCCTCTATTGCTTGGAAAGCACTGGGTTCCCCAGCGCTTTTACCTGAGTTAAGAAATCTCTCAGGTTTTGATAAAGGAACCAGTCGACCATTAGGAATCCTCCCCAATGTACCTGTTACATTGAAAGGGAAGACCGTCAATTTAAACGTGATGGTCGTCCAGGGACCCTTGGATTATAACCTACTCCTTGGACGTGACTATATTTATTGCATGGGAGCGATAGTCTCCTCACTCTTTAGAGTAATGTGTTTTCCACATGAAGGAAGGATGGTCAAGCTCGTAGACCAACTTTCATTTCCGGGATCTCGCATCGCAAATAGTCAAATACCAATCCTAAATGGTCTGTTCACTCAAGATTCGCCTCCACCCCCAGTCCTCCTTCCCGATGAGTGCGAGTGATTCGGAAAGAAAGACTGGAACCCAGGGGGCATGCACCCTGGTCTGCTTCGGGCAGAAGAAACCCTGGGTATAAGGAAGAATTTCCGCAGAAGAATGGACTAGTCCGTACCCCGTCCGGCGGTGGAAGAGGGGTTGTTCTAGAATAATATTCTTTTGTCAAAGTTATGCGAGTGAGATAATCAGCTTCTCGCTCCCCTTGTCTAGATAATCAGGATACCAAGGAAGGGGACCATTTGCGGTAGCAAGTAGTAACCATCTTTGAAGACAAGCCTCACCCATTAAAACATATGTTTTGAAGGATAAGTAGGGGCAGCCTCCAAAGAAAGAGATTCTATTGCTGCAACAGGTGGTCGCCATCTTTAGTAACCTGATGATAGACATCGCCGAAGAAAGAGATTGATTTGCGGCAGCAAATAGAACCCTCTTCGGATAATAAGAAAGAGGCAAGCCTCCCTCAATAATACCATTGTTTTGTCTTTGAGTAGTGTTCTTCTCTTGTCACAAATAGCTGTTCGTTAAAAGTCGGGCCGACGGGAAGCCTGAGTACCGCGTAAGACCCCTTAAAATAATGAGAAGACTAGTATCGTTAACATTAGATTGGCAAGATGACAAGTAGTTGTGAACACCCAAAGAAAAGCAGAGGTAGGGGAGAGGAGGGGCAGCCTCGAAATTCTATCCTATACCTGGGGGCATGCAAACTTTTGGAATGTGAGCGAGGGACGACTATTTATTTTTTTAAATTTTTAGGTCCTCCCTTTAAACCTGTAGGTCTAACCCTTTAAACTCGTAGGATTAGCCGATTCCGACCTTGCATGAAGAAAGTCTGTGGGGCAAAGGTAAAAACTTGCCAAAATTGGAGCATAGCTTCGTGAGATAAAGCTCCTTAAAAAATAGCTATCTCATAGGAGGCGTTCTTATTATGACTGGTATATCGAGCAGTTTTAGCACATAGTTCATGCTCGTTAAAAAATAAACGCAAGATCCGAGCAGTTTTAGCGCATAGTTCATGCTCGTTAAAAAATAAACATAAGTTTATGAGCAGGCTTTCCTTTAGAGTTCAAGCTCATTCAGAAAAAATGAACCGGTAAATACCCTTCTGAGATCGTAAATTCATCAGCCATAAAAGCCTTGGTCGTGTTTGTGCACCGTCACCTCCACCGTCATTTGGCCAATCATTCACTTCCATTTGTGTGTTTACCCTTTTTGAGGAACATCTGCGAAGAGTGATTTCACTTAGCCATCCTTGTGACACTGCCGTGATTGGAATATTCCAACTTGTACCTGGAATTAGTTGCTATCCCTGTTTATCACTCGTTCCTCAAAAGACGAGTCATCTTTGAGCTCTTTTCTGACTCGTAAAATATGAAAAGTTTGCCGAGTTTTGGCCTTCCAGCTCGTTAAAGCGACCGGAAGAGCTATCCCTCCTCTAGATTTTAATCTTTTTGGACTTGAGGGATTATTGCACAAAAAGATCGAGCGCTTGTTTTGTTCGGCTCGTTAAAAGTACCGAACACCCATCCCTTCTGTATTGTTTTATACTTTTTCGGACTTAAGGGATTAGATGACGAAAAAGGAATTTTGGAGTTGACTTTATGTACCTTTTCAGACTCTCTAAAAATGAAAAGGACCGAGTTTTCCTTGTCATTAGACTCGTTAAAATGATTAAATAGCGACAAACTTGTCTTTAGACGAGAACGAGTTTCCCTATCGCTAAGCTCGTTAAATCATAGCGATGGGCTTGCCCGAAGGGCAGGTTATAGAACAAGCATATGTTATCCTCCTCAAGCTTGACAAAAATAAAGAGGTACTGGTCAGAAATGACTGGGGAAAAATTGGGAGAACATCAAAGTTTAATGGTAGCAAGTCGCTCTTGAACATGACACTTTTCCTCCGTTCCACATCAGGTTGGGTTGTTTCATTCACCGGTCTCATCACCATGGTCTTCGCCAAACCATCCACATTTGGGGTAATGCTACCGATCCATCGCATCAGTGTCGTTATATGTTCAAGAGAGGTCATTCTGAAAGTGTCAACCGTGTCCCATCCACTGCCATACATTATCCTTCATCCATTCATGATCGCCACCCTGAATCATATATCACAGTTTGTTTTCACCTCCACTAAAATCATTAGCTCCGTTCCGTGTCATTGATGTGGGATTCATTAAGGCCCTCCTTTGACGGATCGCTTCTTGTCGACTTCGGCTCATTATCCAAGAAGTTGATCTAGGAACAACCCCATCAGTACTTTGAAGCTTGCATGCCTCAATGGAAAGTTTCTCACTTCCGGCGATAGGTATACATCAATGACCTTCGACCAGAAGATTTTGCGTGGCGTTCGACGCCAAGTCCTTTATTCACGCCACGTGAATTGTACTGCAGTACCTTGAGGGTCATTATCATTATCGGTGATTCCTCTCGCGCTTGTTAACGGTTTTCATTATTGGCCGGTAATCAAGCGAGGTCTTTCCATGTTCGACTTCAGCGAAATTCTCACATGGATCGACTTGCACTTAGAGTGAAGATCGAACGAGTTTGAAGACCCCGGATCTAGTTTCATCCATCCGGGATGCGATACATATTCAGGAAATATAAAAGCATTTGTCATGTACATCATTGTAGCAGATGATCATCCTACTCAAAGGATGATAATTTCAGCAGAAAATTATCAGTCTACCATCAGACGATCGTCTGTTCTATGTACCAAAATGTATTTATAAAGCTGAGCATGGGAATGCCCGCCTCAGCTAGATCATGAAAACAGAATGAAAAATAATGTATTGTATTGTATTGTATTACAGGGCACCTCTCAGCACTTGAATGAACTTCGGACCCTCTGGATAAAGCATTTCACCCGATAAACGGCCTCATACTTTAGGGGGCAACTGTTATAGACATTTTTGTGCCTCGTAACATGGAGCATGAAATGTCGATAATTACAGGGATCCTCAGTCCCTAAACATGTTGTTCTTACCCCTAGAAGAACAAGGTCAGCAAACCACAGCACTTCCCATCAGTTCTCCACCTGAAAACACTCAAAAACAGGCTATTTTTGGATCATGTCAGCTGCTCCACTGAGCATCTGCGCTGGAATGCAACTGCTCCTCCTTGTACCTGCGCTGAAAGTCAAATCTAATGAAGGCTACCTGCGCTGGGCGAGATTGGCCAAGTGGCACAGTCATTCTGCAAGGTGTCAATTGCCCAGGAAGCTTCCAAACTGACACTTGGTTCATGGGATTCGCCCTGTGATGAGTAAGAGGTACTTGATCTCCATGTGTAAGCAAGGATCTCCAAGTGGACTCAAGAACTGAAGTTTAACTGAAGAGGGAGAGGACACAAGGCAACTTTATGTCAGTCTCAAGCTGACTCATCCTTTCTTCTTCTCTCCTATATATAGAGCTCTTCTATGAGGTCTAGGGAGGCTGGGAATTTTGTGCAAAGCAAGGAAGTGCTATTGGTTTACAGTTAGAGCTATTGGGTGATTGCTTTTATAGAGGTGAAGAGGAGATTTCTTGCTGCTGGGGAGGTGCTGCTGGATTGGAGCCATTGATGGTTGTAACCTTCTCAGAACCCTGTTACTTTTATCAATAAAGCTTTGAATGTTCTCCTATATACTTGTATTGCATTGATGTATTGTATTTACTTGTATATTTGATTCACTCTAATCCATGCATCAGTTATGAGTACATGTATCTTGTAGTTTTCTTCTCTCTGTTGTGCAGGATCTGTGTGTAGCTGGACCGGCAAAGGGAGCAAGGAGCTGGGAACAAGAGACAAAGAGAGAGGATAAGGATCGACAAAAGCGAAAGACACCGGTTGGTTAATCTTTTCTTCCTTCTCTGTACTTTCATAAAGGAAAATATCAAAGCTTTACTTTCAGTTGTTGCTAAGGACTGTCACCCTTAGAGTAGGGATAGGGTCATCCGAGTCGGATACTTTTCCCCACAACAATAGTGGTGATCAATGAGAAGACTCAACACCTACAACAAGTTCCGGAGATAACTAGTCAGTTGCGGAGTTAAAGAAGGAGCAAATCAAGGAGCAAATCATGCAGAAGGAATCTTGCATGCAATCCCATGCTTTAACTAAGAGTCCGCATGTAGGTGTGTAGTAGTTCCAACATGCAAAAGGAATCTTGCATGCAGTCCTATGCTCTAACTAAGAGTCTGCATGTAGGTGTGTAGTAGTTCCAACACCCCCCCTGAACACCACTATGGGGAAAAATAGAAAATGGGCCTTGGCAACTAAGGCCAAAGGTCACCCAAAATACACTGCAACTTGTACTAAAATTGAGGAAAGAGGGAAAACCTCGTGGGAAAACCCCCCCCTCAAAATACAATGTAATCAAAAGAAAAGAGGAAGAAAAATACAGTTGCTAAGCAATCGTGTCCTTCACTCCAAGACGATCGCGCAAAGAGCGAAACTTCTGCTCAGTGAATGTCTTGGTGAAGATGTCTGCAGTCTGTTCTGCTGAAGGACAGAACTTCAAATCAATGACCCGATCATGTACTAAGTCTCTGATATAGTGCATATGGATCTCTATGTGCTTCGTCCGCTGTCGCTGTATCGGATCCCTGCAAAATTTGAGAGTGCTCTGGTTGTCACACCAGATGACAATGGGTTGGTGGAACTGGACGCCCAACTCAGTGAGGAAGTGCTATAGCCACAGAGCCTGAATGGTGATGTTGACTACTCCTCAGTACTCAGCCTGAGCTGAAGAGAGAGCAATAGCAGCCTGCTTCTTGCTCGACCAACAGATAGGGCCAGATCCTAGACTGAGTGAATATCCGGAGGTGGACTTGCGATTAATGTTGTCTCCCGCCCAATCAGAATCTATGAAGCCAAGGAGATTCAATGAAGTGCCTGCTACATAGTGAATCCCGAAGGTGATGGTGCCCTGCACATATCGGAGGATGCGCTTGGAAGCATTCCAGTGTAGCTCATGCGGCTCCTGCATGTATCTAGAAACTGCCCCTACTGCATATGAGAGATTTGGTCTGGAGTGGGTGAGGTACAATAAGCTCCCCACTAGCTGTCGGTAGGGAGTGCTGTCAACTAATGGAGTGTCACCTCCATCCTCAAGGCGGAACCCAGACAGAAAAGGAGTCGGTGCTGGCTTGCAGTCAGTCATGCAAAATCTCTCGAGGAGATCCCGTGCATACTTAGCCTGAGAGAGTTTGATGCCTGTGGCATTCTGGCTGATCTCAAGACCAAGAAAGAAGTGTAATGGACCCATGTCCGTCATCAAGAACCTACCATGCAAGGCCTTCTTGACTGTAGCAATGGCTGAAGCCGAGCTGCCAATGATTAGGAGATCATCTACATACAAAACTAAGATAAGAAGAGAATCATGTGTCCTAAGCATGTAAACATTCCGATCAGACTTACATCTTTCAAAGTTTTGTGATAAGAGAAAAGAATCCATCTTCGCTACCAAGCTCTCGGGGCTTGCTTAAGGCCGTAGAGAGATTTCTTTAGTCTACAGGCCAAAGATGAATCCTGAATGAAACCATGTGGCTACTCCATGTAGATCTCCTCAGATAGGTCTCCGTGAAGAAAGGCATTCTTCACATCCATCTGATGTACTTCCCACCGCTGGGCAGCCGCAATGGCAAGTGTAAGGCGTATGGAATCCATCTTTGCTACTAGAGCAAAGGTCTCATCATAATCAATGCCATGCACTTGTTGGAAGCCTTTGGCTACTAGCCTTGCTTTACGTATGGTGATTTGCCCATCTGCAGCACTCTTGGTCTTGTAGACCCATTTGCATCGGACAAGTTTCCTTCCTGAAGGAATGGGGACCAGATCCCAAGTCTGGTTCTCGAGGAGGGAGTTATACTCCTCCTCCATGGCGGACTCCCAAGATGGATGCCCAGCAGCCTCAGCATAAGACTGTGGATCAGAAGACTGAACCAAATGACAATGCCAGGAGGGCGATGGTTCAGTGGTAGTGAGGACAAGAGGAGGCTCAATAAACTCTGAGCTAGTCCTTTGTAGATCAGAGTTATCCCCCACAAGACCATTTCCAGCAGCTGGTTGGTCTTGTGCATATATCTCACTTAAGCTCCTTGTTCTCTGATTTATGACAGGGGAATATGATTCATTGCTGGAAGCCCGATCTGGGCTTGGATGTGGATCATCATTTGCATGCACTAGATTTGTATCTGAAGACTCTGTCTTTGCATCTGCATGCTCTTCCTCAGCATCTGCATGATCTGTATCTATATCTGAATGCACTGAGTCATCATCTCGGACATGAGGTAGATAAAAAGTGTCTGCATGCGGCGCTTGAGGTGCATGCGAGAGACTTTCCTCAAATTTGACACTTCGCTCAATGATGAGCTTGTCCGTAGAGGGAATCAGGAGTCAATATCCCTTCACACATCAGGGTATCCAACAAAGATGCACTCAATGCTCTGTGGATCAAGAGCTTTCCTCTTTTCAAAGGGGATCCGGGCCCATGCTCGAGAGCCGAAAACACGGAGGTGAGTGACCTCTGGTTTAGTGCCGCTCCAAGCCTCAAAGGGGGTCTGATCCTTGACAGACCTATGAGGAGATCTGTTCTGGATGTAGTTAGGACAATTAAGTGCTTCGGCCCAGAGCTTATGAGGCAGTGACTTGGCATGCAACATGCAGGAAGCCATCTCTTTGAGAGATCGGTTCTTTCTCTCAGCAACCCCGTTCTGCTGCGGAGTGTATGGAACTGTGTACTGCAACTGTATGTCAGACTGAAGGAAAAGGTTCTGAAGTGTTGTGTTAACATATTCCCCCGCATTGTCTGTACGGAGGGCTTTGATCTTTCTCTCTGACTGTGTCTCAACTAGTGCTTTGAAATCTTCAAAGTGCTCAAAAACTTCAGATTTGTTCCTGAGAAGATACACCCAAGTATACCGTGAGAAATCATCAATAAATGTAAGCACATACCTTGCTTTGTTGATGGAAGGATGAGGAAAAGGCCCCATGAGATCACTATGGATCAGATCTAGAGGAGAGGATGCTTTGTGAGTCTTGCCGGTGTCAAACTTTTCTCTGGGATGTTTGCCAAGAACACACCCTTCACAAACTCCTTTGGAGAAACTGATATTTGGCAAGCCTTCCACCATCTCATTCTTGCTTAGCTGCTGCATATACCTGTAATTTAAGTGACCAAACCTCTCGTGCCAAAGCCTACTACTATCATCAGCATGTGTAAGCAATAAGGGGGATTCAGATTCAATAAATTAAAAAAATGTATACAATCTGGCTCCATTGTTTACCTCACCAGTTGCAATTTTGGCATTGCTATGTAGATCATATATGTTCACTGCATCTGGAGTGAATTCCACTCTATTTCCGGTGCCGGAATGAGTGATCTGATAAACTGAAAGCAGGTTTACCGAAAGTTTTGGAACATGAAGCACATCTTCAAAGCTTCCGTGTAAAAGTTCCACTCTACCTTTTCCGGTGACCTCAATATGTGAGTCATCTCCCATGAGGATGGGAGGTCCTTTGCATGCATCCAAAGAGGAATAGACTTCCTTTATAGTAGCCATATGATGTGATGCACCAGAATCTATAATCCATGCATCAGGAGAAGAATTAATTGCAACTAAAGCATGAAAATTGTTACCTTTCCTGTGTGGCGGATCCTCAGTTTTCTTCTTGGCGCCCTGAGGGATGTGGTCCCCAAGGTTGTGCTTCTGAAGAATTTCTAGCCATTTGGTCAATTTGTTTCTTCATGCAAGAGGATTCTGGATGGAATCCTCTTTGACAGTAGGTGCATCTGTTTCCTTTCTTCCCTTTCTCATTTCTCGAGCCAGAGGAGTCATTGAAGGGCTTAGTGTACCCTTCCTTCTTTGGATGGGAATGTGCTTTTCCTTTGTCTTTTTGCTGCTGATTTTTCTGATTTGAATCAGATCTATGATTTTTATTGTGGTTGCCATCATGCACAGCAAGTGCATGTGCTTTTGGAGGTTTGATTTTCCCCATGCCAATGAGTTTATCTTGCTCAAAAATAAGGGACTCCATAAATTCTTTGAGAGAAGGCATAGTGTAGGATTTACCTGTTGCGAGCCTTACTGAATGAAATGTAGACACAAAGACGGAGTATTCTGGTCCGAGCTTTGACATAATAGAGAGAACTTGGCGACTCTCCTCGGATTTGTCAATTCCACAACCCTTGAGTTGCAGCAATAGATCATTATATTTGGTGAAGAAGTCTTGAATTCTGTCATAGTTCCGTGGATCCAATGATAGCAGCTCCACTTCGAGCAGATGTCCTTTCATCTCATCCTATTTCCCGTAGAGCTCTTCAACCTTTTTCCAAATCTCATTGGGAGTATTGCAGGCAGATAGATGAAACTGCAACTCGGGAGAGATGCACATGCATATGGATCCGTGGGCCTCATCCATACGGTTGAGGTACTTGGATTTCTCTATGGCTGAAGTGGGTTCCACTTCTGTAGCCATGGTAATCCTGTACAACCCTTTATGACGAAGGTATCGAGCCATTTGGTCCTTCCATTCATGATAGTTGTACGGTGTTAGGATCGATGCTTTGGGAAACTCCGTTTTTCTGTCAATCTTCGATCTCCAAGATGTAATACTTGCAAAATAAAGTACTAGTGCGCCTTTTATCTAGCAACCTGTGGGCTCTGATACCATGTAAATGTGTTAGAAAACCTGCATAGATGAATCTAGCTAGTAAAGGTTGAACACACAGCTTTGCAGAGCAAAAACACTAAAAGAAAATCGAAAGAAGAAAAGAATGATGCATTCAAAAATATGTTACAATGCTCATGATATAGCATCACTGGGTGAAGATCCCAAGGTAATGCACTATAGTGGTGATCAATGAGAAGACTCAACACCTACAACAAGTTCCGGAGATAACTAGTTAGTTGCAGAGTTAAAGAAGGAGCAAATCAAGGAGTAAATCATGCAAAAGGAATCTTGCATGCAATCCCATGCTCTAACTAAGAGTCCGCATGTAGGTGTGTAGTAGTTCCAACATGCAAAAGGAATCTTGCATGCAGTCCTATGCTCTAACTAAGAGTCTGCATGTAGGTGTGTAGTAGTTCCAACAGTATAAGCATTCGAAGACTCCATGGTGTATTTGCAAACATCTCCACGATCTCAATACTTATCCATCCAAGCTCCTAGACTGATAATAAGATACCCATTGTGTGCTCCCTTAGAGACTCAATGTAATACATTATCCAAAAGCCTAGAAAATGTCCAGCTTAAGGGTAAATTAACATAGCGAGCAATATCATGAGTTCAACCCTCTTTCAACCAAAGGAAATTCATTCCTTCTTATTTGTGAAGCTCAACCCAAAAACCAGAATAACTCGTGCTCTAATGAAGTGAAGAACTCAACGAGAGGAAAGGAGAAATCTCAGCCCTTTAATATGAATGCAACTCAACCCTTTGAGAAAGGGACTTCGACACTATAATACCATATAGCTTGAATCTCCTCTACGATTTTGTCAATATTTAGAAAAATGACTGCTGCCAAACTGCATTTTAGAAAAACTAGAGGCTTATGGAAGCGTGAAGCAATCTCTAAGAAAATAAAATTAAATTACACACTGAAAATTTGTTATTAAAAAACTAGCGGCCTATGACCACAGTTTGAATCTCCTCTACGATTTTGTCAATATTCAACACAAAATGTATGGCTCTCTTAAGAAAACTCAGCCTTGCACTATCGAATTTCGACTCGCTATAATGATCGGCAAGCTGTGGTCCATATTTGACTATGGTTTTCAACTTTGAAATTCCCTCACAACGATGATCGGTTGGGAAGTAATTTGACCATCAAACTTTCAAAGGCCATCGAATTTGAAAACACATCTGAAAATTGTGATATCTTCTGGGACATAGGCGATATATGAAAATTGCGATATTGAATTTGGCTTCTTTCACTCAACCACTCCGAAAATACCCATCATTTGTGACAGATCCTCTTCTCTTTGAGAGGATATTTCTCAATGGTCCCGTACCTTGCTCTGATACCAAATAAAGGAAATTAAAAACTAATAAAAACTAAAATTATGAGAAATAGGAGCCATGGTGGAAAAGGCCTGTAGCCTCAATGTATATTGTGTCTCACTCACATAAAAAATGATAATCATGCATTATATAAATACATCAAGAGTATGTCTCAAGATAGTGCATCTATCTTGAACACAATCACTTTGGTGGAGTAAATATTTCAACCATACACTAATCTAGAAGCCTAACTAGCTAGAGAGAATCTCTCAACCGACTAGACCTAAACAAACTCCCAAGTTTGAGGAACAGTCGCATTCTAGAATAGGTAGGAATAAATAAAAGTTTTATAATTTTAATTATTTTGAATATTTTGGACCTATTGATTGTTTTATGTGAGATTGTGGCTAACATAAAGTCGTTTAAACTAGTTCCAAATAATGGAGGAACTAGTATGAGGTCTAACAGTGGGGTGATGCTTCATGTGTTCAACCAGTTAACTGATAATTCAACCATAAATAACTCATGCATGTCAGATATGAGAGTTACCCAATTGATATTAGAGTTCAAGAGAAGTGTAATATCAATTGTATAATTATCCGAATTGTACGGATGGTGCATGTAGTCAGAGGAAGAGCCTAAAGGAACTTTGCAATCCAATGGAGGAAAATTCCTATTAAATAGGGGCATAATTCCTCATTGAACAGTGCAAGGAAATAGGAACTTGGGCAAACATAAAATTGGTTAAGTATTGGCTTAGGCTTGTCTAGGAAGCAGTGAGACAGATAGAGATAGTGCAACACTTACTCGGGCTTGAGCAAAGCATTGTAATCTTCTCATATTTTCTTACTAATGCAATATACAGATAGCAGGGGTTTTTAACTATGGATTTCCCCAAGAAATCATTATGTAATGTGTGATTGAATTCTTCCTTTTTTTGCTTCGTGATTTCATCGATCAATTATTGTTTCCACTGATGAGTAGAGTATATTCAAGCCAATTGTTTTAGCATATTACAATATGCAGTTTGAATCTACAAGAAATTTCTACATTGTATCAGATCAGGAATCAATATCGAAGTAGGATTCACATTAGATCAAGAATTTCGAATTGCAGATTGGTGGAGCTCTAGTTCAGGGCAGATCTAGAAGACCCTATGTGCAAAATTCGTAATGGAGCTAGAAGGTTGCTAGTGGGAAGATCAGTGAGCCAATGTTTAATGACACAAAATGGAGTTGTAATCATTGATATTGGTATATTGAGGAGCAGGTAGATTTCCCATAGGGAGATCGTGACTCAGACAGAGCCTAGTTTCCGATGGAGAATCCCTATGGAAGCTAGTACTTCAGGATATGGGGAGATCAAACTCATTATTGAAGTAGTAGTAGTAGCAGTACAGAAGCAGCAACAGAGCAGTAGTAGAAGCAGTATGAGTAGATCAGAGTGCGCTTTGCATACAATTATAACTCCTAGTGTGAGGTGGGGCGATGTGAAGAAATAGCCCCAAGAGTTGTAGAAATCTAATCAGGGTCCATTGACGTGTTTTTTTCCTCATGGATCATTACCTTGCTATGAGGGCCCACTGTATTCAGTAGCAGGAGGATCAATTTCAATCAGATATTGAAGATTGCAGAACAGAGTTGACAGCAGAGCACGAGGCTCAGTAGCAGATTCAACAAAACCACATTTTTCCTGGTAGATAATTGCAGACACAGTTGATTCAGTTTGTTTTTTTTTGTTTTATGCTTTTGAGTTGCATATGTTGCAATAGAAATAATAATAATGAGAATGTTAGGTCCCTATAATACTAGTGTAGCCCCCTTATTTTTTTCCCCTTGGACAAAATCGTAATTTTCATTATATTAAGGAAAATTACATGTTGTAAATGTTGTTCGCATATGCAGAAAATGAGGCCGTATGCATGTCAAGTAAAGAAAAACATAATATATAATTTCTCCATGCAGGGAGACTTTGTCTTCAGATGTGTTCATGTATTTTTTTCAAAAAATAAAATACTCTGAGCAGAGAGTATATGTGTTTGTAGTTGTAGCTGAAAAATATATAAACTTGATAATACTATATAAAAATGGGCACATCATTAAAAACAGGCTCCAGTTGAGCCTATACAGCATGGTCCATAAAAGGGCAATGATAAAATTGATAATGATCTCCATTCCTCTGCTCCTATATCATCCATGATTCACATGGCTTGACCACTGCCTCCTTGGAAAACTTGTCAGCAAGTGTGTTGCATTCCCCGTATATATGACGACAAGCGAAGTTGTCAAAATAAGAAATATTTCTATGGACCTCATCCAAGATAGGACTCAGAGTGTATTCATGATAGAATGATGTTTTATTGATCCAATTGCAAACAATTTTTGAGTCCCCAAACATTTGTAGGTTCCTGCAATGTTTTTCTATAGCAAACTGTATGAGGTGTTTGGCTGTAATGAGCTCTGCAAAATTATTTGTGCCCACTCCTAACCCCATTTGTATTTGAAAGTGATGGGAAGAAGTTAAATATAGTACGACTCCACCCCCACACCCTTCTTCTTGCACTGATCCGTCAAAATAAGCCCATGGCTGGGTGTGATCAATGGTCTTCGGAATGATGTGTTTGGACGGTGGATTTTCGTCATCTTCCGGTATGTTGCTGTAATCTTCTAGGAGTCAGGCATAGATGGTGGGCTAGTGAGGAGTGGTATCCTAAAAGATGAGGCGGTTGCGGGCAATCCAGATTTCCTATCGGATGAGGAGGGGAAGGTTCCTGGCTCTTGGCATGGATGCAGATGTCCACCAAGAGGTTCAAACATCCCTGATAGACTGTCCCCTCCATGTGGACTGAGAAGGAGTGATCGGGAGGTAAATTCTCCAAATATCAGCAGTGATGGGGCATGTGAGGAAAAGGTGGTCCACCGATTCTGAACTGTCTTTGCATAGGCAGCACTAGAAGGGCCCATGTTGTCCTCTCTTGATCAGATTGTCTCCCGTGGGAATCTTGCTTGTCAAAATTGACCACATGAGTAGTCAAGTTCTAGGTGGTTCATTGAGTTTCCACATGCCTTTCCACCATAAATCTATAGGTTGTGGTTTGTGTATGTTTGCAAGACATAGATATCCCTCTTTGGGTGAGTACCGTTGTTTTTTTCATATGCACAAATAATCTAATCCTCCCCTTCAATTATTCTGATATGAGATTCAGTTAAGGCAACAATGTAGTCTTCCCAATGATGATGCCATTGTTGAGGAATGAGCAGGCTATGGGCCGATTTCCATGATTGATGGAGAAAGGTGGATCTCTCCATGTCAGCAATGTGATTGATGTGTTTAATGCCAGAGTTTACAAGGTGGAGCTTGAGTTCTTCAGGTAACTTGTGGGAATTTCCACACCCAATCCAAGGATCAAGCCTGATGTGAACAAATGTGCCAGCTTGAATTCTCCAAGTGAGCACATCTCAAATAAGTGGCAAGGAATTTAGTACTGCTTTCCAAATGACCGAGATCCTAGTTTTGTTCCAGCTTGTCTGTCTCAGCCAGTCCATCATGTTAAGGGGAGCTATGTATTTGGAGGAGGCTACCATGGTCCAGAGGCTATTTGTAGTGATTAGTTTCCAGCCTAGCTTCACTTCCAATGCCGAGGAGAAGTCTTCTAGTTTTTTGATTCCCTAGGCTCCCCACTTCTTTGGGAGGGTGAGAAGATCCCATTTTGTGCATGCAAAATCCTCCCCGCTAGTTTGCCTTTCTAGAGGAACCTGCAGCAGAGGTTTTATATTCTAGAGAGGATTCCTCTATGTATCCGAGCTAGGGACATCCAGTACACCAGAGTGGCTTCGAGAACAGCTTTGATGAGAACTAGTCTTCCTGCCCTGGAAAGATACTTATGATAATAGATATCAAGTCTTCTTTCTAGCTTTGAGATTAACCATGTCCAATCAGCTATTTTGTAGCCATGTGGCTTCAGCCTGTAGCCCAAATATCTGAGGCCCTCTTCCAAATGTAACAGGGTGAAAGGAAACCTATGAAGGGAAAACTATATCTCATGTGGAGAGCAATCAGATACAGTGAGGGTGGATTTTGATTTATTTATGGCCATACCTGTTGCAGTTTGGAAAAGGGTGATAATATTCTGAAGAGCAGTCAAATCCCCAATTCCCCCATTGAAGAAGATCGACACATCATCCACAAAGAGGAGGTGTGTTATTACGCACCTACTAGTGATCCTGATTCCCAATAGTTGACCTCTAAGGTGCATATCTTTGATAAGTCTAGTGAGCCCTTCCATAGCCAGTAAAAAAATCAAGGGAGACAAGGAGCATCCTTGCCTGAGGCCCCTTTTAGAGTGAAATAAAGGAGATGCTGCTCCATTCATCAAGATACTAAAGGATATATTTGTGATCCAACACATTATCCATTTTATAACCCCCTATGGGAATCCTAAATGATTTAGGAGCATTCTGATATATATCCAACTTACCGGATCAAATGCTTTTGATAAATCTTCTTTGAGGATCATACCTTTAATCTTCTTTGTCTGGATAGAGTGCAACACCTCCTGAGCTGTACCAACTGCTTCATGAATCTGACGGTCTTGGAGAAAAGAAAATTGTTTTGGGGGGATGTGGGCAGAGAGAATGGGTCGGAGGCAGTTTTCAATGATTTTTGAAATGATTTTATATATGCAGTTGCATAGGGATATGGGCCAAAAGTCATCGAAGGAGGTCGGGTTGTCTGATTTGGGTATGAGGGTGGTGAAAGTGGAGTTGATGGCTCCATGCATACAACTAGATGATCTGCAGTCCTTAATGACCTTGATTAGATCATCTCCAAGGATTTTGAAAAAAGCCATATAAAACTCCATCGACCAATCATCTGGTCCAGGTCTCTTGTCCCGTTTGAACCATTTCAGAGTAGCCTCCAGTTCCCCTAGAGCGACTTCTCTTTTCAAATCCATAGCATTCTCCTAGTCGAAAAACCGAGGGAAAAGTTATGCTACTCTTATGACTTCCACCAAGGTAGCATTGGGGGGTGCCTAATAGATCTTCCTAAAGTGAGATGTGGCTAGAGAGGCCAGTGGTTGGAAAGTATCTACCTCATTTCCCTGCTCATTTGTCAGTTTCCAAATGGTATTGATTGCCTTTCGTCCATTTGAAAATTTATGGAAAAAATTTGTGTTGTCATCTCCCTCCATCAACCAAATTACTCTACTTCGCAATCGCCATGTTTCTTCCCGTTCTTTAAGAATTTTTCCTCTTTGATATTAAGGCAATGAGCTTATCCTTTTGTTCTCTTGATATAAAAACCCCTCCTTGCTTGTCCTCCAACATAGAAATTTTTGTTTCAAAGTCACTAAGGTTTTGTTCTTCTTGTTCTCTCTTATTATGAGCCCGGATTTTTGATAACCTCTTCAATTCTTTTAGATTGCTGACAAAACCTTCTGTAATGTTCCCTCCAGCAGCAGGAGTGTGGAACCTCCAGAAGTCTATGACCATCCGGGTATAGGTGGCATCCTTCAACCATGTGGAATTAAATTTGAAGGGGGCTCTAGGTTTTCTTATGCCTCCCCTAATATCCAGGAATATCAGCAAGTGATCAGATATCCCCCCTAAGCCTACCCATTGTCGGAAAGTGAGACCTCTCTCCATTAATCGTTCCTTGATGAGGAATCAATCTAACCTTCTTGCAAGATTTTCCTCTCCACACCTTCTGTTCCTCCATGTAGGTAGAATATTTGCAGATGGAATATCAATATAACTGTGGGTCTCTAGGATATTTTCAAAGAAGGCAGATAGAGGTTCGACCTGGGCATGGTGTCCCCAAGATTCCGAATAACCCATAGAGAAATTCAGGTCCCCTCCCAAGATGATGTTGTCAGGTTGCAGAAAGTCTGAGGACAGCAAGTGCTCCCATAAGTCTTCATGATGATGACAAGGACCATAAACATTTATCAGTCTGATATCAGTACCTAGTGCAGATGAGAAGATGTCTGCCCCTATGAATCCAATGCCTCCCCAAATGATGTATAGCTTGTAAGGTGAGGATTGTAACCCAAGGCAATGCCCCCTGGATGACCATTTACATCAATGGCTTGGAAGGTCCATCCGAGGAGCATGGATTCAAGGAGGTGAGATATGGAATCAACAAGACACAAGGTTTCTTGAAGGAAGACAACATCAATCAATTCAGACTTAAGGAGTCTTCGCAGAGCTAGTTTAATCTCAAGGCTAGCTATCCCTCGGCAGTTGAAGGAGAGCAGCTTCATGGGGGAGATGATCCCAGGGTATTATGTGCTCTAAGAACCCTGTCAAGAGTAAGTTGACGCCCCGTGATGATCTCCTCCAATGCCTGTTGTTTTGCTTTGGATAGGGAGGATGGTCAACCTCTAGGGAGCTTCGAAGGGATGGGGGAAGGTACTAGGCCAATGTTGATGGAATTAGAGGCCCAAGATCAAGAGAGGGAGAGGAGGTGGTATTTGTGGGTGAGGGAGCCAGGATCAGGGGCAGAGATTTCAGATGGCTCTGCCTCCAGGAAGGAAGGGGGAGTACAAGAGAAAATAGGGGGAGGGGGATGCAGAGGACAATCTAGGGTAATGGGGGTAGGTGGCATAAAATCAGAGCTCTGTTGTATACCCATGGATACATTCATGCAATTAGATGAATTTGAGAAATTTACAAAGCAAGGTTCAGAAGGTGACATACCCGAATATAACTTGGTATCTGTAGTTGCCCCTGACCTAGTCAGTGGTGGGGAGGGAGGCCGGAGAGATGATTTTTCGGGTTTCTTTGATGTCGCCGAGGCTGGGTAAGTTTCAGCTATTGCAAGGATTGTATGCTCTATTGCATCGATGAAGGGAGATATCGAGCCAGTGCCTAACGATCCATTGTGGGAATTGTCTTCCCCTTGTTCTTAGTCCTTGCTTTCCTCAATAGAGGGCAATCTTTGTAGAGGTGACCCACTTTATGACAACGCCTGCATCTAAATGGAACCTCCTCGTAATCGAGGATCTGTGTTCGCGAGTAGTTCCTCCAGCACAGAGTAATTTTCTCTTGTAACCCTTCTTTGATGTCTAAGTGGACTAAGATCCTTGTGAAGGCCATGATCCCAGTGGTGAGATACGATTTATCGTATTCCAGGTATGTGCCAAGTGTGTTTCCTACGCGCCTGAAGATGTCCTCAAACTAGAATTGTAGCAGAAAGCTGGGAAGGTGAACCCATAAAGGCCCCGCCCCGCGCTGTTCCCTATCTGGATCGAAAAGAGGGCTCCATCTCCTTAACAACACAGGTGCCTATTCAATATGCCAAAATGAGGACAAGACCCAATTTGTATGTTCAGCCCGAGAAAAACGCAGAGCGAACCAGCCGCAGACAAAGGTTTGTACAAAGGGCAATTCTGCTAGGTGTTGTCCCCATATTTTAGCAACCCATTGTTTTAATCGTGCCATCGAATAGTTCCTTCCCCGAACTCTCCCAACCAGGACTCGCTCAATCGTGTCCATGGTTTCTCCCCATTGAAAGTCTTCTTCCCAATTGATAATTACATCTTGCGCCCTTGATTTCACACACCTCTGTCGTTTTCTGGGCCTATGATCCACGGCAGTGGCATCCTCTTGTGATCCGCTGCAGGGAGGGTTTGTAGGGTTAGGGTTTTGGGGGTTCAGGTCAGGGCCTAAGGGGAAAGCATCCAGAAGAGGGGGGATTTTCGTGAAGCTACCAGAAAGTGGGAAAGATGTCGGTGTTGAGGAGGAGTGACCTTGATGGGGCGGAGTCACACCGAGAGATGAATGAGCGGGGTAGTGGGAACCTACAAATGGCTGGAGGGAAGGGTATCTAGAGGAGCAAGCGATGAGGTCAGGGCCAATGCACCAGACCACAAACTGCAAGGAGATCAACGATAGAGGAGGAGTAGCAAAAGGTGGCCAGGAGGGTGGCGCATCATGTAGGTTAATGACTAAGCAGGATGGTCCTGTGATCGAGGGTAGCAGAGCGATAGCTTCTGTCAGGTCGCTGATATAAGGAAAAAACCCCTCTGAGCTTTAGAGTCTACCAAATATGGAAGTACCCTTCAGAGGGTCTTCCGAATAATCAACTAATTCTGTGTCCATAACTACTCCGGGGGTTACATCACCTGCCACCATAATCAGAGATAATTGTCATTGTAGGGGAATAACAGCAGTAGATGGAGTAAACGGTAGAGCACAAACACGGTCGCGGGGAATGGGTTCAGGTTGATGAGTGGGTAAACCGATGAAGCTTGGAAATGACGTTTGGAGGACAACTTCAGATGGAAAATGGGCCTAGTCTAGGATACGAGGAAGATAGCTCCAGAAGACTGCAAAAAAAAACCTTACCTGGTGTCAGGGTTTGGTCGCAACGAAGTTCCCATCCTTCCTCCCATATAGGTCACCAAAACGACTCCCTGGAGTTCCTTCCATCCATATGTCTTGTTAGTAAACCTGTAGCCCCCTTTATTTTATTTCTATTGTAGCCCATTATTGTTATTGTTGTGCCCATGTAGCCCCCATATTGTTATTGTTGTTCCCCATAGAAGCCCACTATTGTTATTGTTGTGCCCTTATGTTATTATTGTTATGTAGGCTCAGGTTATATTGTGACCCCTTAGACTCTTATATATACAAAGGAGGCCTTGTCATTTGTATCATCCAAGAGTTGTTCATTTATGTAATGTAAACAAGGTTTCCCCCTTGAAGAGGATAACTTTTAAGTCGTTGATCTATCTATTTGTGAGTTGGTTGCATAATAGAAGCAGGTGGCTTGAATCCCTAGATCCAAGCCACATGTATCTATGTTAATTTTGGAAGGTATCAAACCAGGCTAAGGAGAGGTCGAATAAACTCAGAAGCCATAGGAGTAGGGTCGAGGTGTCTCATCTTAAGAAGGAGGTAAAGGAAAGTGGAATTTTATGAAGGAAGTTGGATTACTACGTGTATTTGTTGGGATTGCTTAGCAATGGAAGTATGAATAATTATTTTGAGGGATGATATATAGTGAATTGAAGGATTAACTCACTATGAGAAGTTGAAGCATTTTGAAGGTTGGAAACACAAAAGGTATAAAGGATTTGACTTATTGAGATCAATTGTGTATGGCATAGATATGATAGGAGAATGATCACTATGATCTGGGAGGAAAAGAACAACCAGAAGTAGGACATAAGGATTGAAAGCATTAAATACAAAGGATGGCCTTCAGTATGTAAGTCAAGACTTGTATCTGTGTTTTTATTGGGCAGATTGTATATCTGAAGAAGCAAATATCAAGCCCCAGTTTTGTATCTACTGATCTAAAGGGCCATGATCCCATGTACAAGAACCCCATTATAACTTTATTGATGGACTAATAAAAAACAAGATTTGGGTTAAAAATATATATTTACTTAATTCATTTCACTAGTGTAGATTCCTTTTTCTCAAAGTGCTTGTAAGTTGGGGGGTTCCTACTGTGTTTATGTGCCTAGTTAGCCACAAATTAGATCCAGGGCCTAAGGAAAACCCATCAGCAAAAGGTGCACAGGGGAATGATGTTAGGGGCTTGAGGCATATGCGATCTAGGTGGATATCAATGGCCACCCACTTCTTTCACTAACTCAATGGTTCTCTATCTTTTTAGCAATTTTACTATGGTTTTTCAAGTCCCAAGCTTCTTAGCAGCCATTTCAAGGCCCTAAATGATGTTTTTTTTTTTTTGAGGTGCAATGGGTTTCCATGGCATGCCCTAGCCCTAGCCAAAAGTTGTAATCCTTGGCCTTTTCATTGTAATGTGCCACTATCTGCCCCAAATGGACATTGTATGCAAAAGTTACACCCCTTGAAAGTTGATGTACCAACTAACCATCTAGGGGCCCACAAACCTTTTGGCGCTTCATCTTTTAGAATTAAGGTTTTAGACCTATAGGGTTATTTTTTATGTTAAAGGACCATTATTTTGGCCTCTTGTAATAAATTTTGTGAATATGTGTAGCTACCATCTCTCTTCCTTTAGAGATAACTACCACTATTCTGGCCAATTTGTGTTCTACAATATTCTGTTTTTTAATTCATTAATAGAAGTTGGATTTTCACTATATTATTGTGCTCTCTACTATGTTTCTGATCTAGGTGGATATTGATGGCCACTCTCCTATTCCACTTGGACCCCCAACACTGTCTCTCTCATTTTTTCAGTTTCCTTAATTGTAGCACAATTTACTATTTTTGGAAGTTTTTCCGAGTCTTGAACTTCGCGAGCCATTTTGAGGCCCTAAACGACGTTTTTAGGCAAAACAGAGAGACCAAAAATTTCCCAAATAGGGGACCTATTTTTTTTTAGTCTGCTCTTCGAGATCTTCGAAACGAGGTATTATGATAGCCAAACAAAGATCGTATTGCAAATTTATGATCCCAAGAAATTGATGTAGCAATTTACCCAAACGGGACCCACAATTTTGGCGCTTCATCTCCTAGAGTTAGGTTTCTAGATGTTTAGGGTTTTCCATTGTTTCTTAATAATAAATAGGCCTTGTAGCCTCATTGTAACATAGTTCAGAGACATGTAGTTGCCACATCTCTTCTTAGAGATAAGCTATTATCGCTCGAGCTAGTTTATTTCCATTCTGTTTATAAACATATTTCAACATTATAATATTAATGAAATGAAGTGTTATTTCTCTTGCATTTCTATATTTATGGTTATATCTGTAATTTGTTGTGTTCCTGTGTAAGTTTGGATCAGTGGTATCAGAGCAGTCTACTATTTCTCTGTTTTTGTTTGCATGTCCCTAACGAGGTCAAGGTATAAGGAGTTAGGGCTCAATCTGGTTGAACCTTTGAAAGACCAACTTCACAAACCCCGATGGACTCCCATAGCGGAAGAAAGGAAAGATGAGGGCGCAGAAGATCCTTTCAAAATATTTCTCGAGGAAGCCTTTGGGCAACAAAGGAATGCGATGATGGATAACTTTGCCCAGATCCTTCGATGACTACCTACAGGGGATGCATCTTCATCTAACAACCAATCTGGAGGCATCACTCCTTTTAAGGTACAAGTTAACATCGATATTCCCATATTTGAGGGCCAAATAGATGCAGACACTGTAGATGATGAGCCCCAATTTTGGTACAATTTGGGCTCATTTTTGGCCTACTTTGCTTGCTCAAACCATTCATTTTTATTGTTTATGCGTACACTTCTTAGTTTATTCATGTTGTTTGTAGGAGAAAGGATAGGCACTTTATCTACGTAGCTAATGCATTGTGATTCCAGGTTTTGGCATTAAAAGGGAGCAAAAGACAACGAAAAGGTGGCAAGGAGACAACGAGTTGGCATTGCTGACGTAAGGAGAGGTTGTCCACGGTTTTGGGGGACATTCCTCGTGATCCTCACCAAGAACTCCGAGCCCCACTCCATCCTCCCTCCGAGCTTAATACACGGCCAGCTGTTCTACAGGAACAGCAGTTCAAAACTGCTCTACAGGAAACAGCATTTATGATCATCCTACAGGATCAACAGTTAAACTATAGATTGAACAGCCGAGCTCCTAGAATCATGGATACTTGTTGGAGCATCGTTTTGTATAAGTATAGAGGCCTTAGCCTTGGTTAGGTTGTTGAAACTCTCGTATTACTATTGTAATTTTGGAGCACAGCTCAAGTTTCGTTCTCTTTTGTAAGCCAATTTGGCATGTTATCAGATCATGAATAAAGAAGGCCACTTTTGAGTTAGTTCTGAGTTTTCTCAAGGAGCTATAGCTCTCAGGTTAGGGCCCAACCTGAGAGCCATAGACCTCCTCAGTGTTGTAATGCATTTACCATTAGTTCCAGCACTTGAGTTTGTTTAGTTTTCTATGCAATTCCGATTTCCAGCTTGTTAGTTTAATTGTTTTCATTAGCATAGATAGGACTGGTATGATGCTTTGCTTTCAGTATTCAAGTTTGATAGGTTGGTAGAATAAATCTCTTGGAGCTCCAACAAAAACAGGTTGTAAAGGCTCACTGCCATCTCACTGTTTGGGATTGGGGTGTAGACCATGATCAGCCACCAAAAAGAACAGCAGTGGTTTCATCTCCACGCAAGCTGCCACATGAACGTTTTTATTGAAGATCCATTCATACATTCTCGACATTGATCCATACTGCACTCTCACGCATTAGTTTCATTTCTTGTTTTCCATTTCGGATTTATAGGTTTCATGGCATAATAGGTTAATGAATTTCTTGTTTTGATGCACAGGTCATTTGTTTCATTTACACTGCTCTTTCTCAAGCCACTTCCTTCGTCGTTTTCTCCATCCACCTGCAAGTTCTATTCACCCTCTATCTCACTCACTTGCCCTCCAACTCTCTCATTTCACGTACAGCTCCATCTCCTTCACTCTCGTTGATTCCACCTTTCCAAAACATCAACCCATTGCATGCACCCTTCCTTCGTCTGACTTTCCATTTCCTGAGACATCATCAGGTCCATCTCCATCTCCCTTAGCCTCCCACACCATTCCATTTCTCCTCCATCACTCCAACCACTCACGGTAGGACATCCTGTAGCCATTTGTAGACATCCTGTAGAAAACAGAGTATCCTGTAGGATCCTCCACAGCCATCCTGTAGGAGGCCACTCTCTTGGTTGCTGAGCATCTGAATGCGAGGAACCTCTGTGGATGGATGCTAAGGATCCTTAGGGACCTCCCCTAGCCTTCCCAACCTGTCCCACGCTTTCCTTCCTTCTCCATCCCATCTGCACAACCAAACCCTAATTAGCGCACAATCACAATCATTCCACACACTTAAAGGGAAAATACAAAAACATGTCTTTTATGATGCACACAGCTTAGATCCATGCATTTCCACTTATTAGAGGTAACAGCAGCATTGGTAGAAGTTTCCTTCACATTCCTTGCAGTATAGAGGTTAGACTAGTTAAATTAGGGTTTCATAGATTTACATGCTTTAAATTGCTTTTGATTCAGTTTGTCAAGTAGAGTAGCCTTCCTTTGAGTTAGCTTTCGTCCATCATTGATAAAGCTTCTTCTGTGAGCCTATAGAAGTTGGCTTAAGCCCTAGCGGACTTGTGCCAGCTGACCAAGTGACAGCTGCGACAAGGGCTAGTACTTGTGCATACAGCACCGTCGCTTCCAAGTTTGTACGAACTACCGGGTTGATAAAATTAAGAGACAGGAAGCCCCAGGAGTTGTAGCATTATTTCTGCAATACTGGAGCTCACCAGTAGATAAATGGTTGAATCTGTTGCAAGGATATTTTTCAGTTCATGAATTTTCCAATTGGGAAAAGATTACTTTTGCACTTCTCAAAGCCGCCCCACGTGTCAAGGATTGGTGGGAATGTAGGAATTTACAGGGTAGGTTCCTTAAACAGAACACCAAAGGACACCGCTCATAAACAGATCATAGATGAGTACACTAGTATTCTTGACATGGTTAAAACCCTCAAAGAGGGAAACAGTCCACGACCCAAGCCAACACGACTACTTCAAGCAATTTATTAATGTAAAAGAAAGTAAATTTACGTAAGCTTCCTTCATGAACGATCACATAAAAAATGACCCTCCATGCTATTTAAATAGAGATCATGGACCAATTGGATGTTAAACCACGAATTAAGTGTCGGTAACTGTCGGATCACTTCATGTCTAGAACATATCGTGATCGTCAGATTGTAAGTTACAAAAAATACATACTAAATAAACACACTTTACCTAACTATACACTAGGCAAAGTTATACTTAATTATTTCCTATGCGTCGGAATATCCTAACATCCCCCCTAAAGAACAACTTGGGATAGGATTGAAGGATGTACAAAGATGACACAATAGGAGAAGGAAGGAGGCATTAGAGCCTATCCCCCCTTAGTGATAAATTCCTAAACTCCAACCATAAATCGAAGTTTAGTAAACTTCACCTCTGTGAGAGCCTTTGTAAAGATGTCTGCAACTTGATCATCGGTTGAACAATATTTCACTTCAGGAACATGGTCATGAATGAGCTTTCTGATGAAGTGCATGTGTAGTTCAATGTGTTTTCTGCATTGATGTTGGATCTGAAACCTTGAATATTTGAATGGCACTTTGATTATCACACAAAAGTGTAGTCGGATGCTGCTGCTAAAAACCAAACTTTGACAGGATCTGACGAAGCCACAGGGCCTCCTTACTAGCTTCAAGGGCGCACGATACTCTACTTCTGCTGAAGAAAGAGAAATGACACTTTGTGTCTTGCAATCCCATGTAATAGGTCCAGAACCAAGAGTGAATACATAACTTGCAGTGGACTACTAATCATCAGGGTCACCAGCCCAATCAGAATCAGTGAAACCAACCAATAGAGGAGATGCTTCTGCACTATAATGAATCCTAAACAAAACGATACCTCGAACATAATGAAGTGTCCTTTTAGCTTCTTTCCAATGAATTTCATGTGGGTTTTGCATAAACGAGCAACAAGGTAAACAAAAAAAGAAATGTCAGGACGGGTATGGGTCAGATACAAAATGTTTCCAACAAGCTGACGGTATAAGGTAGCATCAACTTTAGAGGAAGTACAAGTGACTGAAAGTTTGGCTTCAGACTGAAAGGGAGAAGGGGTTGGCTTACAATCCTCCATGTGAAATTGGCGTAGAATATCACAGGCATACTTGGATTGGGAAAGGGAAATACCTTCTTTGGATTGCAAGACTTGAAGACCAATAAAATAATGCAAGTGTCGTAAGTCTGTCATTTCAAACTAATTTTTAAGGCTATACTTCACATGGTTTATAAAGTTGGGTTCACTACCAGTAAGGATAATATCATCAACATAAAGAACAAGAATGATAAGAGACTTACCTACTTTCTTGGTGTAGACAGTATTGTCAGAATGACACCTAGAAAATCTAGTATCTAAAAGAAAGCTATACATTTTAGCATACCAAGCTCGAGGGGCTTGCTTGAGACCATAAAGGGATTTCTTAAGCTGACATACAAGGCTAGAGTCTGTTCCATATAGATTTCTTCATGCAAGTCCTCATGCAATAAGGAAAATTTAACATCCATCTGATGGACTTCCCATTTGAAAGAGGTCGCAAGGGAAAGAATAAGGAGGATAGAGTTAATTTTGGCAACAGGGGAGAAGGTTTTAGTATAGTCAATTCCTTCAACTTGTGAAAAAACCTTAGCAAGAAGGCGATCTTTATGTTCATCAACTTTTCCATTCAATCCAAACTTGGTTCTGTAAACCCATTTGCATCTAACAAGTTTTCGTCCCTTTGGAAGAGGAACAAGCACCCATGTATCATTTGTCAATAATGAATGATATTCTTCATTCATAGTTGCATCCCAATATGGATGGCCTGAAGCTTCTACAAAGGTGTTGGGATCATAATTCGTTGAAGCTTGAGCCAATAAAGAAGAGGCTCTATCTAACTGAGAACGTGTATGACGCTGATTTGTAGGATCACCTGCAAGAGCACCTAATGCATCCTGAGTAGTGCAGACCAATTTTGGAAGCTGAGGAGCTGAAGGAGGATCCTGAGAAGGTGGGGGAGGATTGTCATCATCGCTATCATCATCTAAAGAAGAAATATTTTCAGAAGTAGAAGGGATAGAGAGAGGTGGCACATCCACCGAACTAGGCTTGTAGGCCGATATATTTTCAGCAAACTTTAATCTCTTCTAATGATAACATTTTTGGATTTAGGTTCAAGAAGTCTATATCCTTTCACATCTTCAAAATATCCAACAAAAATACTTTTTTTTTCACTCTTAGGTTCTAAGGCTTTATGTTTATCAGCTGGAATATGGGCCCATGCTTCACTTCCAAAAACACGAAATGACTTACATCTGGTTTAATTGAGCTTCATGCTTCTTCTGGAGTGATATTCTTTAAAACCTTAGTAGGAGTGCGATTTTCTATGTAATTTGCACAGTTAATTGCTTCTACCCAAAAATTAAGACTAAGTCCTTTAGATTGAAGCATACAATTAGCCACTTCCTTTAAGGTGTGATTCTTCCATTCAACTATACCATTTTGTTGTGGAATATATGGAACAGTACGGTGCAATTGAATTCCATGCAAAGTGTAAAAATTGATGAATTTGTTGTTAACATATTCTCCATCATTATCAGATCTTATCTTAAGAATTTGATGTCCAAATTCTTTCTCAACAAAGGCCTTAAAGGCCAAGAACATGTTAAAGACTTCACTCTTGAGTTTTAAGAAGTATACCCAAGTGCATCTGGAGAAATCATCAATGAAAGTTAAAAAATACTTGTAGCCAGAGAATGAAACCACTGGAAGTGGACCACATAAATCACTATGCACAAGTTGTAAAGGGGTTGAGGCGTGCCAAGAGGCACGTTTTTCAAAACTATCTTGATGATGTTTTCTGAGTACACATCTGGAACAAACACCATCTCTGCAAGATACCATAGGAAGACTTGTCACCATATTTTCTTTACATAGATTTTGAAGGGAGCGATAGTTTAAGTGACCAAATCTCTCATCCCAAAGTTTGCTCACTTCAAAGTTGTTAAACTTGTATAACCTTGTAATATCATTAGCACTTCCAGTAGCAAAAATCTATCTAGGATCTCTTAGGTCCTTAATTACAACATCATGAGGTGAAAATTCAACGGTTTTACCGTCACCTGAATGAGTTATCTGATATATAGATAGAAGGTTGCAGGATAATGTAGGAACACATAATACATCATTAAATTAACCATTTTCTAGATGAATAGTTCCATTCCATACAATACTAAGAGATCTATCATCACCAACATATATATTTTTGGCGTTACAATCATTTAAAGAAGAAACCATGGCTTTGTTTTTGGCCATGTGATAAGAAGCTCCAAAATCAATAAGCCACTCATGAGAATGAGAAGAAGAAGATACATTTAGTTCATAACCAAACCGAGATGCTTGACAACCACGTGCAAAAGTGTTATTCCTGAAGATGAGGTTGATGTTGAAGAGTGATCCAAATGGATGTTATGCTTCTTCATTGCTGCTTCCAAGGCTTCCATCTTCTTAAAGCATTGAATTCTAAGTGGTTATCACGATTACAAAAGTTGCAATGTCTATTAGTGTTCTTCCCTTTTTTTTTAGTTTCCTTATCATTTTGTTGAGTTTATTTTTCATTTTGAGACTGAAATGGCTTAGGACCGTTGTTTGGTTTAGGACCATTCTTTTTAGGATGCTGCTTCTTAGGATTCTTTGAAATTGGTTGTTGCTGGGCTACTACGGCTTTCTTAGAAGAGTTTCCTGTATTAAGAAGACCAATATGTAAGAGTTTTTCTTGTTCTCTTATTAAAAAATAACAAAAGGCATCAAAAGATGGGGACTCGTAGTCTTGTCCTTGAGAAATGAAGGCTTCTCTCGTAGAATGGAAGGTGGAAACAAACATAGAGTAGGCTGGTCCTAACTTAGTAAGAATGGAATAGATAAGGCTACCATCTTCTTTCTTAACCTTAACACCTTCCAAAAGAAGTCTAAGGGTCTTGAACTTGGACAAAAAATCTTCAATGGAAGAAAAATTAGTGGGATCGAACGTAAGCAACTCATTTTCGAGTTGATGGACTTTACTATAATTTTTAATTCCAAAAAATTTATTGAACTCTTTCATTGCTTCATCGAGGTTATCAATTTCTGTGATATGGAATCTAAAGTCTAGAGAAATAGACATCCATATCAACCGACATGCTTAATATTTCTTATCTTCCCATTTGGTTTACTTATTTCCATCTTGAGGTTTAGCCTCTTGGCCTGACAATATTTTATAAAGAGCTTTACTTCTAAGTCAATCCACCATGTAGGATAACCATTGGAAGTAGTTGGTGTTGTCAAGAATAAATAGGCATGGAATTTCAATTTTAAAAAAAGTTGAAGGTGTATATGCTGAAACTAAGTATTCAAATAGAAAGATCTTGAAAAATTAGGCCGATTAAAAAAATGGCTCTGAAAACAGCATCTGAATGAAGAAGTTATGGCTTTTTGAAGAAAAGTTGTTGAAGATGTCAACGAACCACATGAATGTTTGGAAGTTGATGATAATGTTATATTAAAAAAAAAAAAAAACCCCCCTTTGCAATCTTAATCTAATTAGCTCACTTTTAAAAAAAAGATTACTTTATGTGGCACACTTTTATAAATAAGTGAAAGCCACTTTTATAATGGTACTTTATGAACTATCCACTGAATTGTAACTTAAATAAAAGATAAAGTGATTTTAGAATTATAAGTGACGCACTTTTTATAATGGGTGAGAACATTTTTACATAAAGTAACTTTAAAACATAAGTTATAAGTTTCTTTTGAAAAAATAACTCAACAAAAAGAAAGACTTGAACCCAAGACCTCTATTCTCATAAAATAACTTTAAACCAAGTGAGATAGTTTAAAAAGTTAGTAATTTTTGGAAAGGAGACTAATTTTTTTTTTTTGGCTCACTAAAGCATTTTACTTGAAAAGCCCCTTTTTTCCTACAAAAAAAAAAACAACCACACAAACCAAACGAACAAACAAAAGTATCCAAGTCTTATGGCGTAAAGTTAGAATTGGCCATAAACTAAATATTTTCCTCAATGTTTATGATTTTCCGAGATCACATTAAAGCGCAACAGAAAAGAGTATACACATGAGAAAAATATTTTCTTTTTGTTTGTGGTTTGCCTTGATCACACAGACTCACGGAGCAAAGAGCATATGCATAAATGAAAGATATATATCCGGTAATAAACAAAAAAATTAAGACTATAAACCGAAATAAATAGAGAGATAAATAATTATAACTGCAAATAAAGACTGTATACCTGCAGATCTTAAAAATGGCGTAGCTAGGGCTACCAGAAACCTTTTCGCATGAAACAAAATGGGTCCCTCATTGATATAGATGCTCCTAACACAATAGAGTAGTCCTCTTGGCCTGAAACTGATCAGAAACAGTAGATCTAGGAAAAGACAGTCAGATGCAGTTGTACCGGCTTCGGATTTGGATCACCAACGGATGCAACCCTCGAATAGCTCTAATACCATGTAGGAATTTACAGGGTAAGTTCCTTAGATAGAACACCAAAAGAAACCACTCACAAATAGACCACAGATCAGTACAACAGTATTCTTGACATGGTTAAAACCCTCAAAGTGGGAAACAATCCACGGCTTGAGCCAATGCTACCACTTCAGGAAATTTATTAATGTAAAAGAAAAAAAAATTACATAAGCTTCTCTCATGAACAGTTACCTAAAAATGACTCTCCATGCTCTTTAAATAGAGATCATGGACCAATCGGGTGTTAAGCCATGGATCAAGTGTCGGTAATACTGAGGAGAGAATGAATCGTCGGATCACTTTATATCTAGAACATATCATGACCATCGGATTGTGAGTTACAAAAAGTACATACTAAAGAAACACACTTTACCTAACTATACGCTAGACCAAGTTATACTTAATTATTTCCTATGTGTTGGAATATCCTAACAGAGAAACCTATTGTGAAGAAAAGGATGAGAGCGAATCCTCACTGTTTTCAGCTGCACCCACTTGGGATTCTTTTCGAGACACCATCAAGGAACAATATTACCCTCTCGGGAGCTATGAAGATAAATACATAAAGTGGACCACACTACAGCGAGGAAGGGACCAAGATGCACTAGATTTCACAAATATTTTCCATTGCCTCTGCACTAATTTTGGTATTAAGGATTCTGAGTGGCATTTGGTACTCAAGTACCGCAACTGTCTACATAAGTACATCTAGGATGAGATAGAGTTCCTAGACATCTCCTCACTCGGAATGACATATCGATATGATTTCAAGATTCAATAGAAATTTAAACAAAAAAAGTGAGACTTTGGATCTGCGAATCCGGAGCAAGGAAAAGATGCCCCCAAACCATAGATCAACTGCCAAAGCCAAGGCGAGGCGGTTCAGGACAACTCGCTGAATCCAAAAAATAAAACACCTTAAGGACAAAGGACACGGGAAAATGGTGTGAGTTCCATAAGAGCTCCACTCAAAACACAAGTGAGTGTTGGGCTAAGCAATCATTAGTGATCAAGTTGAAGGCTTCTGAATCAGACGCATATTCTGACTCTGAATCGGAACTTGAAAAGGGGAATGAAAAAGGGAAGCAGATCATTGACGCGAAGCCCAGTCCCACTGTGGCCACCACCAAAATCTAGAAGAATGAGCCTGAAGATCCAGAGGAGGGGGAATGCCTCTTGCATTCACAGTTGTGGGTGAAAGGTTCTCTGTTGCGTTCATTATTGACAACAAGAGACAAAAGAACCTCATTTCAGCAAAGGTCATGAAGCGGTTGGGCCTACTGACAGCAGCACATCCGCACCCATACACCACCGGGTGGCTTCACCAAGGACGAGATCTTCATGTCTGTCAGTAGTGTTGTCTACCCTAAAACATCAAGCCCTTCATAGATGAGGTATTGTATGATGTTTCTCCTCTTGAAGTTTGTGATGTATTATTAGGACAACCATACTTGTGGAAATGACATGCTATATATGAGTCTAGACTCCTCTCCGTGATTATTACTTTGGGCAATAAGTTGTACAGGATACCGGAGACAGCCCCACCTACTACATTTCTTTGATCACTACAAAGAAATGGAGTAAGATAAATTCCCAGACCAGGAAATTTGTTTTCGTTATGATTTTCCCTCAGGGCACGAAGAAGGTTGTGGCCATGGCTTCCAAACAGAGCTCCTCTGCACAACAACAATAGATGGACAAGGTCATGGAGGAGTATAGGGAAATTTTTGCCTCACCTATAGGACTACCTATGCAATGTCAGGTCAAGAACTCCATCAATCTGACCCCAAATGCGCCTCTACCTAATGGACCGATCTATCGATGCTCTGTTCTGGAGAATGATGAGATAAAGAGGTAGATTCAAGATTTATTGCAGAAAGGGCACATCAGGACAAGCTCATCACCTTGTGGGAAACCAATTGTATTGGTACAGAAGAAAGACGGGACCTAGAGACTCTTTATTGACTATCGGGCACTGAACAAGATCACTGTCCAGAATAGGTACCCAATCCCATGGATTGATGACTTTCTGGACCAGCTCAAGGGGGCCAAATATTTCAGCAAGATTGACTTGAAGTCCGATTATCACCAGGTGCCTATCGAACCCTCCGATGTGTGGAATATTGCCTTCAAATCCAAGGAGGGCACTTTTGAATGGTTGTTCATTCCTTTCAAGTTGACGAATTCCCACGCAATGTTCATGATATTAATAGACGACATCTTGCAACCATTCACCACTGCATTCGTGGTGGTGTATTTAGATGACATCTTGATCTTCACCCAGATTTGGGAAGAGCACCTCCACCATATTTGATCCGAATTTAAATAGGAATGCAAAGAATTAAAGATATAACCATAAATACAGAGATGTAGCAGAAATAACACTTCATTTCATTAATATCAAATATTGAAGTATGCTTACAAACAAAATGGAAAGAAGACTAGCTTAGGTGATGATAACTTATCTCTTAGAAGAGATGTGGAAGCTACATGCCTCTGAACTGAGTTATAATGAGGCTCAAGGGCCTTTTTCTTATTAAACAATAAGAGAAAACCCTAAACAACCAAAACCTTAACCCAAGGAGATGTAACACTAAGAGTTTATGGGCCCCATTGGGGTTAGTTGGGCAGCCAACTTCCCAGGGTCGTAATTTGGTCATATTATCTTTGTTTGACGCGTATGATACCTTGTTGGAAAGATCTCCCTGAGGATTACAACTACTGACGTGATTTCAATTGCAATCGTTAGTTTCTATATTTTTCCAAAAAAAAACGTTGTTTAGGTCCTCAAAATGGCTCCGAAAGTTCAAGCCCTGAAAATTGCCAAAAATAGTAAAATGTGCTCAAATTAAGGACACTGAAAAAATGAAAGAAACAATGGTGAGGGTCTAAGTGGAATAGGTGGGTGGCCACCAAAATCGACCTGGATCAATATTCGACAGGTCCTTCAAACCCTGGGACAACACAAGTCGTGTGCTAATTTAGAGAAATACACTTTTGACATGACGAGGGTTCAATATCTAGGGTACATCATTGATGAACAGGGGGTGCATGTGGACCCATCCAAGATACAAGTCATTTGATATTGGCCAGCTCCAACCACTCTAACAGAGCTCCGTAGATTTCTAGGTCTTTCGAATTTCATTGCAGGTTCATGTTGGGGTTCTCTCATATCACCTGGCCTTTAAGTCAAGCCACCAAGGGCGGAGAAAAATGAAAATTTTTTGGTATGAAACCCAATAGAAGGTGTTTGCCAATTTGAAGCATCGTCTCTGCTCTACACCAATGCTTACATTACCAGACCTGTAGCAACCATTTGAGATTGAGACAAACGACTCTGACTATGCTATTGGTGCAGTTCTTACTCAGCTAGGTCATCTAGTGGCTTACCACATCGACACACTTTTAAACACAACCCATAAGTATCCCACTTACAACAAAGAAATGTTTTCCATTGTGCAGGCCTGTCATCAATGGAAGCATTACATTCTAGGGAAGGAAACGATCATCCACACAAACCACCGACCCTTGCAGTTTGTACAGACACAAGGGAAGTTGCAGAACGATTGCCATCAGAAATGGTCTACATACACGCAACAATTCCATTTGAAAATTAAGTACAAGAAAGGAAACACCAATCATGTTACAAACTGCCTCAGCCGACCACCATTCATGGTACTGTTCACTATGCTCGACTCCTATGGGCACGAGAACGATCCAAAATTCAACAACACATACCAGATTCTCCTGGAAGGTAAGCAAGTTCCAAATTTTCACCTCTAGGATGCACTATTATGCCACCTGGGACACATCTGTGTTCCTTCAAGCGAGAATGCCAAGATGATATGGGATGTGCACTATAGTTGGGTTGCTGGACATTTTGGAGTAGAGAAAATTGTGGCAGTACTACAAAAGTATTTTTATTGGCCAAACCTTCATCGGGATGTTGGGAGGTACATTAAATCCTACACTGCCTACGGCATTACCAAACCAACCATCAAGAAGAAAGGCCTATATACTCCTCTACCTACTCTTATTCGACCTTGGGAATCCATCTCCATGGATTACATGTCAAGCCTTCCTTCTACTAAACATGGTAGCGACTTCGTTTTCATGGTCGTCGACATATTCTCTAAGATGGCCATTATGGCAACTTGCAAGAAGAGTATCACAACATAGGCCATTTCCAAGCTCTTCTTTGAGTGAGTATGGGTACACTTTGGGATCCCACATTCCATTTTCCCTGATCAAGACAATAGATTCCTAAGTGAATTTTGGTCAAGTCTCTGGTTGATGTTGGATACCAAAATCACTAAGTCCACGACTTTCCTTCCCCAAACTGATGGCCAAACAAAAGTCGTCAACATGATGATCATACGCATTCTGTGCATGTACAACTCGAAGCATCCACGCACATGGGATGAAAGCCTCCCAAATGTCCAGCACAGCTACAAAAAAGCTCTGCACATCTCAACAAGCCAGATCCCCTTTTAGGTAGGGCTGGTATTTCAGCCATTATGTCCCATTGACATGGGCACACCAGTTGCAGCTACTCAGGAAAATTCATCTCATCTCCAACCTAAAACCGACAGGGCTAACAACTTCATTGAGTGCATTCAACACATTTTCCAATAGGTCCATGATATATTTGACAGAGCCAATGCTAATTACAAATAGTGCCATGATCAGCTCCAAGTGCCGCACAATTTCCAGGCGAACAACAAAGTTTAGGTACATTTGCAAAAGGAGCGCCTCGTTGGACCCCATCGCAAGCTTTTCCCACTATGATATGAGCCATACACCATCACGAAGGTTATAGGCGATAATTACTTCGAGTTCAACATTCCACCGTTCCTTGGTTTGCACCGAGTGTTCAATGTAAACCTCCTTCGACCATACTTTCCACCATTGCTAGACATATCCGACATTGCAGAACAACTCACACCAACAGTGCTAAACCCAAACTGCGTGGAACTTGCCACAACTGATCGAATCATGGACACACAGATCAAGAACACTCACTAGTAGAAGCTCCAACTATATCAGTTTGTCAAAGCTATCCAACTCCTGCACCAAGGCAAGTGGTTCACCAGGGACCAAGTTCAGTGGAAGTTTCCCCGTCTCATGGAGGCACTCAATGTAATGGGGACCATTTCTTCCTAAGGAGGGATGACTGATCTAGGTGGATATTGTTGGCCACCCTATTATCCCACTTAGATCCCAAAATTGTCTATTTCAGTTTTTTAGTTTCCTTAATTGTAGCACAATTTACTATTTTTGGTAGTTTTTTCAGGTCCAGAACTTCTGACACCGTTTTGAGGCCCTAAACGACATTTTTAGGGAAAACATAGAGACCATAAAAGTCTTCAATAAATTGTATAAGTTTTTTTTTGGCCTCTTCTTCATGATCTTCGAAACGAGGTATTATGATAGTCAAACGTAGATCATATGCAAAAGTTACAACCCAAGAAATTTATGTACCAATTTATCCAAATGGGCCCACAATTTTGGCGCTTCATCTCCTAGGGTTAGGTTTCTGGATGTTTAGGGTTTTCCACTATTTTTCAATAATAAATAGGTCTTGGAGACTCATTGTCACATAGTTCAGAGGGATGTAGCCACCACATCTCTTCTCAGAGATAAGCTACCATCTCCCAAACTAGTTTATTTCCATTATCTTTGTAAGCATATTTCAGTATTATGATATTAATGAAATGAAGTGTTATTTCTACTGTATTTATGTATTTATGGTTATATCTGTAATTTTTTTCATCCTTGCTTAAGTTCAGACCAATTTCTTTATGTGTTTTCCATTTCCTTTCCTACCTTTCATTTCATTCCTTGTATAACTTGAATAAATGACATCAAAGAAATTTGCTCCTTTTTTCTTCTTAATGCATGACCTCATTGATGTCAATGTATACAAATTTGAGTCTAGAGCTAGTTTCACTTGGGAATTATCGCTCTCCCAAACCAAAGGGCCTCCCATCATGGAAGAAAAGAGAGATGATGGAGTAGGATATTCTCCTAGAAACACTCGCATGATAGAGGAATGAGATGATGGACAATTTGTCCCAAATCCTTTGATGACTATCAACAACATCCAAGGCACCTTCAATAAGAGGTAATTTTGGAAGCGTGACACCCTTAAAGGTACAAGTTAACTTTGATATCCAGTTATTCAAAGGCCATGTAGATGCTTATGCTTTATAGATATGGTTAAATCTATTAGAGGGCTATAGTTCTATACAAAAGTTTACGATAATAAGAAGTTCACCTTCACACTCCTATAAGACATTCCCCATGTCAAATATTTGTGGGAAGGCTATTGGGAGAGAAACAATGAAGGCAAATGTGTAATATTCAATGCGAGACCCACTTGTGTCACTTTTGTTGATTCCTTGAATCTACCCTGTAGGGAAAAAATATGAATATTACATAAGATGGACAACCCTACAACAAGAGAGATATTGGATGGCGTTGGAGGACATCAACATTTTCCATACATTACACTCAAAGATGGGTATCAGAGACTTTAAGAAGCACTAGATTTTGAACTACCATAGTGGCATATCCAAATGGACATGATTTCCTAGACACCTCCTCATGAGGATCTAATTATAGATATGTTGTCAAAATTGAGTAAAAATTGAAGCAATAAAACAACAGGAGTTTGGATTTGCAAATTCATTGTAATAGAAGCCTAGAAAATGCGACCCTAACTCGCAAAACAAAGGACAAAAAAAGGAGAGCCAACCTCAAGACAACCAGCCCAAGTCACAAGAAAAGAAGGGTAATGGGAAGCCAGAAAAGGACATGAAAGTGATGTGAGCTCCAAAAAGTCCCTTGACACAACTCCGATGAATGTTGCACTAAAAAATCATTGTTCGATAAGCTTAAAGAAAAGAAGAAAACGTTTTCTCATATTTTGATTCAGAAGATGAAAAGGAAAGTGAATCATCAATATCGAACATAATTCTACCATCACAACCACAAAGATCCAACCATAAAAGTTAGGGGAGCCTAATGAGGGGGAGCACCTCTTCCATTCATAGATGCAGGTAAAGGGGACCCCACTACATTTTATCATTCATAGTAGGAGCTAGTAAAACCTTATCTCAATTGAGGTCATTAAGTGATTGAAGCTACCAATAGTGCCACGCCCAAACCATACACCATTGGTTGGTTGATCCATGGATGAGATATCTATGTTAGTTAGTAGTGTTGCCTATCCTAAAGCATCAAGCCCTTCAAATATGCGGTATAATGTTATGTTCCGCACTCAAAGTTTTTCATGTTATTTTAGGGCATCCTTATATGTAGAAATGTCATTCCATTTATGAGTCTCATCCATGTACTATCATTTTTACTCTAAGGGATAAACTTTATAGTGTACAAAGGTAGTTCAAACTATCGTAAGTTCATTGATCTAAGAAAAAATAGTGTGGAAAATCAATATCTCATAATGAAAATTTTGTTCTCTTCATGGTTCAATCAAAAGGTTAAAGGAAGGTAATTATCACCACCACAACCTTAACATAAGGGCTCTCTATAGAATATAAATAGGTGGATATGATTATAGAATAATATAGATATATATTCACTTCACTTATGGGGGTTAATCTACATTTCCACGTCAAACACTAAAGTGAAATGATACCTAGTTCCCCTTTACCTAATTTCCCAATATATATACACTCTCTCTTGGAGAATGAGAAAAATAAAACTTTAATTTCTTGAGCTCATCCAAAAGGGCCACATTTGGCCAAGCTCCTTACCATGTGGAAGCCCAAGTGAAGAAGTATGGACATGGAGAATCAATATTGACTATAGTGTCCTAAACAAAATCATTATCAAGAATAGATACCTGATCCGTCTAATTGATGATCTTCTTGATCAACTTAAGGGTTCCAATTTCTTTAGTAAGATTGATATGAAGCCATGGTACCACTAGGTTCCAATTGAGAAAAAATGATGTATGTAAAATAGCCTTCAAATCTAAAGAAGGAATTTTTGAAAGGTTGGTCGTGCCCTTTGGCTTGACTAATGCTATAACAATGTTCATGAGCATGATGGATGATATTATGTAGTTGTTCACAAACTATGTCTTGGTTGTATAATTGGATGACATCCTCATCTTTGGCAGAAACTGGGGACAAAAATTGCAACACATTCGAAACATTATATGCACCATGTGATAACATAAGTTATGTGACAATCTAGAGAAATACTCATTTGGCATGCGAGGATTTCAATATTTGGGATGCATCATGGATGAACATAGGATGCATGTCGACCTACCCAAGATCGAAGTCATTTGAGATTAGCCAACTGCGAAAAACCTAATAGAGATTTGTATATTCATGTGCCTTGTTAACTTCTCCTAAAGGTTTGTGTTGGGGTTCTTTCATATTGATTGGCCCTTAATTCAAGTGACCAAGGGTGGATCTAGAAAAGAAATTATTGGTTTGAATCGTAATGGAATGTGTTTGAGGATCTAAAAAATTGCCTCTACTCTACACCAATCCTCACCCTACCGTACCTATAACATCTATTTTAGATTGAGATAGACACATCTTACTATGCTATTAGTGTAGTCCTCACTCAATAAAAACATTTGCTGCCCTATCATAATGAAATGCTCTCTAATATTATCCAAAGATACCATGCCTATGATAAGGAGATGTACTCCATCATGTATGCATGCCAATAGTGGAAGAATTATGTTCTAGATAAGGAGATGATCATCCACATTGATAATAGGCTTGTGTAATTCATGCATACATTAGGAAAGTTACACAAATATCAGCACAAAAAATGGTCCACATACCTACAACAATTCCATTTGAACATCAAGTACAAAAAGTGAAACACCAACCATATTGCAAACTGTTAAGCCCTATATAAGCCCCATGTTAACCCATAAACACCTTAGTAAGCCTTAGATATTGAGTCATTACATTTCTATTATTATATTGTTATGTAGGCTAGAACCCCTCATGGTAACATTTTATTATAATTGTATCCTTTATCTCCTATTTATATTCTAAGAAGACTTGGTCTTAGGATCATTAAATATTGTTTTATTCATTGTATTTATTGTAAAATTTAGTTCCCTACTCTAATTTGATTGTAATTATTGGTTTCTTATCATTATTAAGGTGCAAGGATCATAAAATTTGGTATCAAAGCTCTTGATCCCAAGGTTTTGGTGCTTCAAACAAGTCATCGTGTACCTTTTGTTGTAAGCTTTTTCTAAGAGATTTTAGATGGTGACACCTAAATAATATTGAGAAGACATCCCCAGTAATATCTAGTTCAAGTTTCAGAAAATTTTGGCTTTTTTTCAAGATATGGTCCAAGTAATTTATGGTTTATGAATGCTCCTAAATTATATATCAAACTGATATATTTAGAAATTTCACTATAGTTTTTTTTTTTCTTTTCTATGAAGATTTAGACTGTGAAACTTGGATCACATTGAGAAAAAATCATGGTGACCATATGGTTCATGTAACATATCTTTTTTCACTATATTTTACAAGATATTCTCCAAGTAATTTAAGGTTTCTTTATGCTCCAGAATTCAGTATCAAACATGTCAGTTTGGAATTTGTGTTATAACATTTGTTTTGTAAGGCTTCATAAATTGAAAGTTGGACCATATTAAGGAGAAATATTGGGGAATATCTAGTTCCATTTTAAAATTTGGTTTGCTATACTTTGGGACTTATGCACTATGGAAGTTAAGGTTTGTGAATAGTCAAGAAATAAATTTCAAACCGTTCAACTTGTTATTTTTGTTATATCTTCTTGTTTGGAAATCTTCAGACTGTGAAACCTTCAAGAATCTCAGGAGACAGATAGAAGTACCTTACGTATAGGTTTCAGAATTATATTTCAATAATTGGACACATGGCATGCTATACAAGTTCGCTCATGGGAAGAGGCAAAAAAAATCATAAAGTTTTGGGAAAGTTACAATAAATTTGATTAGCACATTAGATTTAGTTAACACCTCTAGAATTGCAGAAAATACATATCAGAGTACTGTAGAATAAAGTTTTTGATCTGGAAGGCCTCAAATCTCATAGATATATCAATAAAGCTTCATCCATTATGATATTCTCCAAATTAAGGTACGTAAATTACTACTGACCTAACTATTCATTAGAAGATCCTTTTTTTTGTAATAAAGAGGAGGGTTGTTATTATTTTCTAACATACCTCCATATAAAGCTACTACACCAACTAAATATATTGAAGGCTCATCTTTAACTCATGAATAAATTGAAGACTTAAAATTTAGGTTATCTCAATTAGAGAAGAAATTTAATGAAATAGATGGTAGTATGCTGAAAAGGTGGATTTCTTAGGTTCTCAAAAAATGCTTAAAAGAGAATAGAAAAGATGAATGAAAATAAGGAAGAAATACAAAAAATCCATGATTGCAATGGAAAATATTTCTTGGAGAGGCTTCCTAAAACGAATGTCGAGATCCAAGGAAATTATGAACATAAGGAGAAGCACGTTGTTGAGAATCCATCTCATATGGGGAGTATGCTACCACAATTAGAGAGAACAAATTTTGAATCGCGAAACCATAATAATGAATTTTCAATCCAAGATCCACATCATCATGGCATCAAGTCAGCACCAAGGAACTACTAGCTTCCGAAGATTGATATGAGGAAATTTGATGTTAATGATCATGTAACATGGATATTTCAGATGAAACAATACTTTGATCTAGACCAAGTGGCATCATTACAAAAGGTAAATATTGCATCCACATTTTTACAACAAGTCCAACATGTATGGTATCAATGGTTTTGTGAAAGAAAAAAATATTATGTTATATCTTGGTCCATTATAACAAAGGAATTGATATCACATTATTGGGAGATTAAGAGCATCACATTCTTTAGTCAATTGGTAAATATTTGACAAAAAAGTCCAGTCATAGAGCACATTCAACAATTCCAAAAGTTGAGACTTAGAGTAAAGAATATTTCTAAGGATAACTTGTTACATGTATTTATGGGTACTTTAAAGGAAAGCATCCAACATGAGGTGTGTCTCTTTGAATCTAAATATCTAGAGCATTCTTTCATTTTGGAAAGGAAAGTTGAAAGTAAAAATATGGCCACTAAAAAATTGGTCACTAATAACTATAGAGAAAATAACTCTCCCTTTCCTAAAATTACAAGGTTGACTCCTCGGAAAATGGAGTGACTATGGACGAAAGAAAAAATATATATATTAAAGGACATAAATACAGTGAGAATAAATTATTCTACATAGACTATGAAGATAAAGAAGATCAAGAAGTGGAAACTTCATAAGATCTAGAGCTAGAAGAAACTACTCCAACAATCTCTTGTCATGCATTGGTCGACATTAGTACTCCACAAACCACCAATATAAAAGGATATATTAAAAGGCAAAGGGTCACAATATTAATTTATTTAGGTAGATTCATAACTTCATCAATTACAAATTGGGAAACTTCTTAATTGCTTTCTATATCTAACACCAGAATTTCAAGTGATGATTACAGATGGAGGTATAATAAATTGTTCAGGGAAGTGCAATAAGATTAAGTTGAATATGAGGGAGTATTTTTTGGTTAGTCCCATGATTGTAATCCAAATACGTGATTTTGATGTTGTATTAAGGGTCAAATGGTTACAATCACTAGGAATATTGACCCTTAATTTCCAATATATTTTCAAAATAATTTTCTTAGAAGGAAAGGAAATTGAGATTAAAGGTATCCAAAGGAAACTTGGTAAAGTGATAAGTTATAGTAACATGAAAAATTGCTAAAATGGGGACACCAAGGTGTAGTTACACAATTATGGTCATTAGATGTTCAAACATCTATATCCTATGCTCCAATGGATAATAAAAAAGTCATTAACAATCATGCCAAGGTATTTGGAGAAATTCCTAAGGGTCTTCCATCTGTTCGAGATCATGACCATTCTATTCATTTGCAACCTGGAAGTGTACCACCTAACATTAGGCCTTATACAAAAACCACATGAAAATTATTGTGAGATTGAACATATGGTTCAAGAAATGTTAGAGGCGGACATCATTCAACCTAGATAGAGTGCTTTCTCTTCACCAGTGGTGATGATTGTAAAAAAAGATGGTTCATGGTGTATGTGTCCAGATTATAAACAACTCAACAAAATGGAAATCAAAGATAAGTTTCCTATTCATATCATTGATGAATTGTTAGATGAATTGCATGGAGCATTTTTTTTTTACTAAATTGGATATTCGTTTTGGATACCGTAAAATTAGAATGAGGGAAGAAGACATTCACAAAATAGCCTTTAGAACACATGAATGACATTATGATTTTTTGGTTATGCCATTTGGACTTACAAATGCACCTTCAACATTTCAAAGCTTTATGAATTCTATTTTCAAACTCTTGGAAAATTTGTGCTACTATTTTTTGATGACATACTAATTTACAACAAATCTTGGAAAGAACATGTAAAACATCTTGGAAGGGTCTTGATACTTTTAGAAGAGCAACAAATATATGCAAAGCCTTCCACATGTGCCTTCGGGTTCAAGAAGTCAAATATTTGGGTCATATTGTATCAAATGATGGTGTCAAGGTGTATTCTAACAAAGTCAAAGCTATGAGGGAATGGCCAATCAAAAATACCTTGAAGAAATTCAGAGGGTTCTTAGTATTGACATGATATTACTATAATTTGGTCAAGAATTATGGTCAAATGGCAGCACCCCTAACAAAATTATTGAATAAGGAATCATTTTCTTGGACTAAAGAAGCAACTAGAGTGTTTAAAGAACTTAAAGAGGCTATATGTACCATTCCCATCTTGTGAAACCCGACTTCAAAAAATATTCATTGTGGAGTGTGATGCCTCATATCATGGCATTAGTGTAGTTTTGATGCAAGAAGGAAGACCCCTTTCCTTTGAAAATAACAAACTTAAAGGAAAGGACTTACTCAGAACCATTTATGAAAAATGAATATTGTCCATGCTATATGTAGTTAAGAAATGGCATCCACACCTAATAAGTAGACAGTTTAAAGTAAAATAGATCAAGATAGTCTGAAGTATCTCTTGGAGAAAATACGAGCTTCAAAAGAGAAACAAAAATGGTTCACAAATATGTTGGGTTATGACTTTGAAATTATATACAAAAGGGGAAAATTAAATATTGTGGTAGATGCACTCTTAAGGAAAGAGGAAGACAAAAATGGCTTTCTATGTGTTATTTCCATTCCACAATATGACTGGGTGGAAGAAGCAAGGATAGGATGGCAAAAAGATGAGAAGATATGCAAGATCGTTCAACAAATATAGGAGTACCCTAATGCAATAGAAAAATTTACATGGAAAAATGATTTTTTATGGTATCAAGATCGCTTATACTTATGTAATAATTATCAACTCAAACAGAAGGTCCTATTGGAATTATACACTTCTCCTATAGGAGGACATTCAAGGTTCTTGAAGACATACCATAGGATAAAGAAATATTTTTTTTGGGAAGGATTTAAAGAAAATGTGAAGACAATTTTTGTGGAATGTGTGGTATGCCTACAAAATAAAGGAGATACTATCAAGACCCCATGGCTCCTTCAGTCATCAGCCATACCAGGCCAACATTGGGAAGAAGTTTCAATGTATTTTGTTACAAATTTACCTAAATTTGAAGGAAAGAGTGTCATTGTGGAAGTGGTAGATCTAACGACAAATTATACCACTTTTTCTCCCTTGCTCATCCCTTTAAAGAAAGTATTTTGGCAAAATAATTAATGGAAACAATCCAAAAGCTACATGGAATAACAAATTTTATTGTAAGAGACAAAGATCAAATTTTCATGGGAAATTTTTGGACTAATTTCTTTTCTTGTTTAGGCACTCAATTGGCTCACAACTCATCTTACCATCTTCAATTTCATAGGAAAACTTAGATTTTCAATAAATGAAATATTGGGTGAAATGGATTGCCTCAGAAGAATGGTGGTACAACACATCCTTCCATAGTTCATAAAAAAGTGTCACCATTTATGGCACTTTATGGATATCATCCTCCATCCATCACATTACCCCTGAAAGGGACTATATAGGCTCAAGTAGTAGAGGACCACATCCAACACCAACAAGATATTCTCAAACTATTGAAGGAAAAATTGGTTATGGCACAAAATAGGATGAAATAACAACATATTAGTAATGCGGTGAAAGGGAATTTGAAGTGGGCGATTGGGTATTTTTTAGACTAAAGCCATATAAAAAAATGCCCCTAAAGCAACAAAATAGGGACAATAAATTAGCTCCGAGGTATTATGGCCCCTATAATGTGTTGTAGAGGACTGGAAGTATGGCCTACAAATTGGATTTTCCTGCATATTTACATGTACATCCAGTCTTCCATGTTTCTTGATTAAAGAAGGTATTCAATGATCAGATCCAATTGAAACTCTTCTTCCAGAGATTAATGAAGAAGGGGAAATAATATTAGAACCAATTTTTTTTTTGGAAACATGAACTAAGTAACTAAGAAATTAAGCAATTATTGGGTACCTCAACAAATGGAAGAACCTACCAGTGGAGCAAGGGACATTAAAAGATCATTTTTTCATGCATAAACACCCACATATAGTCAATTGTTGAGTAAAATGCTTATTTTAATAGGATGGGCATGTTAAGACCTCTATAAGCCCCATGCTAACCCAAAACCCTTATTAAGCCCTATATATTGAGTGATTACGTTTATATTGTTATATTGTTATGTAGGCTAGAACTCCTATAGATACACTAAGGAGACCTAGTCTTAGGATCATAAAATATAGTATTTCTCATTGTATTTATTGTAAAAGGAGGTTTCCCCATCGAAGTGGAGTATAATTGTTAGTTTCTTGTCATTTTTAAGGTGCAAGGGTCATAACACATATTGCCTCAATCAACCCCTTGTTGTAGCATTAACCATACTTCTTAATCTCTTCTGGGCATGAAACCTCTAGGCCATAATGATACAACATTGCCTCTAATGTTGCTACGCCATACCATATATTGATCACAGGTCAACAAGTTCCAAAGTTCCACCTCCATCATGTTCTCTTGTGCTACCTAGGCCACCTTGTTTTTCCTTCAAGCAAGCCTGCCCAACTACTTTTGAAGGAACATCTTGTGCCAAATAGATGGACAAATAAAAGTGGTCACTAGGATGATTGTGCGTATCTTTCACATGTACAACTCCAAGAGTCTACATACTTGTGATGAGATCCCTCCATATGTTCAATATAGTTGCAAAAGATCCCTACATAACTCTATTGGCCACAATATTTTTCATTTGTGCTTCAGGTTCCATCCATTAGCCATGATTGATGTAACACTCCCCAATCATATTCACTAGAAGAGTCCTCCCATGCTCAAGACGATGAATATAGAGAAATCACATTTGTGGAATGGATGTAACACCTCCAAAAATAGGTTCATGATATCCTACAAAAATTCAGTGCCAAGTACAAGCAACCACATGATCAACATTGGATTTCGCACAAGTTTCATGTTGGTCAAAATGTTGGTTTCATTTATAGAAAGAGCGCCTCAAAAGCACCCATATGAGGTTCAAACCACTTTGACGCGTACCTTATACAATCACAAAGGATGTGGATGATTTTCTTTTTATCTGATTATTCCCCCTTTCCTTGGCTTGCACCTAATATTTAACATGGAGTTTCTTTTACCATATTTCCACATTTATTGAACACCTCAAAGGTAGCCTGGAAATTGGCCACCATAAATCTTAATCCTAATTTCAATGAATAAGATATAGAAAATCATATCACAGACACCAAGTTGAAGGACACTCTAGAACATACATATCTATCAGATTGTTAAGGTAGGGCATCTTCTTCACTAAGGAAAGTGGCTCACCAAGACCCAAATTAAGCATAATTTTCCCCATTTGATAAGGGAACTTTGATGCAATGGTGATCTAGGTGGATATTGGTGGACACCTGCCAAGTCCACTTGGACCCCCACCATTGTTTCTTTTAGCTTTTCATTTTCCTTAATTGTAGCATAATTTACTATTTTTAGCAGTTTTTTGGGTCCTGGACTCCCAGAGCCGTTTTAAGGCCCTAAACATCGTTTTTTCAGAAAACAAGGAGCAACATGGGTCCATGGACCGATGTTGCTCTTCCCAAAGTTGTAGTTCCCATATAGATATTTCTAACGAGATATTGTGCGCATCAAATGGAGATCGTATGCCAAAGTTACGACCCCGGGAAGTTGATGTACCAAATTACACAAACGGGGCCCATAGTTTGGCGTTTCATCTTCTAGGGTTAGGTTTTTGGATGTTTATGGTTTTCCATTGTTTCGAAACAATAAATAGGCCTTCGAGCCTCATTGTAAGACAGTTTAGAGGCATGTAGCCACCACATCTCTTCTCAAAGATAACCTACTGTCGCCCTAGCTGGTTTATTTCCATTTATGTTTGTAAGCATATTTCAGTATTTTAAATTAATGAAATGAAGTATTATTTACGCTGCATCTATATGTTTATGGTTATCTCTATAATTTGTTGCGTTCATGTTTAAATCTGGATTAGTGGTATCAGAGCGGTCTGCTTTTTCTCTATTTTTATTTGCATGTCCCCAACGAGGTCGGGATATAAGGAGTTAGGGCTTGAAATGGTCAAACCTTTGCAAGACCAGCCACGCAAATCTCGACGGCCTCCCATGGTGGATGAAAAGAAAGATGAGGGGGCAGGAGATCCTATAAAAATCTTGCTCGAAGAAGCCCTCGAGTGACAAAGGAATGTGATGATGGACAACTTTTCCCAAATCCTTCAGCGGCTATCCAGGGGCGACGCATCGACTTCCAACAGATACTCTAGAAACGCCACACCATTTAAGGTACAAGTTAATTTTGAAATCACCATAGTCAAGGGTCAGATAGATGCAAATGTTGTCAATAAATGGTTAAATCTGTTAGAGGGTTATTTTTCTTTTCATGACTTTTCCAGTCAGGAAAAGATTATTTTCGCTCTTCTCAAAGCATCCCCCCACGTCAAGCACTGGTGGGAAACCTACTGTGAGTAGAAGGATGAAAGTATTAGCTCACTATTTTCGGCCACACCCACTTGGAATTCATTCTCGGATGCCATCAAGGAGTAGTACTACCCTATCGGAAGCTATGAGGATCAATACATAAAGTGGACCACGCTGCGGTAGGGAAGGGACCAAGATGTGCCGAAGTTTACCAATATCTTCCATACCCTTCGCACAAAGTTGGGTATCAAGGATTTAGGGTAGCATTTGATACTCAAATACCATGACTGCCTGCACAAATACATCTAGGAAGAAATATAATTCCTGAACATCTCCTTGCTCGGCACGACATACCAATATGTTGTCAAGGTCAAGCAAAAGTTTAAACAGAAGAAGCGAGACTTTGGATTTGCGAATCCAAAGCAAGGGAAAGGTGCCCCCAAACAGCAGAACAAAGGACAAAGCCAAGGTGAGGAGGCCCAAGACAACATGCCAAAGCTGCAAGCAAAGAACAGCGCCATGAAGCCAAAAAAGGACACGGGAAAGTGGTGTGAGTTACATAAGAGCTCCACTCACAACACAATTGAGTATCGGGTCAAGCAGTCACTGGTGGCCGAGCTAAAGGTTTCAGAATTAGATGCATGTTCTGACTCTGAGTCAGAACTCGACAAGGGGCATGACAAAGGGAAGCAGATTATCGATGCGGAGCCCAACACCACCATTGCCACCACGAAGATCCAGAAGGAGGAACCCGAAGATCCAAAGGAGGAAGAGCGTCTATTCCACTCTGAGATGTGGGTAAAGGGCTCCTCGCTATAGTTCATTATCGACAACGAGAGCCAAAAGAACCTAATTTCAGCAAAGGTTGTGAAGTGGCTGGGTTTACCTACCACAGCACATCCACAACCACACACCATCGAGTGGCTTCACCAAGGACGGGATCTCCCTTGAGCCAACAGTGTCGCCTTCCATACAACATCAAGCCCTTCACAGATGAGGTATTATGTGACATTGATCCCCTTGAAGTTTGTGATGTATTATTAGGACAACCATACTTGTGGAAGCGACATGCTATGTATGAATCAAGGCCTTGTGCTGTTATTGTTACTTTGGGAAATAAGTTGTACAAGATACCGGATGTAGCATTGCCTACTGCCATCTCTTTGGTTACTGCAAAACAATGCAGTAAGCTCATTTTTAAAAGTGGGAAATTTGTTTTCCTGATGATACGCCCTCAAGGAAAAAAGAAGGCGGTGGCCATGACCTCCAGATAGGCCCCCCCCACACGACAACTAGAGATGGACAAGGTCGTGGAGGAGTACGAGGACATCTTCACCTCCCCTGCAGGGGTTCCTCTACACTGTTAGGTCAAGCACTCCATCGAACTGACCCCAGGTGCGTCATTGCCCAATGGACCAATCTATCGGTGCTCCGTTCCAGAGAAAAATGAAATCAAGATGCAGATTTAGGAGCTGTTGCAGAAAGGTCACATCCGTTCGAGTTCATCACCCTGTGGGAGCTCGATCGTGTTGGTACAGAAGAAGGATGGGACTTGGAGACTCTGTATTGACTATCGGGTGCTAAACAATATCAATGTCTGTAATAGGTACCCGATCCCATGGATTAATGACCTCTGGACCAATTGAAGGGGGGCAAAATATTTCAGCAAGATCGATTTGAAATCAGGATATCACCAGGTACCACTGGAACCCTCCGATGTGTGGAAGACTACCTTCAAAGCCAAGGAGGGCCTTTTTGAATGGTTGGTTATGCCTTTCAGATTAACGAATGCTCCTGCAACCTTCATAAGGGTAATGGACAACATCTTGCGGCCATTCACCAACTCATTTGTAGTGGTATACTTGGATGACATCCTAATCCTCAGCCAAATTTGGGAAGAGCGCTTCCAACACATCCAACAAGTTCTCCAAACACTGCGGCAACACAAGTTATGTGCCAATTTGTAGAAATGCACTTTTGGCATGACCCAGGTTCAGTATCCAGGATACATTATTAATCTGAAAATCACTCGTGAGTGACCTCAGTTAATTAATTAATGAATAAAGGTATTACAGACTCATGTGTTGGTGTGCGTCTATGTTATTTTAGGCAATGGATCGATCAGATTGCAAAATACACACACACTGGAAAATGGAAAACAGTAAGGAAAGCACAGTAAGCAAATTCAAGAACACAACAATCAATAAGGAGTTCACCCTATTCTCTATGGCTACATCTCCGGTCCAGCTTTCAATGGTGGCCTTCTTTTATTGTGTCTTTAAAGCAGAGATTTACAATGAGGAGCTCAATTTGAGTCTCCTGAAACAGATAATGTTTGGTAGGGTGGTTCTTGGATCCCCCAAGCCACTAGAGTGCACAGACTCTTTTCCTTTCCAAGTCTTGACCCCTCTAGTCTTTAATGGGAGGAGCCCAACGTGGTACTCAATTCCTGACAAATCCTCTCAGGGATTGCTTGAACCTCTCAAGCTTTTTGTCTGCTCAATGTTGCCTAAGGTCAGCTCGGCTCTCTGTTTTTTGCTTCTTGCTTCACTGTCTTTTTTTTTTCGCCTTTTCTATCTTCTTTCTCTTCTCTGTCTCCTCTTTTCTATTCTATTCTTTGTCTTTTCATGGCTTAAAGCCAATTTGTCTTTGACTGTTCACTTCCTCTTCCACCACTTCGGTTCGCCTGCTGTTGTTCGCTTGGAGTTCCCTGCCTCTACGTCATCGCCAACGTCTCACAGGGAGGTGGCCACCTGTCCTCTCATGAACTGCGCCAGCTCTTCCTTGATGGTTCGGTTTTTCAGTTACATTGTGGAATGACTCATATGCCGACTCAATGGTCAAATCAGATGTCCAACTTTTCTATGTCGCGGCTTAATTCCCCTATCAAATTTGGTTTCTTCATCGGGCATAATCTCCGTTTCCAGATTTAGAACCCCCAGGTCCTACGGTGTTCGCTCATTTCGTGCGGTTGACTTGCTCGACCATTAGCGTGTGACAAGAGGCCGGTTTTCTCTCCCATCTACCGGACATGCATCGTGCACTGAATGGAATCACTCATTTTCTACCAAATCCGCTTACCGCCTGAGGATGCCTTCGATATTCCGCCAGTTTTGGAGCGCAGGACCCACCTTTCACCTTAGTACCTTCCCCACGATCCCCCGGCTTCCCATGCGATCGAGCGCTTCAGGGCTTTTCCTTCTCGAGGGGTTTTCCCCAACGATGCGCAATTAGAGCTAATCGTGCATCAGAAATGGCCTCTGTTTCCTGATCTGGGCTTCCCAGTGGCTAATTTTTGCCTCCTACACGGTCTCCATGGGCCTCGGTCAGCGCGCTTTGATTGAGGTCCTCGTCGTTCCTTGTTGGCTGCAAACTGCCACTTTCCAGAGGTCTCCCTGATCGCTCTTTGCATAAATTTTGAAGTCTGTCATGTTTTGATACAGTCATGGCACTTTGATAATCTTCATGGATTCAATTCAGATTAATTATTGATGAACAGGGGGTGCATGTGGATCCAGTCAAGATCCAAGTCATTCGTGATTGGCCATCTCCAACCACTCTAACAAAACTCCACAACTTTCTAGGTCTTTCCAACTTCTACCGCAGGTTCATGTTGGGATTTTCTGATATCACTTGGCACTTGAGTCAATTCACCAAGGGAGGAGCGAAAGCAAAATTCTTTTGGTCTAAATCTCAACAAAAGGCATTCAGAGAGTTGAAAGATCACCTCTGCTCGGCACCAGTGCTCGCATTACCAGACTTGCAACAACCATTTGAGGTTGAGACAAATGCCTCTGACTATGCTATTGGGGAAATCCTTACTCAACACGAGCATCCAATGGCATATCACAGTGAGACACTTTCAGACACAGTCTGGAAGTATCCCACTTATGACAAAGAGATGTATTCCATTGTGCAGGCCTGCCAACAATGGAAGCATTACATTTTGTGGAAGGAAACAGTCATCCACATAGACCACCAACCCCTGTAGTTTGTCTAGACCCAAGGGAAATTGTAAAATGATTGCCATCAGAAGTGGTCCACATACCTGCAACAGTTCCGTTTGAATATCAAGTATAAGAAGGGTAGCACCAATAATGTTGCAGATTGCCTCAGTCGACCACTGATCATGGCGTTAACCACCGTGCTCAACTCTTGTGGGCACGAGACTTCTGATTGGCCACTTCTATACAAAAGCAACCCAGAATTCGGCCACACATACTAGACACTCCTAGAGCATCAGCATGTTCCAAATTTTCACCTTTAGGATAGCCTGTTATGCCACCTAGGTCACCTTTGTGTTCCTTCAAGCGACCGTGCCAAGATGATTTGGGAAGCACACTACAGTCGGGCTGCTAGGCATTTCGGGGTCGAGAAAACGATGGCAGTACTGCAGAACTATTTCTATTGGTCGAATCTTTGATCGGATGTTGGGAAGTACATCAGATCATGCACTGCCTGCGCCATTGCCAAACCGACCATCAAGAAGCAAGGCCTTTATACCCCGCTGCCTACCCCTAGTCAACCTTGGGAATCCATCTCCATGGATTACATGACAGGCCTTCCTTCCACTAAGCATGGAAACTGTTAGCCTCCTATTGCAACAGGTGTTCATCTTTCATGATTGACATTTTTTACATGCCAAATACGTCATACTTTGCATGCTACAATGCTCCATATTTCCAGAAAGAGGTCAAAGAAGAGGCCATGAAAGTGTGCCAGTCTAAATGCCACTGCTGTATTCCAATTTTGATGACTTAACCATTTTTTGAAGAATGTTCTGTTAAGGGAAGTCCAAACAGCTTAATCTTGGCTTCCCTAGGTTTCAATTTCTTGCTTTAGAAATAGAGAATGAATATCTGTCCAAACAGCTTAATCTTGGCAGATTTGTAGATAGGTAGAGAATCAAAGGAGCCCAACTGCTTAATCTGGGCCCTTGGCAGAAATAAGTGCAGATTTAGATAGGAGGGCAGTCAAAAGAAAAATTGTAAAGCAGGGTCTACAAGTCTAAGTGCACCCAAACCAAAAGAAGAAAAAATGTTAGGTAAGTAGGCTGGGTAGGTAGTTTTGAGGTTGCAGAATGTTGATTTATGATCAATTTTGTGTTTCAAAGTGATATTTTACTACAGATCACAATTGTAAGGCAGTTTTTCATTTGGAGCAGGTCAAGCGAGGCATGTCTAACTCCCCCTCCTTCCAATTCCCTAAATCACTCACTAACTTCCCTAAAGAGGTCAATATCTACTTGAACCTCTTAGTTTCATCATGTTTCATAAAGCATTTGCCTAAGTAGAGATCTGCTTTACTTAGGAGTGCTGATATCTCTTCTACAAGTTCTATCCCCCCTAATAGCCTAAAGATTCACATACTTAGCGCTTTCTTCACACTTTCATATTAACTACTAATTCTTACTATGTAGCTCCCTATCTGTTCCCCCTTCCCCTACTAAAAATATGTTAATAAATCTCCCTATGTACATATTCCCATCCCCTGGCATTTTAGCCCTATAAATATCAGTTTGGGAAATGCCGAGTTCATCTGGGACTCAGCATTAGCCTACCGCATCCTAACCCTGGGATTAGCTTGACATCTGGTTAAGTTAAATAACCTTTTTCTCACCCCTTTACCCATAACGTTTCATCCCTTTTAACCCCTCGCGCTCACAGGTTCGGGCTTAGTTTAAAAAATATTTGATTAAATTATGATCCCGACGCTCAAACCCTGAAAAACCCACAAAAAACTCACTAAACCAAAGTCTAAACCCCCCCCACCGGCAACATTATACAAATTCAAATATTTGCGCGGGCCCCATCCATTATCCCTCCGCCGCCTCATCTGTTCCGCCAGCCGTCCAATCACCCGCGCCACAATCTACGGTGGGCGGGTCTTCTCATCTTCGAAGCCGCCAAGGGTTAACGCCTGGGAGATCAGTGGTTTTCCCGCCGTACTCCCGCCACGCATCGCCCTCCCGGCTGTGGTGGAGCCCCCTCTGCCGAAACCACCTACGCGGAAAGGCGGTGCGCCCGAAACCGGTTACCGCTCTCCCCCCTCCTGCGTCAGCGTGACGTCACCCTGCCACGTCACCATCCCGCGTCGGCCTCTTGCCACCGTGTCCTTGCCACGTAGCTGCCACCGTACTACCACATCACCTCCTCCTCCGTACCGCCACGTCACTCGACCGTACTACTGATGTCACCCCGCTGACGTCACCTTGCCACGTCACCGCCGTACTGGGACCCACCGCTGACATCATGCTGACGTCACCGTAAAAAAGTGCGAAAGGTGCAAATCGCAGCCTAGGAAGCCCAGAATCAGAATCTGAGGCAGTTTTTCATGCGCGATTAGCGCCTAATCGCACATGGCTACGGGAAATAGGCCGAAATGGAAAGCCCCTCACTGCTCGGCCTCCAGCAGGCCCAAAAGGCAAAAAATGACCAAAATTTCTTCGCGAGGCATAAAAAAAGGGGCAAACACAATTTTTAAAGCAACAGAGGGCCGAGCAGCATCCATAAAAGGTCGATAGGACAGTCTAAATCACTCAAAAGACATTAAATACGCCAGGTTCAGCGCCAAAGTGTATCAGAGGAAAGATGAAGCGGCAAAGAGTATCAGTTCAGCAACATCAAAGCAGGTGAAAATTAAAAGCCTCCATCAAAGTCAGCAGAGCAATTAAGGCCATTTAAAAACTTATTTGGTCGGGATTAGTGCACATTAAGGTCGGGATTAGTGCACATTAATGGCACCGAACAACAGCAGAATCAAGTTAGAGGTGGAGATAAAAGACAAATCACAGTTATTACAGAAAGATTGCACCAAGCCACCCAGGACAAACATTAACTCAGTTTGATACAGCTGCCCTCAGCACAGCTCAAAGATATTTTCATGCATTTATTTCTGGATAAGATTAGGTTAAAGTAATCATTTTCTTTTAGACCTGTTTAGGTAGGCTGTAATAGATTAATTTTGGATAATTTTCCCTATTTATACAACCCTCTGCATTGTAAAAATGGTTGGTTGGTTGATAATTTTCATTAGAGACACGCACTGGATATCTGAGAGGTTTTACTTAATCAAAGATTGCTGAAAAGCTTTGGAGGAATGACTGTCTGCTCTGTGTCTAATGGTTTGAAGAGTTGAATGTGGAATTCTTGTGCTGTAGTATGAATCAATAAGTGTTCCTTACCTCTGTTATTTCAATTTCACATATGCTCAAGTCACTGAACAAAGGATTGGTTTAGAATTTGCTTAGCTGCACTCTATGCTTAGTTTCTATGGCTTTTTAATGTTTTCCTCTTGATTTAGGCATAAATATGAATTCTGTTATGGCTCATGTTTGATCTATTTCACATATGAATGACTGTTATCTAGGAATTCTTAGCTGCTCCTAGATAGGGCTCATTAATCTTCCTTCTGCTAACCTGAATGAGAGATTCTTAATTGCCCCTCATTCCTTAGCCTTTAAATCCATCTCTTTTACCTTGAATGATTGTTTCATATGCAGCTGTCTTGCTCCATAATTCCCTCTTGTGACCAAGAAAACGCACTAGCAGTCCTACTCCTTGACTCCATGCCCAATGGTTCTAAAACTTTCATGCTATCTCTGCCTCTTTACTTGAAAGCATCATCCTTCCCACCAAAATCAAAACAAAACCCCTTGAACTCAATAACTAGCCTAAAAACCTTATCAACAAAGCTAAATCAGAAAGAGAGAGCCCTCTCTGATTGTAGGTGGGCTAGAACCTGCAGTCCAAAGATTGGTCTGTGGTTATCTCGGCCGTATCCTTTTGAGCTGACCAGAAGGACAACCTAAGTGATAACATAATGGTGACTCCGCTGGGGAACATCCTCAGTTAATTTCACAAATCAAGTTGGAAAAACTCCATGGGAACAAAAATCAGTTGTTCAAGTGCTGTCTATTCCTTAAAACTACAGATGAAGTCTGAATGTCGGCCAAGAAGCCTTTGAAACTATTCTTGCTTTGCATTTACAGGAGTAAATAAATGCTGCTTCAGTCAATCTTCATGTTAGTTTTAAACTGCAGATAGTTGTTCCAAAAATTTGATCAGTTCCTTGCTAATTCTAAAAAACATTCACAGAAAATACCAAAACAAATTAGAATCTGGCTCCCAAAAAGAATTCTCGTTATACTAGGTCAAATCCAGACCCAAATCCCCCGGCTGCTTTTGAAAATCCGAACTTAATCCCAAAGATCCTTAGGAAGCAAGAACAAAGAGAAGATTTTGCTGATAATAGTCCTGAAGCAGTTCACACAAGCAGTGTTCCAACCCCTGTCAAAGTTTTATTTCATTCAACCCCTGCTTCCCCTTGTTCATCATCTACTTCCCAAAGCACTCCTTCCACACCTCCATTCACTGCACATACTCTCATTACCACTACTGTTGTTACAGCTGTTCCAGTTGTCCCTGTTGTTCCTCTTGTTCCACCTATCCCTGTGAATATGGCTAATAGATATGCACCCCTGCAATTACCTACAAATACTGGGGCTATGCCTCAAGATTATCAAACTAAAATCACATATTTTGATGGAACTGGTACTTGCACAACCCTTCAGCATACCAAGAAGATGCAAGACTATTTTGAGAAATACGAAATAGATGATGATAGTGTGAGAATGAAATTTTTTGTTCAAAGTTTAACAGGTGATGTAAGAACTTGGTTCAGATCACTTGCTCCAAATTCTATAACCACTCCGGATGAGCTTTATCAATCCTTTACCAACAGATGGGAGAAAAATAAAGACCCCTTGCACATAGTAGCTGAATACGATACAATAAAAACAGGCCCTCAATAGTCTGTCCTAGATTACTGTGCAAGATTCAACAATGTCTATAATGCAATACCACAGAACCTAAGACCTCCACCTGACCTTGCCTTGTATAAATTCCCTGATGGATTCGACCCGGATATGGCATACCAGTTAAAAGAGAGATCCCCTCAAACCCTTGCAGACATGCAAAATGTTGCTGTTAGCGTAGAGTCTAACCTAATTGCCAAAAGAAACAAAGCTAGAATGGAGAGAAGAACCACCTTCAAAGAAGAACCCTCAGCCTTAGATCAGAAACTTGATGCTATTATCAGTGGCATGCAAAGGCTGGGAGATGGAGTGGAAAGTGTTGAGAGGAAATCATCATGGGAAGGACAATAGTCCAATACAATAAGGAACCCAAATTTTAGGAAAACGCAGAACACAAATGCTGGTAGGTCTAGCCCAGACCATGATATAAGACCCCCTTTTCATGAAAATTATGCGAAAGCATCTACATCTAGTGAGCCCACAGAGGACACTCACATGAACTTAGTGGATTCAAGGGCTGAGCAACAATTTTTCCTAACTCAACAAGACCAAGACGAGCATGACTTTAATCAATTTTAGACTAAGTCTGGTGAGCCTTTTGATTTTAAACAAGGCTATGATGCTGCTGTCTATGAGGTCTACAAACAATATAAGCTGAGAACTAGGACCATTGATATTTCTGAACATAGCAAACCAAAGGATGGCAAACAACCCAACAAGACTAAAGGCAAGGCCGTCATAACAGAACCAGCTGATATACCTGTCCCAAACCCACATCAAGTGACTGTAGAGGACATAACAGAAATGCAGCCTTCTATTGATCAGCCTTTGCCACCGTCTTCCACGAAAGAGAATTTGAACAGCATTCCAAAAAACCCTCCTAAAACAGAAAAACCGCAAGCAATTACTTCCCTTAACGCTGATAAACAAGACCAAATTGCTGATACTCCAATGGAAAAAGGGAAACTTGCCTCTCACAATACTAAAACCCAATCTGAAAAATCATTTGACTTAGAGGAAGAAATAGGTAAATTGAAGATATCCATCCCCTTGTCTGAACTTGCTAAACATGATGTGTATAGGCAACAAATTCAAAGATCACTTCTAATGCCAGAAGTCAAGGATGATGTCAATATTCTTGATGATCAGCCTGAGCTGTTGTTTGTTGAAAAGTGTGCAACAAGAAATGCTTGTTGAGAGTGCAACAAGATGATGGAGCTTAGTGAAAAGAGTCGCCTTCACTAAGTGGGCCCGCAGGCTATTTTTGGCGAAAGTCTATTTTTAGACTATGTCTATTTTTAGACATATGGATCATGTCTATGGATTGCAGGTTGTTGTTTATGGATGATTGGTCAAGTTCGGAAAAATAGATGGACTTCTATTTTTTATCAAAGTGTGAGTGATCAAAGTCTATTTTTAGACTGGTTGTCAAAAATAGAAAAGTCAAATATTATTGTCTCATAATAATATTTGGACTATAAACTTGATCTTATTCTCTTGGAGCACTTCAGTTTGAGCTACAAAGGTGGCACATGCAGCTTTCAGAAGGAAATACGCTTTTCTTATGAGTCAGTTGAGTTGTTGCATGCATGAATTCAGTTAGAACTCAATCAGTTGAGTTTGGTGGAGTTGATTGTGCAGTTGATGGAGTTGTGTTCAGTTTAGCTTTGTTAAACTAGTTGTATTTAGTCTAACTGATCAATAGACTAGAGATGAGTTGGGTGAATTAGTTATTAATTAAATCACAAGTTATTAACTCATAATGCAACTATAGAATACATCAGTTAACTCAGTTGCATGTCAGTGCATGTTCAGTTCAACAGGGACAAGTGGTAGAGAATCAGATTGTTATCAGTTGTGACTATAGTTGTGCACCAGATCTTGCACAATCAAGGGATTGAGTATGCCAATGAGTTTGCTCACGTATTTGCCCAGTATTGTAGCCTTTGCTCACGTCCAACAAAGTGTGAGTGATTATTTTGAGGTGAAATACGAGTTTGGTGAGCCATTCTCATCAGTTCTTGAGCAGGTATTGAGCTGGAGAGGCAGGCAAGCAGTGGAATAGATTTGGAGATCAGATCTGAGCTGTATTGTGTGTAACAGGTGGAGCTGGTACTGGATTTCTTGTGATAAGCATTGTACTTTGTAATGTTACATGATTCAATCAATATAATATACAGATAGTGTGGAGTTTTTAGCGAGATGCTTTCCCCGGGATACATACTGTGTTTATGAGTTTGATTGATGCTTCTATGTGTGCCTGTGAATGTTTCTGCTTCTATAAATTGATGATCAACGTAGAGGAGATTATGTATTATACATGTTCCGCTTATAATTGTATGATCAGGATAATCTCTGTGAATATGTGTTAAATTATTCAAAATTTCTACATGGTATCAGAGCTATATGATTTGTAGAAAAAATTTCTACACTGTTCGGTCCAGAAGTTAATGGAAAATCAACATATGGATCTGTCTTACCCTTTTATGTCAGTTTACATATACATGACAAAGTCTGCACAATGCTATGTTTGACTCAGGCGCCTCACACAACCTTATGCCCAAAGCTGTAATGGAAAAACTGAACCTTGATGTTACAAGACCCTACAAAGATCTATTCTCCTTTGACTCAAGTCAAGTCAAGTGTTTAGGCCTCATCAAAGACCTGTGTGTCTCCTTAGTCCAATTTCCTAACAAGAAAATCCTCATGGATGTGGTGGTTGCTGACATTCCACCAAAGTATGGCATGCTATTGTCAAGATCTTGGGGAGCAAAACTCCAAGGATCCCTCCAATTATATCTCTCTTATGCCACTATATCTATCTTTGGGCAACCAAAGAGACTATATAGAGAAACACTGATGAAGTATGTGGTAACCAGTGAGAGCAAGCCTGAAAATTTTCCCATTTACTCAATCCATTCTGATATGGATTCTTTTATTTTATTTAATGATGAAACAAATCCTCCCATTGATGGCCAGCCATTGGCTTTAGAACTGAACACACACATCAATGAAGAATTGGTTGCCCATACTGATGAAACTGTCAAAACAGTTAATGCAACCAGCATGCTAGAAGAACCTCCCAAAATAGAAAATTCAAATCTGTCCACTGCAAGAATGACTGAAACTCTTGACACTAACCACAAGCAAGAAATCACATGGTATTTAGAGTTTGATGGCTTTGTCAACAAGTTAGGAGTAGAGGTAGGTGTCTGGATTCACAATACACATAACAATCATGCAGAAGGCCATGCCTACAGACTAAATTTCAAATGCACCAATAACATGGCAGAGTATGAGGCTCTCCTCCTAGGCCTTAAACTGCTCAAAGCTCTAGGAGCTGAAAAAGTGTCCATTTTAGGTGACTCTGATTTAATCATACAATAGATGAAAGGTAACTTTGCTACCAATGACAATAGAATGAGGGCCTATAGGACTGCTGCCACTAGTATACTCAATGCATTCGCTGAATCCAAGCTTGCCAAGATTTCAAGAGAGCATAACATTCATGCACACAGCCTAGCCACTTTTGCTAGTACATGCAAGCTCCCCTTTGAGCCAAATCACCATTTTACTGCTAAGATAAAACATAGGCCTGTTGTCCCAAATAATGTTAAACATTGGCAAGTGTTCGAAAATGATGCCCAGATTAACAATTTCCTCACTCTTGAGCATGAGTTTTCAAAAATTAACATTGACATGGATGCTATGATGGATGAAAAACAACGAACAAATGAAGGTCAGCAGGCTGTAGCACCTATAACAGCCAAATGAATGCTAAAACCAACTATTTTTGATAATAAAAACATAGAAAAGCTGAAACAGATGCATTGGGAAGAAATAGCCGAAACAGAGGTTGAAATCGTTGATCTGAAAGATAACCTTCTCCCTGCTGGCCTCACTCCATTAGAAGATATGTTTGATGCTAATGATGTTCCCAAGAAGCCAAAAATCCAACCCCTAAACGCTGTTGTAGAGGAACATAACATCGGAACAGCAGAGAAGCCCAAAATGATCAAATTATCCAAAAATTTGCCACCTGATTAAAAGCCTAAATATGTTGATTTATTCAAAGAATTCCAAGATGTATTTGCTTGGAGTTATGAGGACTTGAAGTCCTATGACACCTCAGTAATCCAACACACCATTCCCTTAAAACCAAACCAAAAGCCCTTCAAGCAGAAACTGAAGAGAATCAATCCTATGCTTCTCCCTCTGATTGAAAAGGAAGTGAAAAGAATGTTTGAAGCAGGTATCATAGCACCCATCAGATTTTCCGAATGGGTATCCAATCTTGTTCCCACAAGAAAAAAGACAGGTGAGATTAGGCTATGTGTAGACCTAAGAAATTTAAACCAAGTCTCCGTAAAAGACCACTACCCCTTGCCCAAAATGGATCATATTCTGCAGAGAGTAGTGGGGTCATGTAGAATTTCTTTGCTAGATGGCTTTTCAGGTTTCAATCAAATACTGGTTCACCCAGATGACCAAGACAAGACTGCCTTTACCACACCGTGGGAACATTTAAGTATGTGAAGATGCCTTTCAGACTTAAAAATGCTGGTGATACCTTTCAAAGGGCAATGGACATTGCATTTTCCAAGGAAATACATGATTTCCTAGTTGTCTACCTTGATGACTTAACCCCCTTCTCCAAATCTGATCAAGAGCACCTAAAACATTTGAGGCAAATATTCATGACATGTAGGAAATATGGCATTTCCTTGAACCCCAAGAAGTCCCTCTTCGGCCTTGAAGAAGGCAATCTTCTTGGCCATATCATATCAAAAGATGGGATTAGAATTGATCCTGAAATAATCCAAGCCATCCTCCAAATCCCATATCCAAGGAACATAAAAGAGTTGCAAGCATTCCTTGGGAATATGAACTTCCTAAAGAGATTTATCCTAAATCTAGCTGAGCTGATAAGACTGTTAAGCAACATGTTGAAAAAGGATGCCAAGGTAATATGGTCTCTTGAAACCAAACAAGCCTTTGAGGGCATAAAATCTGCCTTAACCCAAGCCCCTATCCTCACAAGTCCACAATTTGATAGGGACTTTATCATATTTTCTTTTGCATCTGATCACACCATAGCTGTTGTCCTTTTGCAAAAGGATGATCAGGGAAATGAAAAGCCAATTGCATTTTTCAACCGAGCCTTAAGAGATGCCCCTTTGAACTACCAAATCATGAAAAAGAAAGCCTATGCCCTTGTTAAGGCCATCAAGGATTTCAGAGTCTACATTTTATTTTCACATGTGATTGCCTATGTCCCAAATGCTGTTGTAAAAGACATATTAACCCAAGAGGGATTAGAGGGCAAAAGAGGCAAATGGATTGCAAACATCCTTGAATATGACATAGAAATAAAACCAACCAAGCTCATAAAGGGACAAGGTTTAGCCAAACTGATGTCCGAAACAAACTTTCAAGCCTTAGACATTAACCAATTGGACAATGAACAGGAGCTGGCGACTCCACAGATCAGTGAAACCTTTTTGCAATCCCCATGGTATGCTGATATATGCTTTTTATTGTTAAACATGTTTGCTCCCCCAGGATTGTCCAGAAACAAGAAAAGATTTTTAAAGATGAAAGCTTCGAAGTTTTGTGTCATAGATGGTGCTTTATTTTGGAAAAATCATGAAGCTATATTGCTTAATTGTTTAACCATGAGTGAAACTAACAACGTCATGAAAGAATTCCATGCAGGTGACTGTGGAGGACATCTATATTGGAAGTCCACTGCTGATAAAATTTTAAGGGCTGGTTTCTATTGCCCCTCTCTTTTTGCAGATATAAAGAAATTTGCCATTTCATGTCACAAATGCCAAATCTTTGAGGGCAAAAGAAAGTTGTTGCCCCTGCCCCTTAAACCCATCTCAACTGGAAATCCTTTTCAACAATGGGGTCTTGACTTCATTAGAGAAATCCATCCCTCCTCCTCAGGCCAGCACAAATGGATTCTAATGGCCACCGACTATTTCACTAAGTGGGTTGAAGCCATCCCATGCAGGCAAGCTAATGACACCATCATTATCCAATTCCTTGAGTGCAATATCCTTTCTAGATTTGGCTGCCCTGAGAAGATCATTACTGACAATGCCGCTGCTTTCAAATCCAAAAAGATGATCAACTTTGCCATAAATTTCATATTACCTTGGGCCACTCTACGGCCTATTACCCTCAAGGTAATGGCCTATTACCCTCAAGGTAATGGCTTGGCCGAATCCTCAAATAAAAGTCTCATTAATATTATCAAGAAGATCTTAGAAGAAAACATGAAGAACTGGAATAAAAAGCTCACAAATGCCCTATGGGCAGACAAACTTTCAACCAAGAAATCCATTGGGATGAGCCCTTATGAGCTAGTATATGGCATGGAGGCCAGATTTCCTTCATCTTTGGGCATCCCTACTATCAAACTGTTACAGGAGATTCAGGCTGAACCAAATGACATTCAACGAAGAATCAATCAAACCATTCATCTTCAGCAAACCAGAGAGCAAGTCTATGACAGAGCTCAAATTTTGCAAGAAAAGCTCAAAAAGATGTTTGATAAGAGAGCTAAGGCTGAGGATTTTTACATCGGAGATAAAGTTCTAAGGTGGGATTCACGAAGAGAAGACAAGGAAAAACATGCAAAATTTGATTTTTTATGGAAAGGGCCATTTGTTATTTCTGCTGTTTAGGGGAATAACACATATTTTCTCAAATCTCTAGAAGGCAGCACTGCTGAAGAAGGCCCTGTTAATGGCCGAATGTTAAAACATTACCATGATCCCTTTTAAAGGGATACAATGCAGCTCTGTACATATTTCTTTGTACATTGATATTTGTATATATCAGCACTTTGTTTTTATTTTTTGTATAAGCAGTCTGAGTGTTAGAGGAGCAGCAACAAAGTTTGCGAAGACATAGTTAATGCAAGAATTCCATTTTTTTAAGGCTCTATCTCTGCATTAATCTCAGCAAAACAGCAAGAGTAGCACTGTCATATCACAGAAATTCATGGTAAAAGAAAAACAGTGTGCAGCTTACAGTCTTCAGTCAAACAGTATCAATAGGAGAGGAGCAATCTTTCAGCAACTGTTTCTAGACCAAAGCCAAAAGAAACACATCAGTTTTGATCTATATTTTTCAAAGGCACAATGCTCAAGCAATATTGTACATAACATTAAGCACACAGAAGAAAGCAGGTGATGCTATACAGTTCACAGTAATTCAGTTGAGGAGAGAGCTGTTCATATTTCAAAGTTTCACACTCTTAACAGCCAGCACAAAGAAGTTTTTTCAGTCTACAGCAACAATAGAAGATCAAGGCAGTCTGACCTACTGTTCTTGGCTTTTCACAAGGAAAAGCCATCCCCAAGTGGAGCCACTGTTAGCCTCCTGTTGCAACAAGTGTTCATCTTTCATGATTGCCATTTTTTACATGCCAAATATGTCATACTTTGCATGTTGCAATGCTCCATATTTCCAGAAAGAGGTCAAAGAAGAGGCCATGAAAGTGTGCCAGTCTAAATGCCACTGTTGTATTCCAATTTTGATGACTTAACTATTTTTTGAAGAATGTTCTGTTAAGGGAAGTCCAAACATCTTAATCTTGGCTTCCCTAGGTTTCAATTTCTTGCTTTAGAAATAGAGAATGAATATCTATCCAAACAGCTTAATCTTGGCAGATTTGTAGATAGGTAGAGAATCAAAGGAGCCCAACTGCTTAATTTGGGCCCTTGGCAGAAATAAGTGCAGATTTAGATAGGAGGGCAGTCAAAAGAAAAATTGTAAAGCAAGGTCTGCAAGTCTAAATGCACCCAAACCAAAAGAAGAAAAAATGTTAGGTAAGTAGGCTGGGTAGGTAGTTTTGAGGTTGCAGAATGTTGATTTATGATCAATTTTGTGTTTCAAAGTGATAGTTTACTATAGATCACAATTGTAAGGCAGTTTTTCATTTGGAGCAGGTCAAGCAAGGCATGTCTAACTCCCCCTCCTTCTAATTCCCTAAATCACTCACTAACTTCCCTAAAGAGGTCAAGATCTACTTGAGCCTCTTAGTTTCATCATGTTTCATAAAGCATTTGCCTAAGTAGAGATCTGCTTTACTTAGGAGTGCTGATATCTCTTCTACAAGTTCTATCCCCTCTAATAGCCTAAAGATTCACATACTTAGCACTTTCTTCACACTTTCATATTAACTACTAATTCTTACTATGTATCTCCCTATCTGTTCCCCCTTCTCCTACTAAAAATATGTTAATAAATCTCCCTATGTGCATATTCCCATCCCCTGGCATTTTAGCCCTATATATATCAGTTTGGGAAATGCCGAGTTCATCTGGGACTCAACATTAGCCTACTGCGTCCTAACCTTGGGATTAGCTTGACATCTGGTTAAGTTAAATAACCTTTTTCTCACCCATTTACCCATAACGTTTCATCCCTTTTAACCCCTCACGCTTACAGGTTCGGGCTTAGTTTAAAAATATATTTGATTAAATTATGATCCCGGCGCTCAAACCCTGAAAAACCCACAAAAAACCCACTAAACCAAAGTCTAACCCCCCACCGGCGGCATTATACAAATTCAAATATTCGCGCGGGCCCCGTCCATTATCCCTCCACCACCTCATCTGTTCTGCCAGCCGTCCGATCACCCACGCCACAGATCTACGGTGGGCAGGTCTTCTCATCTCCGAAGCCACCGAGGGTTAACGCCCGGGAGATCGGCGGTTTTCCCGCCGTACTCCCGCCACGCGTCACCTTCCCGGCTGTGGCGGAGCCCCCTCTGCCGAAACCACCTACACGGAAAGGCGGTGCGCCCGAAACCGGTTACCACTCTCCCCCCTCCTACGTCAGCGTGACGTCACCCTGCCACGTCACCATCCCGCGTCGGCCTCTTGCCACCATGTCCTTGCCACATAGCTGCCACCGTACTACCACGTCACCTCCTCCGCCATACCGCCACGTCACCCGGCCGTACTGTTGATGTCACCCCGCTGATGTCACCCTGCCACGTCACTGCCGTACTGGGACCCACCGCTGACGTCATGCTGACGTCACCGTCAAAAAGTGTGAAAGGCGCAAATCGCAGCCTAGGAAGCCCAGAATCAGAATCTGAGGCAGTTTTTCATGCGCGATTAGTGTCTAATCGCGCATGGCTATGGGAAATAGGCCGAAATGGAAAGCCCCTCACCGCTCAGCCTCCAGCAGGCCCAAAAGGCGCAAAATGACCAGAATTTCTTCGCGAGGCATATAGAAAGGGGCAAACACAATTTTTAAAGCAACAGAGGGCCGAGCAGCAGCCATAAAAGGTCGATAGGACAGTCTAAAGCACTCAGAAGACATTAAAGAGGCCAGGATCAGCGCCAAAGTGTATCAGAGGAAAGATGAAGCAGCAAAGAGTATCAGTTCAGCAACATCAAAGCAGGTGAAAATTAAAAGCCTCCATCAAAGTCCGCAGAGCAGTTAAGGCCATTTAAAAACTTATCTGGTCGAGATTAGTGCACATTAAGGTCGGGATTAGTGCACATTAATGGCACCGAACAGCAGCAAAAGCAAGTTAGAGGTGGAGATAAAAGACAAATCACAGTTATTACAGAAACACTGCACCAAGCCACCCAGGACAGACATTAACTCAGTTTGATACAGCTGCCCTTAGCGCAGCTCAAAGATATTTTTATGCATTTATTTTTGGGTAAGATTAGGTTAAAGTAATCATTTTCTTTTAGACCTGTTTAGGTCGGCTGTAATAGATTAATTTTGGATAATTTTCCCTATTTATATGACCCTCTGCATTGTAAAAAGGGTTGGTTGGTTGATAATTTTCATTAGAGACTTGCACTAGATATCTGAGAGGTTTTACTTAATCAAAGATTGCTGAAAAGCTTTGGAGGAATGACTGTCTGCTCTGTGTCTAATGGTTTGAAGAGTTGAATGTGGAATTCTTGTGCTGCAATATGAATCAATAAGTGTTCCTTACCTTTGTTATTTCAATTTCACATATGCTCAAGTCACTGAACAAAGGATTGGTTTAGAATTTGCTTAGTTGCACTCTATGCTCAGTTTATGTGGCTTTTTAATGTTTTCCTCTTGATTTAGGCATAAATATGAATTCTGTTATGGCTCATGTTTGATCTATTTCACATATGAATGACTGTTATCTAGGAATTCTTAGCTGCTCCTAGATAGGGCTCATTATCTTCCTTTTGCTAACTTGAATGAGAGATTCTTAATTGCCCCTCATTCCTTAGCCTTTAAATCCATCTCTTTTACCTTGAATGATTGTTTCATATGCAGCTGTCTTGCTCCATAATTCCCTCTTGTGACCAGGAAAACGCACCAGCAGTCCTACTCCTTGACTCCACGCCCAATGGTTCTAAAAATTTCATGCTATCTCTGCCTCTTTACTTGACAGTATCATCCTTCCCACCAAAATCAAAACAAAACCCCTTGAACTCAATAACTAGCCTAAAAACCTTATCAACAAAGCTAAATCAGAAAGAGAGAGCCCTCTCTGATTGCAGGTGGGCTAGAACCTGCAGTCCAAAGATTGGTCTGTGGTTACCTTGGCCGTATCCTTTTGAACTGACCAGAAGGACAACCTGAGTGATAACAGAAACGACTGTGTTTTTGTGGTCATCAACAGGTTCTCGAAGATGGCCATTATGGTGGCTTGCAAGAAGAATATCACAGAAGAAGCCACTGCTAAACTCTTCTTTGAACAAGTGTGTTTACACTTTGGGATCCCACAGTCTATCATTTTAGATCAGGACAATCGGTTCCTGAATACATTTTGGTCCAGTCTCTGGTCGATGCTGGACACCAAACTCACTAAGTCCACAACCTTCCATCCTCAAACTGATGGCCAGACAGAGGTTGTCAACAGGATGATCATACACATTATGTGCATGTACAACTCAAAGCATCCACGCACATGGGATGAGAGCCTCCCTTATGTTTAGCGCAACTACAACTGGGCACTCCATAGCTCGACTGACCACAACCCTTTTTAGGTGGGCTTGGGATTCAAGCCACTATGTCCCATTGATGTGGCCATGCCATTTGCAACTACTCACGCAAATCCAGCTCATGTATAGTCTGAAAAAGATAAGGAAAACAGCTTCATTGAGCACATCCAACATATTCGCCAGCAGGTCCATGACATTCTAGAGAAATCAAATGCCAAGTACAAGTAGTGACATGATCAACAGCAGGTGCCACACAAGTTTCAGGTGGGCGACAAAGTCTGGTTGCATATGTAAAAGGAACGCCTTACCAGAGCCTATCGGAAACTCAGACCACTCTGATATGGTCCTTCCACCATTACTAAGGTTGTGGGAGACAATGAATTTGAGCTCAACATTCCCCCATTCCTTGGCCTACACCCAGTGTTCAATGTGGATCGCCTTCGGTCATACTTTCCACCATTACTAGACACATCCGACATTGCATAACAACTCACACCCACAGAGTTAAATCCAGATTGCATGGAGCAAGTTGCAACTGATCAGATCATGGACACACAAATCAAGCACACTCGCTAGCAGAATATCCAACTGTATCGAGTTTTCAAAGAAGGCCAACTCCTTCACCAGGGCAAGTGGCTCACCAGGGACCAAGTTCAGCAGAAGTTTCCTCATCTCATGGAGGAACTCAACGTAATGGGGACCATTGCTTTCTAAGGGGGGAGGAATGATCCAGATGGATATTGGTGGCCACCTACCAAGTCCACTTGGACCCCCACCATTGTTTCTTTCAGCTTTTCAGTTTCCTTAATTGTAGCACAGTTTACTATTTTTAGCAGTTTTTCGAGTCTTGAACTTCTGGAGCCTTTTTTTGGGAAAACTAGGAGCAACATGGGTCCATGGACTGATGTTGCTCTTCCCAAAGTTGTAGTTCTCAGATATATCTTTCTAAGGAGATATTGTGTGCGTCAAATGGAGATTGTATGCCAAAGTTTCGACCCCAGGAAGTTGATGTACCAATTTACCCAAACGGGGCCCACAGTTTGGTGTTTCATCTTCTAGGGTTAGGTTTTTGGATGTTTAGGGTTTTCCATTGTTTCTCAACAATAAATAGGCCTTCGAGCCTCATTATAAGACAGTTCAGAGGCATGTAGCCACCACATCTCTTCTCAGAGATAAGCTATCATCGCCCTAGCTGGTTTATTTCCATTTATTTTTGTAAGCATACTTCAGTATTTTACATTAATGAAATGAAGTATTATTTCCGCTACATCTCTGTGTTTATGGTTATCTCTGTAATTTGTTGTGTTCCTATTTAAATCAAGATCAAATGGACTCCATTTATTCCTAAGTGGAGGAGGAATAATCCAGGTGGATATCAATGGCCACACACCTCTTCCACTTACTTAACAATTCATTATATGCTTGGTGTATTTCTATTCTTTTTTGGGTCTGAAACTTTTGGGGCCATTTTGAGGTCCTAAATGATTTTTTTGGTGATTCGGGGGTTTAGAGGTTTCCATGAAATTCCATAACCCTAGCCAAGAAATTTAATCCTCAGATAGTTCTTTCCAAAGGGCTAATGTGTGCCCCAAATTGACATTGTATGCAAAATTTGCACCCCCAAGAAGTTGATGTATCAACTAACCCAATTTGGGCCTACAAACCCTTTAGTGATTAATTTTCTAGGGTTAGGGTCTTGGACCCCCAGGGTTATTATTTATGTTTAAAGTTCATTATTTCAGCCTCTTATAATATATTTTGCAAATTTTTGTAGCCAACATTTCTCTCCCTTTAGAGATTTTTACGACCATTCTTGCCAGTTTTTGTTCTATAATATTTTGTATTTTATTTATCAATAGAAGTCAATATCTATTATATCTATTTGTGTTAGGCCCCTATACTACTAGTTTAACCCATTATTGTTATAAGTACAACCCCCTTATTATATTGATGTACCCATGTAGTGCCCATATTGTTACTATTGTGCCCCATAGAATCCCACTATTGTTATTATTGTGCCCTTACATTATTATTGTTATGTCGGCTCTGATTATATTATGACCCCTTGGACTCCTATATATAGAAAGGAGTTATATTCATTTGTATCATCCAAGAATTGTTCAGTTATGTAATGTAAAGGAGGTTTCCCCCTCGAAGAGGCTAAATTCTAAGGTGTTGATCTATCTTTTCTATCTTTTTGTGAGCTGGTTTCATAACATTTGGCATCAGAGCTTTGGATTCTAGGGTTTCGCTGCTCCAAATAGGTCATCGTGGAATTTTCGCTATAACCTTTTTTCTGTGATGTTTCAGAAGCAAAAAACAAAACTCAATTGAGATGAAATCACATTGAACCTCGAATCCAAATTTCAGAGCTTTTTGCACTATATTTGCAGAGACATGATCTGAGGAAGTTGGTCTTTTTGCAGACTCCTGAATTACATTCCAAACAGGTGACCTGGGGAAAATCGTCATAAATTTCTCTCTGAGCATCGGATTGAAATTTCGTAAGAAGGTACAAAAAGAGGACGGACTATAGTTTCTTGTATATATTTTTCAGAGCCAAAGGTCGAAACAGTGACACGTGGCACGTCGTACAAGTTCGCTCTACTGAACTAGTCTATAATCAGGTCACTGTGGGAGATTTCGCATAACTCTTCCTTGGAGAATCCAATTTGGATCAGACTGGTTGCATTGGAAAGAGGACATAGAGGGCTACTGCAAGTAGCAATTTCAGAACTTAAAGATCCGAAAATACAAAGTTACAGTCGTTTCAAGATCGAGCTCCTAAAATCAAGAAAAAGCAAGATGAGGAAGTTTGATGGCAAGGATCCGGTAAATTGGATACTTTAGATGGAGCAATATTTTGATCTACATGGTGTACCACTATTACAAAAGGTATGTATTGCATCTTCATATCTAGAACCGGATCAATTTTTACGGTATAAAGGAATTTGTTCTCGTAAACAACTTGTTACATGGTCAATTTTCGCAAAGGAAATGATAGCACATTATGAGGATACAAAGAGCAACAACTTCTTTAGAGCAACACCTCAACAATTGGAAAGAGTAAAAGGGCTTTGTGACATAGTGGAAAGTAAAATCATGGCAACAAGGAAGTCTACCCCTCACAACTATAAAGATGGAAGTGTTGTTTCTCCTAGCCTTCCACAACCTACAAGGGTTACACCACAACAATTGAAAGAAAAAAGAGAAAAAGGGTTTTGTTACAATTGTGATAGCAAATGCACTAAAGGTCATAAGTGTGCTGAGAAGAAATTATTTTACATAGAGTATGAAGAGGAGGAAGAAAAGGATCAAGAAACATCAAAAGAAGAGGATATACACCAGGACTCAACCCCAGAGAACGAAGAAATGAATCAGACCATATCTTGTAAAGCATTGGCAAGAATTACCACTCCTCAAACTCTCAAGATAGAAGGACATATCAAGAAGAAAAGGGTGTAGAAGTGAAAGATCACATCGAGAAAGAAGAAATGAATCCAACCATATCTTCTAATTCATTGGTTGGAATTACCACTCCTCAAACTATCAATATAGAAGGACATATCAAGAAGAAAAATGTTCAAGAAGTGAAAGATCACATCGAGCATCAAGAAATGAATCCGAGCATATCTTGTAAAGGATTAGAAGAAATTACCACTCCTCAAACTCTAAAGATAGAAAGACATATCAAGAAGAAAAAGGTTAAAGCAGTGAAAGATCACATCGAGCATCAACAACAAGTTCTCCAACTTTTAAAGGATAACGCCACTTTGGTGCAAAATCAAATGAAACAACAAGTAGATCAACATCATAGTGAAAAATGTTTTGATGTAGGTGATCGGGTATTTTTACTGCTACATCTCAAGCAAGCTATTTATGAGAAGGAAATGTTGGCAATACTACATGCACTTAAAAAATGGCGACCTTACCGAATGGGAAGACACTTCAAGGTAAAAATGGATCATGATAGTCTTAAATGCTTTTTAGAAAAACTATTATCTTTAGAAGAACAGAAAAAATGTGTCACAAATATGTTGGGTTATGACTTTGACATCATCTATAGAAAATGGAAGCATAATTTTGTTGCAAATGCACTCTCAAGAAAGGATGAGGATGTGGAAGCATTGTTTTGTGTTATTTCTATTATCCAACTAGATTGGATAAACGAAGCAAGGGATGAATGGAAGAAGGACGAAGAAGTATGGCCACTTATTCAAAAGTTGCAAAAGATCCCAATTCAAACAATATTGCTAGAAATTGAAGAGGAAGGAAAAATCATATTGGAACCTAGAGCAGTCACAAAAACAAGAAACTAATAGCTACGAAATCGATCAATTTCAGAGTATCTCATCAAGTGGAAGAACTTACCTGCTGAAGACTCCACATGGGAGGACAAGAATTTTATACAGAAGCATCAAGAACTACTCAAGCGTTGAGGACAACACTTTTTTAAGGAGAGGGGCATGTTAGGCCCCTATACTACTAGTGTAACCCCTTATTGTTATTAGTAAACCCCCTTATTATATTGATTTACCCATGTAGTGCCCATATTGTTACTATTGTGCCCCATAGAAGCCCACTATTGTTATTATTGTGCCCTTACATTATTATTGTTATGTCGGCTCTGATTATATTATGACCCCTTAGACTCCTATATATAGAAAGGAGGTCTTTTCATATCATCCAAGAATTTTTCAGTTATGTAATGTAAAGGAGGTTGCCCCCTCGAGGAGGCTGAATTCTAAGGCGTTGATCTATCTTTTCTATCTTTTTGTGAGCTGGTTTCATAACAATTTGTGTGTGTTACATTTCCTTTCCTACCATTCTTTTCATTCCATGTACAACTTGTATCAATCCAATTTCATTTTCTGCTTACCCTTATCATGTTTCTTTGTTGCAACGTGTTTCCCTTTTGAACTGTGTGATGCAATGGGAGTTTAGTCAAAGAATGGTGAGATTAGTTATACATAATAGTTAGTCATTGTTGTTTGGCATGTGGGACGTCGAAATTGGTGAAAAATATCACATGGGTGGAGCCAAAGCCATATTGTCTAGGGTTAGTGTCATCATCACTTGGTGTGATGCGAAGTCGAGCAATGGGTACAAGAAAGGGGCTTGAGTGATTGCATGAGGTATGTATGGTGTAGCACTTGTAGTCATGATGTCTAGCTCCACATTTGGTGGAGGAATCTATCACAATAGTTCTATGGGAGAAGTGGTTACTAAAAAATAGGGTCAAAGCTAGAATTAGGCATCACGGGAGGGTCTCCAGGGTATGTACAAAGGAATGAGAACTCTTTAAAGATTTCCAATTTGAATTTTGTGAAGGAAGGGACAATTTCATGTAATGATCCAACAAGTGGTAACACATTATCTATCGAGGGTGAGGACTAAGGTTTGTAATGTGTCATTTCGTATATAATGATGATATTTCCATTGTGGGGAAAGCTCATTATGCATAGTACTGAAGAGGTTATATCCTCCATGGTTTACATTAAATTCATCCAAACAAAATATTGTAATCCAAAGGGGCATGAAGGACCTCAATATATATAAGGATAGTTTTTCCTACAAGTTATACAAGTACATTTTGGTAGAAGCCAACTGACTGTGAAAGATGACTATCATATTCTCTCAAGGTTATGGATAAAATGATGAGTTCAAGGGATCCAATTTTCTGCCACATGGTTTTAGACATGATGCATGTGGATGCACACTCATCAATGATGCAATAGTTGATGGAAAAATTACAAATGCTAATAGGGATTTGGAAGGTGACTAGTGATGGGAGTTGTAGTTCTAAGTTATTTAATTCAAAATTTATTAGATGTGAATCATAAGGGTCTATTGTCCCCAAAGAAAAGAGTATAGCCTTCCATTATGTGGGGAAATTTTAAAGAACCTATAATGCTGACATGGAAACAAGGAATTGAGTTATGTCATTAATTAATTTATAGCTATGTGTTGCTTTAGAGTGAGAACTATGATTGGTGTGCCTTAGTGGTCCTTTAGTCAATTAGGGGATCAATTGTGGGATGTGGGATCCCTAAGGGTGTAGTAGAAACATATTTTTTAACATTAGTTAAATCAAGTTTGGGCTCTAGAGGCATGCCATAATATCGATGGTGTGTTTAGATGATGGCATCCGCATAACTCATATAAATATCCTGATTGGTGGCATATTGTAGGTTTACCATTGCATAAGTGTTAAAATGAGAATCACCATCCTCCTACTGGTTAGCTCTGAAGCCTTGTTGAGGAAGGGAAATCTATAACACATTAGGAGGTTGAGTGGTTCCTTGTTGGGCACTAGGGACATGACTACCCATAGCCTCTTTCATACATTAATTCAACAATTTTTGGGTAGATATGTGTGTAATGGCCATAGTCCCTACATAATGGACAAGGAAAGCTATTCTAGAGACCATTTTTCTTTCCTTGTTTATGTAGGTTTCCACTGCAACTAACAGTTTCCCCCTTGTCCTTAGTTCCTTTTTCCTTATTCCTTCTTTTATTCTTTTCATTCTTGTACTAGGATAAGGGTTTGGCCATATTCAAATTATCAAAGGCTTATTTTTATGCAAAAAAGGAAGGTTGGATGAAGTTAAAACTTGCATTTTACTAAGGATGTTGGTTTGTGGGATTAGGTTGGGTTGGGTCAGAGAAAGTGTAATCAAGGTTTCCTTGTGGTAGATTCCCATGTGTATTTTTGGATGTGGACACCTATTGAAAAGTAAAAATTACCTAACAATAGTCAAGGTGTTATCTTTGATATGAGGTCTCAATTATACCTCACACCATTTGGGGTAAGATACCCATCTTGATTCTGGCTCGATAATCGTTCTTGTTTTCGATAATTCTATAATATATGAGGGCTTGTTATGATAGGAGTATATATATTCTGAAAAATCCCAGCGATGGCGTAAAACGGAGCTAGGGTTTATCAATGGGAGAAAAGTTTCATGGGAACGGCCGCCAAATCTCTTTCGTAGGATGGCTTGCAGCATGAGCCAGGAATCCCTGATCGAAGGCAAGTTCGGTTGAATGGTAAAGATCTGGAAAAATGGTGCCTACCTCGGCTCCATATCCAAGTGACCAGAGGCACGGATTTACAACAGTTGTTGGGGTCACTGCGAACTCCCTGGGGCTCTACACTGATGTTGTGGTCGGGGATTTGTGGTGGGCGAATATCGGTGCATATGCTCGGCTGGGAGAAGGCTTTTTTGGGCAGGCACCCTCATTGCAGTGGGGCATGTACGTGATGCCTGATCAATACACTCTCGCCGGCATTGTAACGGCCAGTCCAAATACTAGTCTATCTGATGTGGAGCAGGGAAAGCAGGTCCATTCCCACATATTTATAATTGGGTTTTGTTCTGAAGTTGTTTTATGGAGTGCCCAAATCCATATGTATGTGAAATTGGGGTATCTGGATTATGCACATCAAGTTTTTGACATAATCCCTGAAAGATATGTGGCTTCATGGACCAGTATGATTGCGGGATATGTGAAATGCAGCAACTTGGAGGCTGCAAGACAGGGTTTTGATGAAATGCCTCAAAGAAATGTGGCCTTGTGGAATGCCATGATAGAAGGTTATGCTCAGCATGGGTTGGTGGCTAATGCCTTGAGGTTCTTAGTAGAGATGTAGAGGGCAAGCCTGCGGCCATGTTTGCTGACATCTGCTGGTGTTCTCAGTGCATGCTGTGGCATTGCAGCTCTGGAACAAGATGGAACGAACTGCATCGTCACTGCACAACAATCCATAGAACAGAGATGTAATGGAACAACATGGATTTTGGCGGCTAGGTTAGCCGTGCACGTACCTCTGTTAATGTCTTGGCCTGCAGCATGTTCCTCTGTTTCAGAGGCCCAAATAGCAGATGGATCTTGGTCAAGAACAACACTAGCCACCAAGGACTCCGGACAAGAATTGATACAAATTTTTATCAAGACCCTGTCAGGGAAAACGATATGCAAGCGAACCTGGAAGGGGAAACTGATCAAAGAAATAAAGTATGAAATACAAGCACATACAGGCATACCAGCAAACATGCAAAGCTTGCTTTATGCAGGACAAATTTTATAGGACTGTTGCACAAAATATTGTCACCATGGCATTCTACAATCAATGTGAGTCTATCACCACTAATTATTTCCTCCTTTGCAGGTCTTAAACCTCAACTCTTCATGTCAAGCCTTGAAAAATAAGAGAAAGCCCTTAAAAATCTCTAAAACTCTGGTTTCACACTTTCTCTTAGCATTACCTGCAGTCCCGCACCTATTGGTCATGTCCCCTGCGTACCTGGCCGCTCTGTTTCTGTGTAATGGGTGCGGACCCCTGTAAAAGTAAAAAATGCACAAGCATATTCTTAAAAACTCACTTTGGGTTATTTCTGGAAGCTTCTAGAGGGAATCTTGAGGTGGCAAGTTCGCTCCTTTAAGGTTCATGCATCCCACACCTTAAGGAGCTAACCCCTTGATGTGAGGAGCTTATCCCTTTGAAGGAGGACTCTATCCCTTCATAGGTGGACCTGTAACTTCCTTCCTCTACACTATAAAATGGGGCATTGCGCTGGTTATTGAGGAGGTTGAAAGCTGAATATTTTTGAGGTGAAATGTTGTTGGAATTTAGTCTTCCTAATTGAGCTTGAGAGGAGAGATTACATACCTTTTTTGATCTCATTGGGAAGAGTGTGAGGCTTGTCAAAGTAGAGGAGATTCTTTCTTGGACCCTGGGAGGAGCTTGTACAACATCAAGGCACAAAAGGTTGTAAAGTTCTTCTATTCTTAAAGTTAATACAATCAAGTTTATTTTTCTCAATAAGCTATGTTTTGTGGTTTATTTCATGGATTCCTTGATCACCATGATAAATATGATTTATTATATTAGCTATGCAGGTGTTATTTGATGTGTGCTTGTTTGTGATTGCAGGTTCTTGAAAGGAAACTCTTTTGGATGATCGGAGCGTGGCTGCCACAAACTAGCGTTGGACTTAAGGTAGGGTCTAAAACACCTCTTGGCCTTTATTTATAAATCGCAATATATTTAGAGAAAGGTAGATTTGCTTGTCCTGCTTATCGCTAGATATCTGTTGATACTAGGGAGATCGGTCTTGTCTGCAAGAACGATTTATCTGGCCGACAAATTGGCGACTCCGCTGGGGACTTGAATTTTGGTTTTTTGCCTTTACTTTTACTTTGACTTGAGAAACTTTTTCTTGTTTCTGGTTTTTGCTTAATGTGTGTGGGATTAGGTAGTTTTTTAGGATCTGGAGTATATTTTGTTTTTTTTTTCCGAAATTTTGAAGCGGACCGCACATTCTGTTTGTAACACAGTGCGGACATCCCCGCACTGTTACTTTACTACACAAAGCAGTACCGCATCTGGTTATACCAGAAGCCTGCGGACCCTGTCAAACTTTTTGAGAAACCTAAATTGTTTTCGTCCAGATCTGCATGTGTCCTGTCAAAAAATTCTTGTAAGTAAGTTCCATTGGCATTTTGGTTTTAGGTGATTTTCTAGAAGTTTTGCGTGCTTGGTTTGATTTTCGCTTGGTCTTTGTAGTAACTCAGAGATTAGAAGCCTAAGAAACCTCAGATTACTCTGGTCTTTTTGGTCTTCTTGATGAGTCTGATTGATTTGTGAAATCTACCCTTGTTGAGAAATAGATCTCGTTTTCTCTTAGCAAAGCTTTGAACAAACTTGTTGGAAAGTTTTTAATTTCATTTTCTTTAAAAAGAAAACATAGTTGGGTGTTTTTTGATTAATTTGTTATTCTGAACAAATTAGTCCTTAGTTTGCTGAATAACTAAGTAAAACGTCCTCAAAAAGAAATTTTAAAGCTTTTACTTCAATTAGGTTTTTAGAAATTTTTAGATCTCAAGCTTAGTTTTTTATAGTTTTGAGTGTTTTCTAGAAATTATAGAAACTCTTTTGAAAGAAGTTGTTTTCTGTAGTTTTTGAGTGTTGAAAAAGAAAGGGATTTTTCATGAGCATAATTAGTAGTATCATTTTTGAGTTTATTGAAAAAGATGAAAAATATTTTCTTTTCATTTATATGCTGAAGAAAGATTTGTTTTCCAAAGAATCGCATTCTCAACTCTTTCTTTAGCTAGAAATTCATTGAAGAAAAATAATTGTTTATCATCTTAGGTGCATTTTTAGTGTTTTGGAGTCGAGTCTTCACACCATAAAGTTTCATCTCCATTCCTTTTGACCTAAGAAGCAACCTATAAAAATATCGCTTAAAGTAAAATTGATCTAGCAATCTTTTTATTTCTAGGGCTCTCATCACCAACATAGCTTAGGCTAGTATCTTGGAGTAGGGAGTAATTAACTCTCCAAGATAGTTAAAACAAACAAGTAGCTATATCTTGCGGTAGGAAATAAATTCCAATTGTTACATGTATGCTCTAGGAAGCTCCTCTTAAAGGAGTCAAGCACGAGATCATATCTGAACTAGTGAGGTAATCAATCCTTCCTCATTGGGAACAATAGCAAATATACATGTATTAAAAACGGTAAACCTCGGATTGACCATTGTCGAGGAGCCTGGGGTCACTTGTTGATAAACCTTGGATTATGTCAAGGAGCCTTCAAGGGGATTGAGCTTTGTTACTCTGCCCTTGCATGTGTATCAGATCGTAGACTATTCCCCCAGATATATTTGTTTTTGTTGGTAACCATAGTGACCATAATCTATAGGATTCTTTCCTAAGGTGACGGTGGAGGGAAGATCCTACTGTACCTGGAGTAGACGTCGACTAGACTCACTTGGACTCTCTGGGGGGTTCTCTTCACTCGAGACAGTTTTGTGAAGAAACGTGTGCCAGTCTGTTTCATTAAGCAGGTTGTCGGGGTAACTGTTCCAACCGCCCTTTCTGTATTGAATTCTTCAACGTTGGATTTCATCACCAACTAGTGTTTTTGGTACGGAAAGTTACTGTTTGTGTGTGGTTTGAACTCTTAGATTTTTTAGGCGTGTGATTCAATTGTTTGTTTCTTTAGAGATTTTAGGTGGTTTTATTGAGATTTTCTTTGTTTGCGTCTGAAGTAATTAAAAATATTTAATCGTGGCTGAATTACCGAGACAATCCCGTAGACTTCGGGGGTAACCTCCCGAGTATTCACCAGGCCAGCTTGAAGGGCTACGAGCTCTTGTAACTCCTAGTGACAGTAGAGTTGGGTGACCGGAAGATATAGAATCTTCTTTAATTGTTCATCCTGATTATCAAGTTCAAGCAACAAAGTATATTTCTGAACCAATTTCATTTTCCGAAGTTATTGGTAGTATTTCTTCTACTGGTGAATTAGCTAAAGAACCTGAAATTTCTGAGCCTGAAACTAAACCTGCTGCTACTCCATCCTCAAGATTTGCTTCTCCAACTTCTAGTGGTCCTGGTTCACCCAAGGTAGGAAGGATCATTTCCATAATCTTCCTTCAGGACTTTTTTCTATTGAAGAACTTATTAGTCCAGAAGAAGATATAAGTCTCCCTAAAAATCAACCAACTTTAGAACTTAGGGAGCGTGAATCAATTTTCTACAGTCCACCTACGAGGGATGCTTGGTACATCTCATTGACCAACTTTTTAGAAAATCTGGGTCTTAGTTTTTCACCACCTCAAATTCCTTTTCATCCAACACCTAGAAGTTATTATCCTCCTTTGAATATGTCGAGGCAGTCATCCATGTTTTCCCAATCACCGGAAGCATTTTTATATGGCGGTCCTTCTGTTCCTTCTAGGTATCAGTCACTCACTGGTACTTTTTCAGGAGCATCTCCTCAACCCATTAAACATGGCATATCAACTGGTAATAACGGAACTCAACCATTGAGCGTAGAAGAAATTCTTATGATGTCTAGTACTATTCCAAATCCGCAACCTCAAGGTAGTCAGTTACCGCCTGGGGGGCAACCTCAAGGTACTCAATTATCGCTTGCGGGGCAACCTCAAGGTACTCAGTTACCGCCTAAGGGGCAACCTCAAGGACAGTACATACCTTCGGGATAGTACATTCCTCAAGGTCAACCCCAGACTCAGTACATACCTCAAGGTCAACCCCAGTATCAATATATACCTCAAGGTCAGTACCCAACTCAAGGTTTCCAACCACCTTCTGGTCAATCATTCGTACAAGGAGCTGGAAATGTACCTTTGAATTATCAGCCCTATGCTCAACCCGATTATGGTCCTCAATATGCTCAACCTTCTATGGGTCCATATCCCGGAATGAACATGGTGTGGGATCCATCTCAAACTCAATAGATTTTGCAACGTAATGTGCAGTTGTCATCTCAATCTGGACAACCTTTGGTTTCTGGTTCAACCTAGCAACCTATCCAGCCTACTATTCAAACTTCTGCACCTGGTGTAGCTCATCAGTCTAGGCCTAGTTCGCCTCGAACTCCGCCTCAAATGACTGCTGCAACTACTGCAGCTTCTGTTCAATCTACCCCACCTACTTCTGGAGTATCGACAGCTCCGGTTTCTACTGTTCCTGCATCAACTCCTCAAGCATATTTACCTCAGTCGGGACCTACAATTCAGACTTCGGTTCAGATGCCTGTAGGAAAACCTGGTCCAAGTATGGTTGTCACAAGTCAACTACAATTCACTTATCAACCGTACCAGGGACAATACCAATTCGGTCCTGCTGTGCAAAGCCCAGTTTACCAATATCAACCGTACCCTAGATACACTTATCAGCAACCTCAACAACCCTAGTTTGGTCCAGTTAATCCTGGTTTTCCGGGAGGATATAATATCCCAAATGCGATTCCAATTCCAAGTTATCCTGGATATCATCCTCCCGGGGCTGGTCTTATGACCCAGGGTTTTCGAGACCCTAACCGTCAGTTACCATTTATTGCAACTTTGGACTTGCCTGATTTGTCGCGCCTTATGAACGATCTGATTAATTATCTTCCGTTTTGGCCGCCAATGCCGAATAAGTTGCCCAGTTTGAAGGTAAATCAGGAGAGGATCCGTCAAACCATGTGATGACTTATCACCTCTGGTGTGCATCTAATTCCATTATAGATGATCCAATTCGCTTACGTATTTTTCAACGCACTCTGATTGGTCTTGCGCCAAGTGGTACATTGAGTTACCGTGGGCTTCTTTTTATAATTTTAGTCAGTTAGCCACTTCATTCTTAACTCATTTTCAGTTTGCTGTCAGATATGACAATGGCACGGAATTATTAACTTCATTAAAACAGTCAACGTCCACATATATTTCAAATCATATTCATGAATGGCGATGTCGACGACGTTTAGTGAAAGTTTTTATTCCGGATCAAATTTTAGCAGAATGGTTTGCTAAATCATTATTACCTAAAATCACTGAGGATGTAGCTAAGGCAGGAGTTGTTACTGAAGAGCAAGTAATTGCTCAAGCTCAATACCTTGACCTCGTTTATACGCAGTCAGGTACTTTACACAAAAAATCCCCGACCTCCCTAAACAAAATCAAATAACTGCAGCTCCTTCAGGGTCTCATGCCGTTGATGGTATGATTGGTTCAGTTAACACCAAAAGTAAGAAGAAATCTTCAAAGAATTCTTCTCCTATTATAACTTTACCAGATTCCCCGACAGGAGACTCTTCCGCTGAAATTCTTTCCGATATTCATGTCGTAGAATCATCTACGGCCAAATCAAAATCTGGCGGTAAAAAGAAAGGGAAGAAGAAAAATAAACAAAACTCAAAAGAGAGATCGGATAAAACAGAATCTACTGACGAGAAATGTAAACCTCAATACCCTTGTCTCATTTATGACGAAAAGCATTTTAAAGATACTTCCCACATCGCGCTGAGGTTGCGAAAATCGTCAAAGGTTCTCAAACGCCTGCTGTCTTAAAGGATCCTTTTCCTAGTCAAGATAGTAAGATGATTGGTTCTTCCTCAAATGCCTCAGAAGAGCCCAAAATGATGATGTCTCATGTCAGGATTGCGACGCGATCACAAGATTATGGCAGTAAAAGTCCTATTGGTGGTAAGGAAGCAGGATCTTCTAATTCAAACCCATCAACTTCAACTCCTTCCGGTTCTGATCCACTACAGATCGAGAAACCTAACCTAGACTTAGTAATCAAACCGCCTGCTAAAGGTATACTTCAGAAGTCAGCTTTCAATCCGCATGCGAGAGCTGCTTAGAATTATAACATTGTTGAAGATTTAGCTATTTCCCCTTCAGTAATGTCGGCTTTGGAGGTGCTGCAATCATGCCCAACACAGCATAAATTACTTTTGTCGACTATAGGAGCTGTTGATATTCAGGGCTCGAACCTTATAATCTTCGATTTAGAGAATAGTACACCTCGCTTACCTCATCAAATGGCTTTCTAGATTCCAGTGTTAGTCAAAAACAGACCTTGCTTTAGGACTGTAATTGATGAGGGAGCTTCTATGTGTATTATGTCGATCCAGTGTTGGAGATCGATTGGTTGTCCTACACTTAATCAATCCCCGACGATTCTAAAGGCTTTTGATGGCCATGGGTTCCATCCTTTTGGCATTCTACAGGATTTACCTATAGGGGTGAAGGAAAAACTGTTAATCTAGATGTGGAGGTGGTTGATGCCCCTCTAGATTACAACCTTCTTTTGGGTCGCAGCTGGTCTTACGCTATGACTGCTGTTGTTTCATCGGTCTTTCAGCTTATAAAGCTTCCTCATAATGGAAAGACATAACCATAGACCAGCTGACTTATTTTTCATCCGACCCAGCCTCTTCTGAAAGTATCCAACATGTCGGTAAAACAACTATCCCTTACAAGGATGTCGGGGTAGGATTGATTAAAGATTCTGGTTTACTAGGAACTTTTTCCTTTCCTGCTCCTAACTTATTGCCTTCTACTACAACCATTCATATGATTTCGACAAACACTATTGTTTTAGATGATCCTTGGATCGTACCTTCCGAATCTGAGGTGGATTCATTTGGTGATGCGATGCCTTTGAGTCCCTATGAAATTGCATATCAGGCTGTACAATCGTTTTCCGACCCTTCTTCAACTGAAATTGATCTAATGAATGTGGTCCATGGATAATCACTTTCAATATCAACCTCAGATTTAAAAACTTTTTCCGAGATTGTTCATACGGATGAGCAGATTCGTGAAATTTTATCTATTGATGATTTACCATGGGAAGATCTTCATCATCAATCTTCGTTTTTACCTGAGCTTGATCATTTTGAAAATGATTTTTCATCTATTTTTACTACTAATTATGTCAAAGAACCACAGAATCCATTACAACATCCTGATTCTGAGTTAAATTTGGGAAATATCTCTCGAACGGTTCCTATTGACATTTCAGTTAAACCTGGAATTGTTGAAAACATTCATATAGGTGCTTCCTGTACGGGCAATGAACTCCAAACTTATAAAGCCCTATTTCAAGAATTATGTGACGTGTTTCCCTGGTCATATGAAGAAATGCCAGGATTCGATCTAGCAATTGTTGTTCATGAAATCAAAACTTACTCGGATGCTAAACCTGTCCGGCAACGTTTGCGTCAGATACATCCGCGAAAAGCTGCTACTATTAAAGCAGAAGTTGAGAAATTACTTCGAGCAGGTTTCATTTATCCAATTCCCTTAACGGATTGGGTATCGAATATTGTTCCTGTTAACAAAAAGCAAGGAATGATAAGAATATGTATCGATTATAAGGATATTAATCGAGCTTGTCCTAAAGACAACTATCCAACTCCCTATATCAATCAAATCATTGATGATTGTGCCGGCAATGAAATTTTCTCCTTTATGGATGGTTTTTCCGATTACAATCAAATCAACATACTCCCTGCTGATCAACCAAAAACAGCTTTCATTTGTCCATGGGGGACATTTGCTTATTGCAAATTACCTTTTGGATTAAAGAATGCTGGAGCAACTTTTCAAAGAGCTATGTCTTATGCGTTTCATGACATCAAGCACATTGTGCAGCCATATCTCGATGATTTACCTGCCCATTCATTACGTAGAGCCGATCATCTCACTCATTTACGAGCAATATTTATGAGATGTAGGCATTATCGAATTAGGCTGAATCCACACAAATGTGTTTTCTATATAGAAACGGGTCGTTTACTGGGATTTGTTGTTTCAAAAGCCAGCATTCGTGTCGATCCCTCGAAGGTTGAAGCTATTGTCAAATTGCCTCCTCCTTCGACTCTTCGCCAACTCCAAAGTTTGCAAGGGAAAGAAAACTTTTACTAGATAACAAAAGGTTTTACCAGTTTGTTGAAACAAAATACTCCATTCTTTTGGGATGAGATAGTTGACAAATCTTTTGATGCACTTAAACACGCATTGACCCATGCACCGTTATTGCATCCTCCCACCTACAACCATGATTACTTCTTGTACCTCGCCGCTTCTCATTCCACCATTGGGATGGTTTTAGTTCAAGAAGATGAATTCAATAGTGAACATGTGATTTACTATCTTAGTCAAACTTTGAATCCGACTGAGCTTAAATATTCGCATGTGGAGAAATTGGCCTTGGCAGCTATTCAAGCTGTCCAAAGATTTCGTCATTACATCTTACTACGCAAAACTACCATAATTTCTGACTATAACCCTATGATCTATATTTTGACCAAACAATTGCTAGGGGGCAAGTATTCCAAATGGATTGTTATCCTACATGAATTTGACTTGGAATTTGAAAAATCCAAGGCAAAGAAATCTTTGGTATTTGCGGAACTGATGTGTGATTTCCCGCGTGCTGATACTGAAACTATGGCAGAAGAGCCCATTGCAGATGAATCCTTATTTCTTATCAGTACTCTTGATCCATGGTATGGAGATATCATTGTTTATCTCCAAACCCAATCTTTTCGGCCTAAAATTTCACGATCTCAGTGGCGGAAAATACATTTCCAATCCCAACAATACAAAATTATTGGAGATACACTCTATCGTCGTGGGGTAGATTCTGTTTTCCGACGTTGTTTAACTCATGAAGAAGCTGAAAAGGTTCTAAATGACTATCACTCTGGAGCATGTGGCGGTCATATGTCTGGGTATGCCACAGCCCAAAAGATATTGCACGCTGGTTATTTCTGGCCATCTTTATTTAAAGATTGTATCTATGTGGTCCGAAAATGCCACAATTGTCAAATTTTTGATCGAAAGATGCATGCTCCACCTGCTCCTCTCCACCCTATAATTGTCGTCGACCCTTTTGCAAAGTGGGGTATTGACTTTATTACATGTAACCCTCACTCGGCTGGGGGGCATGCGTATATCATCCTTGCGGTAGATTATTTTACTAAGTGGGCCGAGGCGATGCCTACATTTTCGACAAATGGAAAAACTGCTGCAATTTTCGTTTTCAATCATATAATTACTAGATTCGGTGTTCCTCAAGCGATTATCACTGATCATGGGAGTCATTTTCGAAACATCATGATGACTGAACTAACAGGTCAACTTGACCTGCGTCACGATAGTTCTACCCCATATTACCCACAGGCTAATGGTCTGGTTGAAGCCATCAACAAAGTTCTAGTCATTATGATCCGACGAATCATTGGTATTCATAGGTCGAATTGGCATAACATGTTATTTTTAGCGCTTTGGGCATATCGAACCTCAGTAAAAACATCAACTAGTTTCACTCCTTTTCAACTGGTTTACAGTTTGGAAGCTGTGTTACCCATTGAATGCGAAATTCCGTCATTGCAAATAGCCATAGAATTACTACCAACCACTTCCGAAGAGGAGAAACGTTTGTTGTACTTAGCTCAGCTAGATGAGAATCGACGTGATGTTGCGTTAGCAATCGAAACTCATGCCAAACGTATTAAAGCTCAGTACGATCAAAATGTTACACCTCGTAATTTTTCGGAAGGAGACCTAGTCTTACTATACGATCAAGCAAACGATAAGCTAGGGGCTGGAAAATTTGTACCTATGTGGCATGGTCCTTATGTTGTTAAGCGAAAGCTGGCAAAAGGGGCCTATGAATTGGTAGATTTTGACAATGTCTCTTTTGGTAAACCTAGAAATGGTATTTATCTGAAGAGATATTATGCTTAAATCTAGGTGTGGAGATTTTAGTTAGATTAGTTTCTTTCTAGCTAGTGTGTTTTAGATTAGAAAAGTGTGCTTAGTTTAGAGAGTGTTTTTATCATTATTCCTGCTTATCTTGATTTTACTCTTGATATTGCAGATGTCGACGTCTCTTCAAACATACATTGGTTTCGCTGATGGTGCTTGTCGTAATACACGGAACATTTCTTCCGCAGCTTGGGTCATCTATTCACCCTCTTATGAGTTGGTATCTATGCATGGGGTAAGCCTCGGTCAAACAACGAACAACATTGCAGAGTATAGTGCAGTGATTGAGTTATTATCTGAATCCATTTCATTTGGGATTCGGAGTTTGATTGTTAGGTTAGATTCTGAACTCATTGTATTGTAACTTAATAGCATTTATGCCATTAGAAATCCAGTGTTATTAAGATTATTTTTAAGAGTTCGTATCTTGGAACGTGAATTTGACTATATTGAATATCAGCATATTCCAAGATATTTAAATACATTAGCAGATGCAATTGCTTCTCGAATGTTAAATAGACATTTGCAATAATCAAACAGTAAATTTTAAAAACATTCCATAACATGTTATACAAGATAGCCAGTAATAGTGATATAGCATAGCATAGAAGTGTGTCAAATATACATCTTCTTCGATCATAGGTTGAAAAACACCTTTTGATCAACAAAAATGATAGTACAAAAAGCAAAAATGTCATATAAGTCTACAAAGGCGATCATCCTATCACTGGTGATGATCACGATAAGAAGCCACTGCTTGGGCCACCCTACAAAGGAACCTCCTGAAAGGTCCTGGGACCCTAATCACATAGCGCTGTAACCTAAGAGGAATATCATCTATGCTAGTCTCTGGAATATCTGTTGTCAAACGCTCTAGATGATTTTCCAATTCGGTCAGGGTCTCTATAGATTCGTCCCGTGGGGCTAGTACTGCTGCAGCTGGGTGTCTCCTCTCATAGGGCTAGATATTGGCTGGTCGCCGTGGACCCACATCTACATTTGAAACTTGTACTATCAGTTTTGGACGATTTAAAAACAAAAAAAAAATTATAAAACTTAGAAAATGTTGAGAATGATTTTACCTGAATCATCCCACTGCTCTCCTGGTGGAAGAGACATGTCTGGGTCACCACGATAATCCATCCCAGCATAAGGAAAATCCTGAATCATGAAAATTTGGTTCTCCAACCAACGAAAATACTCAGGCGGAAATCAAACAACCTCTGAACCCTCCCCAGGATGATAGGCCATAACTGTAACCCAGCACATTAGCTTAGGTTCTCGGGGAAGTCCAGCTCCAACGAAAAGATGTTGTGGGACCAACATCGGGACCCTCTCTAGACCAAATCTCACAACTAAGAAACCATATCCAAAGTTTTTTAGTTGTCTGTTCTTTGCTCTAGTTAGTTGGCCTTTTACATTCGCCAACACAACTTCGCACCAGTTGAAGATGGTGCCTTGATAACAGTCTACTGCCATTCGCATTTGGGATCCAATAGCTACATGGAGTGTTGTGCTTCCGTAGAGTCTGGTGACAGTAAATGCAATCACTTTAATTTCAGGATGGGAGATGGATTGATATCAATCCCTTTGTCCTTTGTTTGGTCATTACAAAACTCTAGCCGGAGACTATCGACAAACTGGCCACCTCGCCTAGTCAAGAATAGAGATAATCGTTCACCTCTCTTGGGCAAACCAGTCAAGAAGTAAATGTCCTCTAGCTCCATTTCGAGCCAGTGGCCACCAATAATGAAACACTGGTCCTGTATATTCCACCTATCCACCAGCCATTGCAAAAAGTCTACTTGGGCCCTCATGCCAGGTATGGCCCAGAATTTAAAAACCTGCATGATCTCAATGCATCTAATGAGGGTTGATGATTTACTGCGGCAAGGTCCACATCCTCGTGCTCCCGTTTCTGCCAAATGAGCATTGTGTATATCCTACATTGCAGAAACAACGGATTAGAACATTTTAGTTCAAAAAGTTTTGGGCGGAAATGGAAAAAATTGAAGTTTTAAAACCTATTCCGTGGGGTCCGCACCTGCTAGTTAGGGACAGTGCGTAGGTCCGCACTCTTCCCAAGCAGCAAGTGCGGGCCCCTGGCTCTTTCCTTTGTAGGAAAAATTCGGGGTCCGTAGGTTTCGCATGTTGGGCCTGCGGACCCTCGCAAGCAGTATTTTAAACTGATTTTTCCTAAAAAATCAAAGTGGAAACCTAAAAATGAAATTCAAATGGTTGAAATGCAAGATTAAGGTGATGTGGATTACCTGGAGCTGACGGTTTTCGTTTCCAACAGACGGATTTTCCGCAATCTTCACAGGAAGTTTCTTACCCAAAAGCTCTCTTTTCTCACTCTGAAGTCAAACGATAAAAATGAATTTACAAAAGCCCTTTTTATAAGCTTTTTTGAATAAATGAATTTTTAATTTGTTTATTTTTCACTTTAAAAAGGTAACTTTTTGATGCATTTTTATTTATTTTAAACAGGTATGAGTAATGTTTGAGTTTTTGTGCAGAATATCGGATTTTTCAAGGAAAATTGATCATTTTCAGCAAAAAACATTGGAGTCCTCTTTAAGCTCTTTTCTGACTCGTAAAATATGAAAAGATTGCTGAGTTTTTCTTTTTAAGCTCATTAAAACGAAATTAAAAAGACGGTCCACTTACAGCTCTTTTCTGACCGTATAAACATGAAAAGATTGGCGGGCTTTTGTCATTTCAAGTTCAACATTGGTTATAAAACGACGTGTCGTTGGTCGCTTTTTTACTTTTTCGGATCAGAGACACTAATTATGAAAAGTACTCCTTGATCGTAATGGTCAAGCGGTTCTCTCAAGTATTATTTTATACTTTTTCGGGCTTGGGAGACATAAATTTACGAAAAATGACATCCATGGAGTTTTCTTAAGTTTTTCTTCTGACACCCTAAAATTGAAAAACACCAAGTTTTTCCTATAATGGACTCGTTAAAATTTAACAGTAAAGGACCTGTTCAATTTTAAACAGGAACGAACCACTCCTTCTTAGGGTTCGAATTTTAAACTAAGTTGGACTCATCCGAAGGATGAGCTTATAACCAAGCAAATGTTATCCTCCTCAAGCTTGTCAAAAATAAAGAGGTACTTGCCAGAAATGGTGGGGGAAAAGAGAGAAAAATGAACCTGTTTGTTATACTTTGTGTCTTAGAAAAGAATTCAACCACTCTTGAACACGACACTTTTTGTTCACCTGGGTTGGGAAATCCTTTGCCTAACAGTTAATCAAACCATATTGAAAGTCTTCAGCCAGTTTCTGGGTATTAGCTTTGGGTCAATTGTCACCAAACCATCTGCAGTGTCGTTATGTGTTCAAGAGGTCAGTTCAAATAAACCATTCAACTACAAAATATTTGTCATCCATCATGACCATCCCTGAGTTAGTCCTTGCCAAATATATTTCGTCAAACTTGATCTATGATTTCGTGTTTTGGGCTTGCCTACGACGGATCTCTTTCTATCGACTTTAGCTGATTATCTAGAAAGATGATCTAGAAATCGTCACTACCTTGGAATTTGCATGCCTCAATGGCAGATTTCTCGCCTTCGACAATAGGTTGCGTCATTGACCTTCGATCAAAGGATTCTGTGACATGTTCGACATCAGCTCATCTATTCACATTTCATGGATTGTACTGAGTACTTTGAGAGCCATTGACATTATTGGTGGTTTCTCTCACACTTTTTAACAGTTCACATCATTGACTGGTAATCAAGTGGTCTCTACCATGTTTGGCTTCGACACATTCATTCACATGGATAGAATCGTACTAGTTCGAGAAGCAGAAATCAAGACCCTGAATCTAGTTTCCACCATCCAGGCTGCGAGGAATTTTGTTATTCATTGGTCTATTCATAAACAGATGGATGCGCCCATACTGTGTCTACATATGTCTATACTTGTGATGTATTACAAAATCATTCCTATATCAGAGCAGTTTAGTTAGTTTTTCTAGTCAGTTTTGATCTGAGTATGGGAATGCCTACCTCAGCGATGATATGTTCACATATATATATATATATATATATATATATTTTGTATTGAATGTTTTTACAAGTTCTGACCAGGCTGTCCACAAGATGATCCTTGAAATGATAAAGTACTTCACTCTTCTTAGATGACAAATGTTATCCTCATCTATTACAGACTTCGCACTTTAGGGGGCAATCTGTTGCACAAAATATTGTCACCATGACATTCTGCAACCAGTGTGAGTGTATCACCACTCATACTTTCCTCCTTTGCAAATCTTAAACCTCAGCTCTTCATGTCAAGCCTTGAAAAATAAGAGAAAGCCCTTAAAAATCTCTAAAACTCTAGTTCCGCACTTTCTCTTAGCATTACCTGTGGTCCCGCACCTATTGGTCATGTCCCCTGCGTACCTGACCGCTCTGTTTCTGTGTAATGGGTGCGGACCCCTGTAAAATTCAAAAAGGCGCAAGAATATTCTTAAAAACTCACTTTGGGTTATTTCTCATACATCAAAGATACACCAGTATATAGGAGAAACCAAGATAGCTTTATTGATGAATAACAAGGTTCAGGAAGAGATACAACCCAGAGGGCTCCAATCCAGCATCTCCTTCCCAGCAAATGGAATTCCTATCTTCACCCCCTTCAAAGCATTAAGCACCCAATGATTCTGATCTCAAACCAACAACAATTCTTTGCAATAACAAGATTCCAGCCTCTAGATCTCATGGAGGAGAGATCCATATATATATGTTTGGAGAGAGGATGAGTCAGCTTGAGATCTGACTAGTGTCCTCTCCCTCTGTCAGTTCTTGATTCCACTTGGAGGTTCTTGCTTCCACTTGGAGATTTGGAACCTCTTACTCATCACCAGTCGAATTCCCTGAGGCAAGTGTCATTTTGGAAGCTTCCTGGGTTTTGACACCTTGAGGAATGAACTTGCCACATGTCCAATCTCACTCAGCGCAGGTAGCCAGTGTTGGCTTTGACATTCAGCGTAGGTAGCTAGTGGAGCCACTGAATTGATCCTGAATTGACTTGTTTTTGAGCAGTTTCTGGTGGAGAACTTCTGTGAATTGCTGTGGTTTGTTAGCCTTGTTCCTCTAGGGGTAGGAACAACATGTTTAGGGACTTTGGATCCCTTAGATTATGGACATTTCACGCTCAATGCTGTAAGGCACAAAAATGTCTATAACAGTTGCCCCCTAAAGTATGAGGCCGTTTATCGGGTGAAATGCTTTATCAGGGGGATCCGAAGTTCATCCAATTCTGGGAGGAGACCTGTAATAAGATACAATACAATACATTATTTTTCATACTGCTTTCATGATCTAGCTGAGGCGGGCATTCCCATGCTCAGCTTTATAAATTCATTTTTCTGTACATAGAACAGACAATCGTCTGATGGTAGACTGATAATTTTGATGAAATTATCATCCTTTGAGTAGGATGATTATCTGCTGCAATGATGTACATGTCAATGTCTTTATCTTTCCTGAATATATATCGCAGCCCAGATGGATTAAACTAGATCCGAGGTCTTCAAACTCGTTCGATCTTCACTCTAAGTACAAGTCAATCCATGTGAGAAATGTTCTGAAGTCAAACATGGAAAGACATCGCTTGATTACCGGTCAATGGGATAAACCGTTAACAAGCGCGAGAGGAATCACCGATAATGATAATGACCCTCAAGGTACTGCAGTACAATTCACGTGGTGTGAATAAAGGACTTGGCATCGAACACCACGCAAAATCTTTCGGTCGAAGGTCATTGATGTATACCTATCGCCGGAAGTGAGAAACTTGCCATTGAGGCATGCAAGCTTCAAAGTACTGAAGGGGTTGTTCCTAGATCAACTTCTTGAGGGAATCTTGAGGTGGCAAGTTCGCTCCTTTAAGGTTCATGCATCCCACACCTTAAGGAGCTAACCCCTTGATGTGAGGAGCTTATCCCTTTGAAGGAGGACTCTATCCCTTCATAGGTGGACCTGTAACTTCCTTCCTCTGCACTATAAAATGGGGCATTGCGCTGGTTACTAAGGAGGTTGAAAGCTAAATATTTTTGAGGTGAAATGTTGTTTGAATTTAGTCTTCCTAATTGAGCTCGAGAGGAGAGATTACATACCTTTTTTGATCTCATTGGGAAGAGTGTGAGGCTTGTCAAAGTAGAGGAGATTCTTGCTTGGACCCTAGGAGGAGCTTGTACAACATCAAGGCACCAAAGGTTGTAAAGTTCTTCTATTCTGAAAGTTAATACAATCAAGTTTATTTTTCTCAATAAGTTATGTTTTGTGGTTTATTTCATGGATTCCTTGATCACCATGATGAATATGATTTATTATATTAGCTATGTAGGTGTTATTTGATGTGTGCTTGTTTGTGATTGCAGGTTCTTGAAAGGAAACTCTTTTGGACGATCGGAGCATGGCTGCGACAAACTAGCGTTGGACTTAAGGTAGGGTCTAAAACACCTCTTGGCCTTTATTTATAAATCGCAATATATTTAGAGAAAGGTAGATTTGCTTGTCCTTCTTGTCGCTAGATATCTGTTGATACTAGGGAGATCGATCTTGTCCGCAAGAATGATTTATCCAGCCGACAAGGACCAATACACAGTACATGACTATGAATTTGTGTGAGATTCAACCATCATACTAAGCACGAGGCTGAGAGGTGGAAGCACTAGATCCAGCTCAAAGGGTATAGCTTCTTTCAAGGATGTCTTCAAAGGGAAGGGGGAAGATAGCAACAAGCCAGCAACACCACAGGAACTACCTGGACCCTATATTGTGGAGCAAAAAATGCAGACCCCAGTACTGACAATCACTCTGCCTGAGGTAAACGAATTTTATACTGATTTCTCTACTAAGGCTGTCATATGCAGATTCAATGGCTTTTGGCCCAAAACAGATGCTTTACAATAATGGATCTACTCCACATGGACAACAAACTATGATATCCATTTATGCTCTAAAGGTTTCTTTATTGTCAGATTCGACACGGTCAAGGAAAGGGAATATGCCCTCCATGAGGGTCCATGGTTCTGGGGAAATGCAGGACTCTGCATGACTCCCTGGTTCCCAAGTTTTGACGCCAATACTATGGTGGTTTCCAAAATGTCGGTATGGGTTAGGCTACACAACCTCCCGCTACACTTCCGGCTTCCCAAAGTTTTCGAAGCAATGGGGAATGTGATAGGAAAATACCTCAAGCAAGACATGGAAATAATTACAAGAGGTATACATACTTTTGCCAGAATCTGTGTAGAAGTAGATCTTAGCCAAGGCCTACCTGACAGCATAATTCTGATCCATAATAACATATAGTGGAATCAACCACTAGACTATGAGAACACGGCCTTCAAGTGCCATGGCTATTAAAAAATAGGGCACCTCCTTAGTAACTGCCTACAAGCCAAAAAAGAAACCAGAAAAAATAGGAAACAAACACAAAAACCAAGAGGCTGGCAGCGCACAGTGAACCCATATGAAGCAGTAGAAGATGAGGAGATAACTATCCCTCCACCAGATCCTGATGATGTTCCTATAGAGGAGGAAGACACAGAAACCATACCCAAAGAGAACGTCCAGACACACAAGATGCCAAAAACAGAGAAATCTGTAGCACAGGAACTGATGGACTCTTTGCCAGAGAAGATACTAGACACATCGGACACTAGTGGAGCCAAAAGACAACATTCTCCAGAACACTCCGATTCTGACAAGGAAAATCCTCGCCCTGTGGAGGGCACTTCTCTCATACTTTACTCGTCCTCACCGACTCAAGGGGAATGGTGAAAGGTTGAGAAGAAAAAAGGGAGAAAAGCATGATTTTCTCCACATTTGTACATTATTTTTTCTGGTATTTCTTTTGATAGCAGTCTTTTGATCTGCTTTAGGCATATGCGCCTCAGCATCTACAAAATGTAATTTTTTTATCATTAATAAAATTACGATTTATCCTTATGGGAAAAAAAGGAGTATATATATTCTAAACTAAAAATAACTAAATGCACTAAGATGAAAATAATCTACACTAGTTAAAAGTTAAGAGATGGATAAGAAACATGAAGCAATTAACCAATAAATATAGAGCTACCTAGTTTAGGAAACAATTAGCTAAAATATACAACAACAATGAATGTCCAACTTACTAGAGCAACTCCAAAATATTTAGTATGTTGATATAATAAGTTCTCATGGAATTGAAGTTGTATAATTTTAACAATAATCATGTGAGAGAAACCATCTAATTTATATATTAGTATATAACCTGTGAAATTACCCCTCGAATTTATGGGGCACCCAAAAATTCATAAAGAAGGTGTCCCCCTCAAACCCATTGTCAATACTATTGGGGCACCCACATATGAATTAGATAAATATGTTGCAAGCACTTTGGCCCCACTCGTTGGAAAAACTAGTTCATACATTAAAGACTCTAATCATTATATGGAGCTTATAAAGAAAGAGAAGTTGGATTCTGGGGATAAGATTGTAAGTTTTGATGTTGTTCAACTCTTCACAAAGATTCCTTTAGATGAAGCTATTCAAGTGATAAAAGAGATCACAGACCCACAAACTACAAGGCTTGTGGAGATATGTCTTCGTTCCACATTCTTCACCTTCCAAGGTGAATTATTTGAGCAAACATCATGAGTAGCTATGGAGTCCCCATTATCCCCTATAGTAGCCAATACTTTTATGGAACAGTTTGAAAGGAATCCCTAAGAAACATTCTTTCTGAAACCTAAATTCTGGATCAGGTTTGTTGATGACACCGATGTAAATTGGCCTCATGGGGACAAGGAGTCAAGAAAATTTCCAAAACACCTCAACAAATTATCTAATGACATAAATTTTACTATGGAGGTTGAGGAAAATAATTGCATCCCTTTCCTTGACATTCTCATCCTTAGGAATGAAGATGGATCATTAGGGCACAAAGTGTTCAGGAAGAAAGCCCACACTGATAGCTACCTTCATGCAGAGTCACATCATCATCTAGCACAAAATATGGGAGTGCTCAAAACCCTCTTCACTAGAGCTTTAAGAATATCATACTTGGAACATGTAGAGGAGGAGATAAAATATCTAAAGAAAGTCTTTGCTAGCATTGGATATAAAAATAAAGACATCATAAAAACCATCAAAAGAGCTAGAACCAGAAATGGAACTAGACCCTCTTCAACAAACTCTCAACCTTCTAATAATAAGGCCTATCTACCATACATTCAAGGTATCACTGATAAGTTTGCTAGGGTTCTAAAAAAGAAAAACATTGATACCTCTTTCAAACCCTTAACTACCATCAAGAAGAAGATGAGATCAATAAAGGAAAGTCTTGATCACCTCCAACACAAGGGTGTTTATAAGGTCTTGTGTTCATGTGGAGAATTTTATATTGGAGAAACAGGAAGATATTTCAAAATTAGACTCAAAGAACATGATGTTGACATTAAAAATGGTAGAATTCTGATCTTATGCACTTGTAGAACACTCATCAAAGACATGTCACCATGTTTTCCTTGAAGACACGAAAATAACCGCCAAGGAAAAGCATCAATATAAGTGAAATATCCATGAATCCCTTGAAATTATTGAGCATTCCTGCAATATTAATAGAGATGGGGGTTTGGAAGTAAGTAGGAGTTGGATCCCCTTACTTACTCAAGAGCACAGGTCTTACAACCTTAACTAAAACCTCTATCCCTCAACCTCTTTCCCTTGATCCCTTCTGCACTTTAGCCTCATTTGGCCTTTCCTATGACCCTCTCCATCATATTCTTTACCCCCTGAATCTTCACACTGCTTCCCCCTTCTCCTTTTCTTCCATTCCAACCTCATTAGTTACTTGAATTATTAACTTAATAACATCTAAGATAATCTCTAATAATAAACCTAATTTTAACATTCCCTTATAAAATATTAATAATTATAATAATTAATACAAATAATAATCATTATTATTATTAACTTTATTAATAATTATTACTATTAACTCAATGAGTTTACAATAATTATTAACTTATAAAGTTAATAATAATGAATATTATCATTATTATTAATATTAATTAACTTTATTATTAGTATTAATTAAGAAATTAATACCAATAATAATAATTATAATTAACTTCATTATCAATTATTAATAATAAAATTAACATAAAAATTAGCATTAATATTGATTAATCTATTACTAACTTTGATATATATATATATATATATATATATATATATATATAATTTATTCTCCCTAACTATTAATATTCTTTGAAATTAGTTGGTCTGCCATTTCAAATTTCATTCATTCCATCCCATATTTATTCCCTTCATCTCCCTCTCTTCTCTACAGGAATTTGTCTTGATGATATCTTGTTGTAGACTCGAAACATTGACCCGAAAATGACTACTGTGGAATTAACTCCGAGCTCCAAAGATAATTAAGTATATAATCTACCAATATACAACTCACAAAGTACACACATATGAGTTGTTCAAGAGTAGTCTAAAACGAGGGCAAGGTGCATGTCAGAATATATCTCTAACAATGGCCTTCGAGGCTTCTTGATATTAACATAGTGAATGCAGAGGTACTAGCCTCCTAGCTCTAGTCTACATGTATATCAATAAAATTCCAAAATTTCCTCCCTTTCATATTAAGAGTTTTATGATATTTATATATTGAGTTAGTAACTGCCCCTTGGGTCTATTGAAATTCTTTGGGTTCTGTTATAACTTTTTAGCTTCTCACACTTTACAAATATGATAAATAAAAATATTTAAAACTCTTGAAACTTAGGCTAACAATTGCTTCAATATAATTGGATCTTTAATTGGGAATTTCATAATCCCTGAAGAAAAACCACCTAGACTTCACAATATGATGTAATTATTTTAATTCTATCAAGTCGCATGCTCTCCATGTTGACATGGTCTTCTAAGGTATTATAAGACAAGATTGACATGTTCTTTTTTCTTGAGACAAGACTTGAGTTCAAGACTTTCTATTGCTTAGTGGGATCTACAAGATGTTGCTTCAAGATATCTTTAGTGGGCTTACTAATGAAGGCACTAAATGAAATATCTTTTATATTTCACAACTCCTCTAATTCCCTACTTCCTTTACCATATGCTATATTGCCTAGATGACCTTAGTCTAGTGCTATAGCCTCACTTTATCTTTCCTAAGTTCATAATTTTCCTTTCTTGACCCTTGTAGCATCCCACTAAGTTTCATTTGAGCACTATAATGCATCATTGGCCCTCTTCCAATCCCTATAGAGCCTCATTTAGCCTTAATTCAAAATCATAATTCTCTCTTTATATCCACTTGCTCTCTCAAGATGGCTTCTCTCAGGTTTTCCTTATGTACACATGAATTTACTCAAGGTAAATGGAAATTTAAAGCAAGATAATTAGAGTAATTGATGTGCAAAAGATTAAAAACTCTTATCATGGTTTAATGACTCTCAATTTCTATTTTCTCAACTCCCTAGGGTTTATCTAGCTAGAAGGTGTATGGTTTCATGATAGAAGCCATTCTAGTGCTTTCTTCTCATTTATTGGAACAAATTTTTATTCGTCATCTACTTTCAAGACTAGGTACATGAACCAATGCTTTTATACATAAAAATCTAATTCTTTTTCTTAGTTGTATAAGGAAATTTTTACTTAGAAGAATACACAAACAACCCAACTAATATGTTGAACTTGTTTTAATTTTAATGATCAAAAGTACTTCTAGTTCACATCTATCAGTCTTCTCTTTCCCTCACCATTGAATCCAGTGCACGTACACAAGAACAAACATCTTGGAACCAAGCCTCTAAGTTCTCTACATAAAACATTTAAACTAATCCACAAACCTAGTTCCTATTGTTTCATTGTTATACTAAACAACCACATTTCTGTCCAAGAGGAAAGCATGCTAAACTTCAATGGTCGAGTCCTTTAAAGTGGGACCTAATAACTTAGCTAATCAAGAGTTATGGGATATACATAGTTAGAATCATATCATCTATTTTAGAGAGAGGATATTCTTGTGGAAGAACGAGACTAAAAAACATATAGGGTTGATAACATATATACATTAAAGAAGGAACCCTTAACTGGCTAAGGTTCCTTCATATTATCTAATGGAAAACCTTCAACAAGCTCATAAATCAAAGAAGAGATAGTTTAGTGTTATGGAGCCTCAAGGGACAAGAAAAGTTTTCTTGAAGACAAAATTATAGGGTTGTATCACTATACAAAGGCTTAGTGCAATGTTTTTTTTCTTCGTAAATACTAATTCTATTAAAAAAGGAAAAAAGATATATACAATGAGGTCAAGACCTCAGAGGAGGCCGAGGCCATTCCTCAACCAGAAACTCAGAGATATTACAGTTCAGGCTTTCTGCCAAATTCACAGTACAGACTTCAAAATTTTGTATTTGGGCCCTGACACACTGAAAGATTTTACCAGGACTAATTCCGTCATGCCCCCCATTGACCAAAAAAGCACAAAAGTAACTAGCATAGCCATAGTTATAACAAAAAACAGAACCCATATTGGCAGTTGCCACGTCCTGTAACAAGATCATGAACCAGACAGAGACACATAAACTCAGAAACAACGACACGAAATCAAAATTGCATAGCACATAGGCAAGAAGGCCACCCGGCAGTGAAGAGACAGGTTTAGTCTGCATGCTGCGGTGAATCCGGCGTGTCCCTCTCCACCTGGCTGGAAGAGGCTACCCAGGTAACGAAGCCGCTTTCATCTTGTCCTTCTGCTCCGCCTTCAGGAGTGGTCACCAGATTAAGAATGCAACCTGCACGCTGAGACGACCCACAGGCCAAAATTTCGCTCTCAGTCGGATCGACGGGCTGCTGAGGCACTTCAGAAACAGGGGTGTCCTCCTGCATATTGTCTGCATGGAATACCATCCTTGTCATATCCCCTTGCAGAACACTGTCTTCCTGAGAGTGGGAGGAAGTGGTTGGAGCTGAGCTGACATGATTATTCTCCTCCTCCGCGAGAATGATGGCGATGCTTCCTGTCAAAACGGGCCTGTTAAGCCTGCTATGAAAAGTAAACCTGGAGGTCTGGAAGGAATTATGCGGGAGAGACCCAGCTTGACCCAGGGGCGGAGAAGAAGGGGAAGCTGAGGCTATGGGGACAACATTCTGTGGAGTAGGACGAGAGGGGCGGCCTCTGTTCCCGGTGTGGCTACCTCTGCGCGGGATACCTCGGCGTCGAGGCATACTCAGAAGTGCTGATGGACTGAGAGAGGGATTGAGGCAAAGCAAGCTGATTACAGTTGGAGCGCAGAAGATTCCAGAGAGTTTCCAAACCCAGGCGAGCAACCAAATTCGAAAGACCAAGCAGGAGTGTGGGAGAGGTTCTGCTCCACGATAAATAGAACCAGTAACTAAGACATGAGCAATGAGCGGATCCATACAAATAAACCAACCTGTTTGCACATAAACCAGGCGCGCATTAATGCCTGACTGCAAGACCATCATTCCAGACTGTTCTGAATTAATTTCACCTGCCCTTAAACCAATTTGCCAGCCCGAGACGCATGTCGTGAGGACCGTCCGCCCGCCATCTGCCAGGCCAGCTGCCTGTATTGTGCGGCTCTTCATTAATAACGTTGAATGCCACCCGCATCCGGGTGTGTATCCTTCTTCTGAGGTTTATCCTGAATCACAATTTCCTGGAACTTAGAGAGTTGGTCCACGGAGGCTATACTGGAGATTGTCCCTTCAAAGTATCCTACCCCAGTTTCCACTCCGAGATTGGCAAGAAAGTCAGCAAGCTTGTTTCCTTCCCTTCTGGTGTGTCTGAATGAGATTGCTTGATGCTGAGAAAGCCATCTGTTTATTAGCTCAAGCCTTTGGGCCATCCTCCAACTGTTACTAACTTTGTGAATGGGGGATCCATGCATTAGATTTGTGATCATTCTAATTATAATTTGCGAATCCCCTTCTATAATGAGTGGAAAAAATCTTCTTTCGTGAGCCAGTTTGAGACCTCTCCATAATCCCTCCAATTCTGCTGAGTTATTGGTGTCCCAGCCTTTCGAGCCCATAAAAATACATTGAGGATTGCCATTGTGATCCCTGAAGACTCCCCCATACCCTGCTTTCCCTGGATTTCCTTTTGAGGCCCCATCGAAATTAAGTTGGAACATGTTAATGGGCGGCGGTGTCCATTTACTTGATTCCTTTTCCTGCATGGTGCGATTCTTTTTGATGATTGTCTGTTGGTTTATCTGGATCCTCCAATTATCCCACACTGTTTTTTCCTGCGGTGATGAGGGAAGATCTTCTGAGTACCATTCTCTAATTGATAGAGACTCCATGATATTCTGATGAAATTTAGTCCAAATCTGCTCTAAGGGCATAGTTTGATCCTTGAAAACTCTTCTATTTCGCTCTTTCCAGATGTTCCACATCAGTAAGCCAGGTATAAGTTGCCAAAGAGTGTTGAGGAGATTGCTTTGATATGGCTTTTGACTCCAGTTACGAATAGTGGCCTTTAGATCTCCTTGCACTCTACCTTCTTTTTGGCAGCGGAAGGCAACCTTCTCCCAAAGCTTTCTTCCAATTTGATAGGTCTGCATAAGATGTATAGTTGTTTCCTCCTCTTGCATACAGTTGAGACATATAGATGGGCCTGAGAAGCTTCTTTTCCGAAGATTATCCCAAGTTAGAATTTTATTGTGACATAGGAGGCATAGAAAAGTGGAAACCTTCGGCCAGTTGGAAGTGTGCCAAATTTTATCCCATAAAGTGTCTTTGTTTAGCTGATCTTGGACTATTATCTTATACGCTTCCTTTGTGGTAAATGTTCCTTTCTCTTCATAGCCCCATCTTAGAATGTCCGGTTCTTCTGAGATAGTGATTTGCCTCTTTTGTAATTCTGTAGAAAGATACTGCTGAGTTTGTTCATAGCTGTGCCTTAGAATTTGATTTGCATTTTTCCATTGTCTGTGTTCTTATGTTGTAGATGGGTTCCAGAACTGACTGACCTTGGCTAACTGATTGATATCCTGCTCTGATATTGGATGATTTTGGAGTACATCTCTTATTTTTGGGAATTGCTGCCAGGAGTCTTCCCAAAATCGAGCCGTGGACCCACTCTTGACTTCCCAAAAACTGTGCTTTTGTATGAGATTTCTATGTTGAATATCCGAATTCCAGATTACCGATCCTGTGCTTAACTCCGTCATTCGTATTCTCTCTTCCATAGGACAGTTGCTTGCATACTTAGTTGTCCAGAGGGAGGCCCAGGGGGTATTAGAATGGGCTAGCCATCTCCACCAGATTTTTGCTCCCATTGTTCTCTTGTTGTGCTCAGGATCTCTTAGCCCTGTACCCCCTGCTTTCTTTGGAAGACATACTTTATCCCATTTAACTAGAGCCCATTTTCGACTGTGGCCTGAGCTTCCCCATAAAAAATCGCGCTGGAGATTCTTAATTTCTTTGAGTACCCATTTTGGGGCTGCAAGGATGGAAAAGAGATACAAGGGCATGGAATGAAGGACAACCTTGATAAGAACAATTCTGCTAGCCATATTAAGGGCTCGGTGAGTCCATAGGGAGAGTCGAGCCTCCAGTTTTTCCAGCAGTTGTTTCCAAGAAGAGTGTTTGAGAGCTGAGGCAATTAAAGGGGCACCGAGGTATTTGGAGGGCAGGGAAGCAGTAGTGAATCCCAGAATTCGGCCTATAGCTTTTTGGGTGGGAACAGGGGTATTAAAGAAAAAAATTTGGGATTTGACTCGATTAATAAGGGCACCAGAAGCATCAGAGAAGTTCGAAAGGAGGGATTTGAGGAGGCGAGCTTCTTGCACCGAGGGATAACCGAAAAGCATATTGTCGTCCACAAATTGCTGGTGGGAGTAAGATGGGGAGTTATTGAATGAAAGGTCTTTTATATGCTGAGCCAGCCTGGCAGAGGTAAGACTTCTACCAAGTCCTTCTGCCATAATAACAAAAAGAAAGGGAGATAAGGGGTCTCCTTGCCTGATACCTCTGGAGGGACGGTATGTTGCCGAGGGGATACCATTGATTAGAACAGAGAAAAAAGCTGAAGACAAAAGATTAAAAATCCATCTGACCCATGATGGGGCAAAACCAAAGGCAGTAAGAATTTTTTGAATATAAACCCAACTGATACTATCAAAAGCTTTGCATAGATCTAGCTTAAGCAGCATACCTGGGTTTTTTGTCTGCTTTAAGGAATGGATTATCTCATGAGTTAAAATAATCCCATCCATTATTTGACGACCTTCTACATACCCAGACTGCTCGGGCGAGATTATAAGAGGGAGCAGCGGCTTTAGTCTGGTAGCTATGACTTTTGATATGATTTTATAGATGATATTACACAGGGCAATCGGTCTATACTTATCTGGAGTGTTGGATTCTTCCACCTTTGGAATTAAGGCAATGAATGTGGCATTTAACCCTGGATACATCCATCGTAGTGCACGGGATTCCTCCACTACTTGCCATACCTCATCTTTTATAAGGTCCCAAAACTTATGAAAAATTTTTGATGTAAAACCATCCGGGCTCGGCGCTTTTTCCTCCTTCAAGTGTTGTGCAGCTTCTTCAACTTCCTGTAAGTTGATGGGCTTGAGGAGGAGACTGTTATGTTCCTCTGTTATTATCTTTGGGATATCCTTTAGGAGCTTATTTATAGCCGGCATTCTATCTATACTGGGTTCCTGGTGTGCTTTCTTAAAGTATCTGAGAAATTCCTCTTCAATGCCTTCGTGTGTTTCTATTCTATTCCCCTGTTCATTTTTTACGTGAGTAATGCAATTGTTCATTCTGCGCTGTACCGTAGTTTTATGGAAAAATTTTGTGTTCTTTTCTCCATCTTTTAACCATCTAATCCTCGATTTCTGCCTCCATAATGTTTCCTCCTGTTTAGCCCTCTCTAATATTCGAGATTCTATGATTTGCTCCTGCTTGGTTAATTCATCCGAGCGTCCTTCAGTGATAATGCTTTGCTGGATCCTTTTCATTTCTAGATTGAGAGTGGCCTGAGCTTTAAAAATGTTGCCAAAAGTATTGTGATTCCATCGCTTGATTTCTCCTTTAAGATGCTTGAGTTTTTGCTGAAACCTGGACATTTTTGTACCTCCAGTAGAATTGAAGTTGAGCCAGGTTGATCTAACTAATTCATCAAAGTCCGGATGAGTTAGCCAAAATTCTTCAAATCGAAAGGGGCGCTTGAGGTTGTTGTCGGGCCTGTTCCATTGAAGTTCGATAGGCCAGTGGTCTGATCCTGAGATAGGTAGGATGGACGCTATAAATTCCCCTCCCAAGTGGGTTGCATTGTCTGAGATGAGAAATCTATCAAGACGCGAAGCAATCTGCTGCGATCCTTCTCTCTTATTGCTCCAAGTGAAGAGGCCATTGCTTGAGGGAACATCCACCAACCAGTTGGTGTGAATGAAGTTTTTTAGTAGGTTACCGTCATTATTTGCTCTGCTTCTACCCCCTTGTTTTTCCTCCATGCTTGCTATCATATTAAAATCACCTCCAGAAATCCAAAGTGGGTATGGCCTATCTGAGTTGAGGTCTGACAGAGTATTCAGGATTTGAACTTTTTGAGTAGTGTCCTGAGGGAAGTAGACATTAGTTATAAGTCCATAGGTGTTAGTACCTATTAGATGAAAAATTGCCTGAATGAAGCTTTTATTAGCATGTATGTTGTTTAGTTGAATGGCTCGCGCATCCCAGAGTTTTGCGAGTCCTCCCGAAGCTCCATGTGCATCAACAGCTATTACTAGCCCTCCTGGCCAGGCTTTCGCTGCTATTTTTTCCAAAATTGTTGATTTGCATTTAGTCTCCTGCAGAAAGAGTATGCTTGGTTTTTCTTGCATAAGCATATTTTTTAATAATCTGCCTTTCCTTGGGCCATTGAGCCCCCTTATATTCCATGATATTAGCTTCATTGAGAAGGATGGGGGTCAGTATTAAAATACTTGGTCAGCTTGGCATACCTCCCTGACTCCACTAATACCTCTCCTATCTTGATGGTTCTCTCAAGTGTTGTTTTTCTGCCTCTCTTCTTATTATCTTTGGTGATAAACTTGCCATCCCATGGACTTCCTGTCTGGACTCCTAGAGAGTATTTCTTCTGTGCCCTGTTTAGGACTTCTACTAGGTTGTCCACTTGCCGATCTGGTATTTTTTCAAAATTCCCTGTTTTGCATGCTTGTTCCATGCCTAGAATATCCAGATCCCCTATGTCTAAGGACTCCGGATCTTCTTCCATGATTTGAGGCTCTTGAGAGGTTTCCTCTCGTTCTTTTGATGATTTGGCGTTTGGTTCGGTGTTATCAACTTCCATTCCTTGGGAATGCCAGGATACAGATTTGGATTGCGATTGAAGGATTGATTGCTTAAGATCCATATCTCTTGATTGCAATGAAGTTTCTCCTAACTATTCTTTATTTGATTCCTTGTTCTTCTGCGTTTCCTTCTCCAGATCTTGCGTATCAGTCTTAGCTAGGGCTTCAAAACTATTGCTCGTTGTGGGTTTTGGCATGTTGACTGGATTTTCCTTGGGATTGACTGTTGTTCTTTTGTTCCCTCTCCTTCGATTTGTTACCTTAGTGAAACCATCAGATGTTTGGTTATCTGAACTTTCTTGAGAAGAGGGTTTCTTATTTAGTGGACAGTATCTATAGAGATGCCCTATATCATGGCATTTCCTGCATCTAAATGGTACATGCTCGTAATCTATAACTTGAATCCATTCAATATCTTCATGAAAGAAACTTACCGTGTCTGGCAGTGCTTGCTTGAGGTCCATGTAAACACAGATCCGAGCATAAGACGTGTATCTGCATGATTTTGTTTCTTCTGCAATCTTTACAAACTCGCCAAGTGTGTTCCCAATCTCCTGAAGAGATTTTTCTTCCCAGTATTCCCAAGGTAGCGAATACAGCCTTATCCACACAGGAGCGCAGCTAAGGTCTTCCTTGTCTGGATTGAATCTTTCGACCCACGCTTTGAGATATAATCCTGCAGAGTTGAAAAAATAGGGACCCCCATCCAGAATCCTATTGCGATCTTCCAGGCAGTTGAAGACTGCAGTGAAGAACCCCTTTGGCCCTAGGTGCAGAGTGATATGCCCTTTTGGATTCCATTTGGCGCTTATCCAGCTTCTCAGTGCTTTCTCCGTCGGCCATATTCCTATGAATTTGCCGATCAGCGCATGATCTCTCATATACTGTATTCTGGCATTGATACGATGACTGGGGAACTCCACTCGTGGCCTGTGAGTTGCTACTGGCTTGCATGTGGAGGAACTTGCCTTGTTTCTATCTTCCTGATCTGTTTCCTTGCCCTTCTGCTTGCTGCGTTCTGTATTACCTCCGCTCTGTTCATTTTCATTTTCCCTTTCTTCCGTTGGCTGCGTTTGAGTGTCCTTATTGTGGGGAGGCGCATCGCCCTCCCCCTGAGGGGGCTGCATTTTACTTTTTGCTTATGGCCAACTTACGCTGACCACCAATCCGCTTGATTGTTACAACGTTGTAATGTGCTTGGCAGGCCTGTCGTTGCAGGAGTTGCAGAAACCGTAGGATGGGTTGCAGAGGCCGTAGGTCATCCCAAATCGTCAATATTAACTAGTCTTCTGGGAACTTAATATTAACAGAAGGAGTAATGAGAAATTGAAAATTTGCCTCCACATACACTAAGGCTTAGTGCAATGTTAAGGCAGCTTGACAAGTCAATTTTGTTTATAGGAATGCTCAAGACAAGGCTTGTTATGAGGATGTAGCGTTGGGATGATGCTAAAGGGGGTGTTATAATGCTAAATTGAGGTCCAAGAGGGAACTAGATAGCATTATAAATTTTTATATTTGCAAGAAAAAATAAAGTGGAAACCCCTCTCTAAGAGTTACCTCAGTAGGCTCAAGCATGAAAAGTCACTTTCTGCTTCAAGATTTCCAACAAAGTTGTGTTAGGTTCACAAGTCTTCCTCCATTATCTCAAGTTATGATGGTTGATCATAGATCACAAGTGTTTGATTGGCTTGGAAAGGAAATATCTACATTTAATTGAATAATTGGGCCCCTTAATTCCCTCCAAGCATAGAGAACTAAGAGGAATTGAGGAGGGTTGTTACAAATACAACAATACCTCATCAAAATTGCAGGAGGTAGAGTAACCTATACCCTACATGGGAGGAGTCCTAGAGGAAGGAGGATGGTTTTGAAAATAGCCTCTTGTCATGAATGGAAGTGTAGGTGGTCCACTCATGTTTGGAAATTCAAGGGTTTTTCCTAAGTATGATTCCCAAAGGGATCATGGTTCCCTAAGCCTTGAGTATGTTGTAAAATGGATTCAATAATCCCATCTGTTGTATTATATTCCCTATGATTTTCTTTGTTGAAAGATTGAGATCAAGGAGAATCAGGGATAATCATATAAAGATACCTTGATTTCACATAGATTAGCTCAAATTGTTGAACCTTGGTGATAGATTGTTCCTTGTTCTAAGGCCTAATGGTTGCAACATATTTTGTTGTTAATGGAAAAAGGCACACGAGGAAAAATTCAGATAAAAGTTCAAGGGGGGATTTCAATCTTGAAAACATTATGGTTGTTATTCTATGCATGGATATGGTCCATGATATGGGTTGAGGATGTTTGTCTAAACTTCAAAAGTAGTTCCAATCCCGTGTCATGGCATACTAGTAATTGAAAAAATGTGACGAAGGATTTTGCCAAGGATTGGAAGATTTTGTGGGCCCAATATGACTTCTCACTACCATACCGTTTGGATGTAGGGCTAGTGAGAGCGCATTAAAAATTCCTCAGAAAAATTAAAGATTTTGTGATACTATTGGATGAACACCATAAAAATAAAAAATCATTATGTGTTTTGCAAGGTCCTCTCCAAGATTACCCTTGTATTTCGAAATATGATAAGGTAATTTGGTTGGCATAGCAGGCCGACCAACACCATGGGAAATGGGGTCAATTATTAGATCATAAGGTCCAGTAGGTTCAAAGAAGCCACAAATGGGAGGTGGGAGTGAGGTTCATCATCATGTGGATTTGACTAGCTTGTGAATGTGAGGAAATTTGAGGTATTGGGGTACTAACTAAGGTTTCTCCTAGGATTCATTAGCCTAACACTGTCAAATCAAGTGGTGATATCTAAGGTGAAGGTTGAGCAAGTGAAGTTGTGGGACCAAGAACACCTCCTACCAAAGGTGGAAGGCCTTGAAGGTGACAAGACTATCAAGAGACGATATCGTCCCCAATTCTTCCTAGTGATGTGTGTGAGATCTAAGGGAGGGTTTTGAATGTGTCTAAATTTGTGAATCAAAGCATTAAAAAAAGTAAGAAAAAAATATTTTTTTACTTTAACATATTCTTATGTGTTGATCAATCAATTTTTCAAGCATGGTGAAAAAGTATGACATGTGTGAATCTATACAATACCTAATGTCCTTCCAATCATAAAGTAACTAGGCCTTTTGAAAGTTTTTGAGGGCATGGATGAATACATTAAAAGAAAAATAGAAAAGGTTGAAAGGAGGGTTATAATGAGGGGTAAGAGGGCACGTCCCAAAGTGACTAATGACACTTCCAGCAGTCGTTTAAAATTAGCTCAAGGTGTAGTTTCTACCCACAACCACCACCTTGGGTAGATGCCCTAAGTTTGGCCACTAAGGTACTTGTTGGGCATGGAATCCCCCCAAGGCATGTTTTTGGGCTCAAAGCCCAAGTTTTGACCCGATATTGTTTTAAAGACTCCGCGAATTGTGGGAGCGGATTGCGAAATGTATGATAAAGTCATAGGGTTGTCGCCCTACTTTTGTAATGTAATGTTGGCTGGATAGACCTACCCATGGTCCGCAGACCATGGGATTGTATAAATAGAGCGAGGCTCTAAGTGTAAAAGATATCATAGCAAAGTAGGGAGAAGAACAAGAGTCTAAGTGACTAAGTGTGTCTTGGGGTCATAGAGTAGGAACTGGCTCTGCAGCTAAGTGCGTAAAGGCCTAGTAGTCCGCAACTGAGTGTGCGGACCCCTGCAGCTGAGTGCGCAGGGCAGAGTCGATTCTGTAACCGAGAAATGAATTGATAAAGAGAAGTTTGATATCATATTTGTGTATATGTTCTTGGGTTAATGCATGTTCGATATAAATTGCAAATATACTGTTTATTTACTCTGTGCACCTGTATGAATGGTTTATATTGTTAAGTATAACTTAAAACATGCAAGTAGGATAAGTTCATCAACTAACATTGGAATACTAGTAAGGACTTGGGTAATAACAGCGTTCGGACCCCGAGTAGGGCTGCGTGAAGGCAGCATCTCAGGCAGCGAGGTACGAGAAAGTGCGTGTAGCAACGCACGCGCAGGGTAGAACCGCGGACCACTTGAACTCCTCAGACATCTCCAGGATGTGGAAACCTGGTTCTAGCACCCTCCCATACTACTTCGGGTGAGACCTCAGTCCGTGCTCCATGGACTATTGCTAAAAGGGCCAATAGTACCAGGATTTGTTTGGCTAAATCAACTCTGAACCTAGGTCAGGCCCCAATAAGCCAACAAATGGTTCCGTTGTCAGGACCGGGATCTGCATAAGAAATGTCTAATGTCGTGTCACTAGAATCTGACAAAGAAATAAATTGAAGAGTGGTTGGACAGAAAGATTCACGAGTTCGCAGCGCAGGAAAACAAGAATCTATGAGTATCAAAGGAAGAGTGGTTAGAGTGCTACTTATATACGGAAATCCATAAAATTTTCTTTGCATCCTTCCCCTCTGAGTTGTACGAGTGGATCGCGAAGCTAGCAGACAGTCAGGGAAGGTGTAGGCTCGACAAACCTATTGTGTGGACTCCAAATTTAGTGCACAAACTTGAAGCCTCAGAAGAAAAGATCGCGTGTGCTGTGGATTATTGGCTCGATCGGATTATAGGAGGGTTTATCACCAAGTTCACGGTAGATACTTCAGTCAGCTACAGCGAGGTGGAATGACGCTTCCTCAAAGGACCGCAAGGTAAGTACATTAAATCTTTGAACACTTGGATTAAAATGCTACTATGTGAAAAGCAGGTTATGTGAATAAATTGATGTTTGGGGCTACACGAAGTGGGAGGATCTACAGAAATGAAGGTAGCAAAGAATTAGAGACTAGTCCCTTGATTTCACCTCCGCGGGAGAGCGAGGAGGAGCTCGCGAAAGTTTCACCAAGAAGTGCGATCAGTCTGATAAGACAGTGAATTCCACGCATACCACCCCCACCTACACCACCACCAGTTTCACCATCTTCACCCCCATCTTTGCCCACACCACCTCCGCCACCACCACAGTTCAATATGGTGAGCGCAATAAAATTGCCAGTGTTCAAAGGAGTAGGGAATGAAGATCCAGACCAATTTTGGTTCGTGGTAAAGGCTGTATGGGAAGCACAAGGGGTCACAGATGACAATATAAAGAAGGAAACGTTGGTGAGTGCATTCTAGGATCGCGCACTGACATGGTACATTAAGCATTCCAATGACAATCCAAACGTAGGGATCGCGGATATCCAAGCTGCGCTAAATAAGGAATTCAGCAGGCCAAAATCAAAGACATAGTTGATTATTGGATTTAAGGAAATCACAATGCTTCCAGGTGAGACCCCCTAGGAGCTAGATCAGAGACTCAAGGGTATGATTCGTGAAGCCAACATGACCTTGACGGATGAGCAACACCGCGCATGGTTTGTAGTTTCGCTAACACTGCATCTAAGGACCGCGCTGTCACAGCAGAAGCTTTCCACTCAGGCCAAGACCTTGGAGATTGCAATGAGATTGCATGAAACCTCGATACAAGTTCCTAACCTCGGAGTCCAACAGATCCACGTGCAGTTGAAAAACCTGGGTCTGGAGATGCAGAGCTTGAAGCAAGACAGGACAAATTGCCCAGAAGCGCGCGAGGAGGTATGTACATAAAGCGCAAAGGCCAGGGACGTGACAAGGACCATTGTCCAGTCTTCACGAACTACCTAGTGGGAGGAGGGCCAATGCCATTGAGACCCAAGGCACAAGTAGGACCGAGCGTAACACCTACATTATGGTGTGCAATTTATCAGATAGGAGGGAAGCATGCTACAGATAACTTCCATCTATTACAGAAGTATATGCAAGCGTCCCAACAGTTGTTCTCTAATTTCTGCAGATCAGTAGGCCGTGATGAGCGCACATGTAGAAGTTATGAACTGATGATGGATTGTACTCCTACCTACAGAGTTCAGACCGAAATGCGAGACCTCAATCAAAATGCAGGGATGGCACGCACTAAATTTCCGGGTTGCAGATGTGGTCGAGGTGGAATGTGACCAGGAAGGGGACGCGGACAGCTGATTTGTTACAATTGCGGAGGGCCAGGGCATTATGCCCATGATTTTACAAATACAACGAGAGCATCATGTTCATATTGTACCCAGTTTGATCATGAGACAGAGGACTGCCCCACACTGATAGCGAGGTTGTGCGATAAAGGAACACTCTAGCCTTCCCCGACTCAGAACCTGCAAATGATGAGGTCTGAGCCGCGTGAGGAGGACCTGAATGTAAACATTGTGCTTCAAAGTGGTATCACAATAGGAGATGACAAGGGAAAGTAGCCTAAAGAGAGTGCATGGGTTCGCAAGGCTCCAACAAAGGAACCGGAATTTGATTTGGAGCGCGCGAAGGAGACATTCATGGAAGCTAAGAATAGCTTCACAGAGGCCTCCACTTTAGGTAGTAAAGACAAAATGGAACCAGAAATGGACCCATCAATGCTCACTACCTTTTTGGATACATGCATGAAGTTGCTAAGTGACAACAAAGCGGTGAAGGGGCTGCAAGAACTCATTACTAGATGTGTCGGATGAGGAGAACCGCATGTAGTCCGGAAGCTAGGGAAGCACACAACACGAAGAAGAAGGGAGATGAGATTGACTGCGCAAATCGAGGAATATGAGATGGATCAAGTGATTTTGGATCTAGGAATGGACGCGAACATCCTACCAAAGTAGACATGGGATTGCATGGGCAGGCCCACGTTGCAATGGTATCCTATTCAATTGTGAATGGTGAACCAGCAAAAGATCCTATCGATGAGAAGATTGCAAGGAATCACGATGGATATTGAAGGTGCGAGCACGCTTGCAGATTTCGAGGTGATAGAGATTGTTGATGACAACAATCCCTATCTCGCGTTACTGGGAATAGATTGTGCCACTGACATGAATGGAGTGATAAATCTAACGAAGCACAAGATGATTTTTGAGAAAAAGTCACCACACATAGTGGTACCTTTAGACCCTGCAGAAGGATCGCGCTACACAAAGCCGATGCACGACTACGATAGCTATGATGATTTAGAATGTATCTACAAGATAACCGTGCGGGAGCAGGATTGGGTGAATCCAACAGTGGATGGCAGGATTTCGTGGGAGCACGAAAGCTCCTGCACCTCAGATTCAGACGAGGAAATAGAATGATGGTAGAATCGGTTACATGAGGTAACCACGCTCAACTGCAACATGATGATAAGGTCACTGCACTGCGTGACAACAGAGGTAAGAGATTTGCCTATGTATGATGGGTTGAGCAAGGTGGATGATTTCCTGAACAAATTTGAAAGCGAAGTACCCAAACAACAGCATTTCGACGCTCTGAAATGGGCACTACGCGCTACACCCGCAAGATGGTGGGGTATGCATCAAAGAAGTTTTGAGGACTGGCGTAAATGCAGAAGGATGATGCTCAGGTGGTTTGGAAAGCCTCAGATGTGGATGACCTGCGCGCCCACCTCTCCAGGTGGGTACAGGAGTATAATATGCAACTTGCATGAATGCACACAAGCAGGAGCAGGAAAAACGATGGCGTGAACGATGAAGTATGATAAGACCAAGCATGGCGTAGATTATCCACGTGGAAGCCTTTGACAAAGTATGAAAAGTACTGAACACGGTCCACTAGGTGAGACACACTGACTGGGACTTGTGCGTACCAGCGGTTCTATGGGCTTATAGCACCATGTGAAAAACCCTAACCACGCAGGCACTTCTGACACTGAAGTATGAAGCAGATGTTGTAATCCCTATGGACCATGCAAAGCCTAGTCCGCGCATGGCAGCACTCGTAGATACGATGGTTCGCAAAGCCCAGAAAGGAGGAATCACATAGCCATAAGAGACAGAACACATGAGACTTGAGGAATAAATCCAACAAGGAAACCCTAGACTTTGCGAACTCGAAAAAGAAAGGGTACGGTTAAGGAAGAAAAGTGCTTTGATAGATGCAAAGGTCAAGAAGCTGGAAGACGAGATAAAGGAAGAGTTTCTCACCGCAAAAAATAGGATGGTAAGGCAAGGTGCGTATGATCATACTGACAAGTTTGAGAACTATTGCCATGAATTGGTTAGTCTGATGCCTTGGCTTGGACCGCATATCACCAAGCGTAGTGACCAAGGTAGCGTGTTGCAAATGGTGAAGTGCGCGATGCCGACCACAACAATAGAAGGTGGGGATTCTCCAAGAACGTAATGGAGGACAGGATGGAGCTCTACATGGGTGGTGAAACCACCTAACTAACCAGGGGAAGAATAGTCTTAGCGCTCTAGGCAGTTGGAAGGGAGCATGGGACTATAAACTATTCTGCCCAAGAGTTGCGCAATATTGGAGATGCACGCAGAAGTAGAGAGACACAAGGTTCATGACCGCACAAGGGGGGCTGCGCTACTGCGTGAGTTGGCCAGAAAGTGACCATTGAAGTCACTATTCACGTTGGGATGCTCAACTTAAGGCCAAATGGAGTGGGCGGCAGGCATTTAAGATGCAATTTATGGGCAAGATTTGGGAAAATCTGTCGCCAAAAAAGCATTAATAAACCGAAATGGGGGGAACGGTCGGATTCAAATTTAAAAAGTAAAATAAAACACAAAGGGCTGTCCAGCAAACAACACTTGGTCATTTTCGAATTGAACGATTGAGCAGAGCCCTAAGCATTGTGAGCTGAGCATTGATTGAGCCCATGAATTCGCGAGTGACAGATTACAACCCAGATACAATGGCGGCAACCAAGGATGGTCTGGGAATAGAAGAGATGACTGCCAGTGAGGACGCAAAGGCCCTAACTATGGAGGATGTCCTAGAAGGTGCCAAGGTTGTGGCAGAGATCCCCAACTCACTGCATACACCAAGACCCAAGAAGGATGAACAAGTAATGACCCCTGTACACGTGTCCCCAAGGAACCCGTTGCGCAGCAAACTATCGATGGAATAAAAGGGGAAAGTTGTCATGATAGAAACAGATGAGGAATAAGAAGATTTGCAGGACTTATCATCACAAAGGAAGAAGACGAAGGCATGGAGGTGGATATTCAACCTACAAACTTTGCAAGAAAAATGCCCGCATATGTCCCCCTACGAAAAGGGAAGGCCAAAGTGCCCAAGGACCTGGATGAAACCAAGAGTTCACTCCAGACCCCGCTCCTCCCAAACGGCATTATGTTTGAAGGCATGCACCTGGGTCGCGTGCCAACCATGAAATTTGAAGATTGGGACCTCGCTGACCGTGAGAAGTTCCCTCACCTGGAGACCGGGAACCTCATGAAGCAGAACACCACGGGGGTGGTGACAACGTTAGAGCCGCGAAAATGGCTACGCAGAGTGGAAAAGGTCGGGCTACTGAACCTACTATGGGTGCTGCATTTCCACCACGCCCCAATAGCCATTTTCGTCATCAGGCAGCTGCTCTGCCTGGTGCATGATGGGTATCTATGGCTGGAGGAGCCCATCCCCATCACGACAAACCTAATTCATCACATTTCCTAGCTACCATACAAAGGAAAGGACCCCATGACCATATCGAAAGGGAAGGGTAGTGATTTGGCCCTCGCGGAGGCCATGAAGATGAAGTACAAACTAGAGAAGAAGAAGAGGGGCTACACCATCTCCAACATCAAGGACAAAGCGGTAAACATAGCAACCCAAATCATGGCAGGCAAAGTTATGCGAAAGTGTCGTGCAGATGAGGTACCTGCACCGGTGATCGCACTAGTCGAACAGTGCGCGGAGGGGGTCCAGTTTAACTGGGCTGAATTCCTCTGCACGAAATTCTTGAATTCCTCTGCACGGAATTCTTGAAGAATTGTCGCGAAGCCCAGGATCTAGGTAAAACCTTCCACTATGCATGGTTGTTGTTGTCTATAGTGCTCGTAGCAAGGGAATTAATGGAGGATAGTCAATTCCCCATAATTGACAGCTATTTACCGAAGGCCACAAAGTATGCTTCGCTCTGGGCCATGAAGGATGCGAAAAGGATACACGATGGCAAGATCTTCTGGGTGCTCATGGAGATGAACATCCACATGTGGATCAACCGTAAGCCGTGCTTATCGCCCACGGTGTACAACAGTCTACAAAGTTTTGCAAAATTCAAAGCAGACATGCATAATATATACATCAAGGCGTGAAAGGATCCAACGAAGCAGTGGAAAAAGCTACCCTTTGTAGCCACTGACGATGCCATTTTCAATGTTTTGGAGGCATGGCCACTGGAATGGCATGCCCCAAACATTGTGGAAATTGAGAGGTCGACAGCACAGAAGAAGAAGGATGATGCCAAGTTGCACATCGCACGTTGGCTAAGAAAAGGCGAAGGAAACAGCAGCAACTGAGGTACGAGCAGCGCGAGAAGTGACACAGAAAGCCGCCGAGCAGAAAAAGGTCACGGAAGTAGTAGTAGTAGCATAGGAAGCAATCGCAAAGGTGGGCGTGGGCCAAGCAATGCCCTTGTAGGGGTAGGAGGCAGAGGAAGCATAAACAGCAGAAGGAAGCGCAGACCTAGGCACCACATCCACACAGTGAAGTGCCCACACACGGCAAAGCGAGCAGGACTGAGGAAGAAGGTCAAGGCCTCGAAATTGGCCATTGACCCAATCACCCTAACCGAGGGTGATCTGCATGACATCGGCGGCACAATGTGCGATGTCACAAATGAGGCTCTTCAGGATTTCATGCAGGAGCACCAAACTATGTTGGGGGGCCTCAGAGCGCAGCTAAAGGAGTTACAGGTGCGCCCCCCTCAGGTTGGTACCCTTTTAACCCACCTCACAGCAAGATCCTCGGTAGTAGAGAAGATGTTGCGTGCATGGATGGAAAACACAATAGTGTTGCCAGAAGGGGCTCTAGTGACATTGAATGAGGCCAATAGATTTTCAATTAGCATGATGAAAGGCCTTGGCCTTAATCTGGTTTCCCTTCTGTGTGAGACACTATATCTGTTATGGTATGGGATAACGGTAGAGCTATGCGTTAGGGAGAGCTACGTGATCCAAGTCCTCAGCGAGCAAAAGATAAACATGGAACAACTCAGCTTGTAGCGCGATGAATTGGTGTCGCAAAATCGACAGTTGGTGCAGGTGGCAGATGACGCTTGCTGTAGCGTCCCGAAGTTGGCCATCCCAGCAGATATACCAGTGGAGGTGTGGATCCACAGGTTAGCAACAAGAGTCCGCGAAGCCAGGGAAGAAACAACCAAGGTTCAGCTGGAGCTGAATCTTCAGATCACTGAGTTGTGGTTAAAGGCATAGCCATCCACTCCCCCGAAAGTTAGAGAACAATGCGCTAGCACTATCACAGTAGGACTAGAGGAAATCGGAGATGCAGTGCGAGACTGTACCAGCATGTTAGAACAAGCGCTTGAGGTCCTCACAACGCTGTAGGAGGTCCCCAACATCCAGCGCTTAGATATAGAAGCGTGAGAACTACAACAAAAATATGACAATGTCCGAGGAACTGCACAGATAGTAGTCCTCACCAAGAGGCTTGCAAGGATGCAGCAAGCTAAAGCACTCAAGGAGCAGGTGGACGCAGCGCGACATAAGGAAGCAATTATCAAAGCACGCATTCAACCTTGGATCGACGAGGCCTTCACTATCATGACAAACATCAAAGAAAAGCTCGTGCACATATAAGGGATGCACACATTAATGTAGAGAAGCACCCCAGACATAGAGGTCTCGAAACAACAGATGCAGTAGATCCAACAAGCAGCAGCTCAGTGCGCTACTGACCTCAGCACAGTTCGAGAACAGTTGTAGGGACTCCGTGCAAATATCGCTGCACCAACAGAGTGACTCGAGGGCGAGTCACGATGTTTGTGTTGGGGGCTTGTTGGGCATGGAATCCCCCCAAGGCATGTTTTGGGGCTCAAAGCCCAAGTTTTGACCCGATATTGTTGTAAAGACTACGTGAATTGCAGGCACAGAGTGCGAAATGTATGATAAAGTCACAGGGTTGTCTGCCCTAGTTTTGTAATGTAATGTCAGCTGGATAGACCTGCCCATGGTCCACGGACCATGGGATTGTATAAATAGAGCGAGGCTCTAAGTGTAAAAGATAGCATAGCCAAGTAGGGAGAAGAACAAGAGTCTAAGTGACTAAGTGTGTCTTGGGGTCGTAGAGTAGGAAAAGGCTCTGCAGCTGAGTGTGCAGAGGCCTAGTAGTCCGCAACTGAGTGTGCGGACCCCTGCAGCTGAGTGCGCAGGGTGGAGTCGAGTCTGTAACCGAGAAAGGAATTAATAAAGAGAAGTTTGATATCATATTTGTGTATCTATTCTTGGGTTAATGCATGTTTGATATAAATTGCAAATATACTGTTTATTTACTCTGTGCACATGTATGAATGGTTTATATTGTTAAGTATAACTTAAAACATGCAAGTAGGCTAAGTTAATCAACTAACATTGGAATACTAGTAAGGACTTGGGTAATAACAATGTTCAGCCCCCAAGTAGGGTTGCGCGAAGGCATCATCTCAAGCTACGAGGTACGGGAAAGTGCACGTAGCGACGTGCACGCAGGGTCGAACTGTGGACCACTTGAACTCATCAGACATCTCCAGGGTGTGGAAACCTAGTTCTAGAACCCTCCCATACTACTTCAGGTGAGACCTCAGTTCGTGCTCCGCGGACTATTGTCGAAAGGGCTAGTATTACCGAGATTTGTTTGGCTAAATCAACTCTGAACCTGGGTCAGGCCCCAATAAGACAACAATACCTCTATCCTTTATGGATGAGAAAATACCAGCTTCTAGGTATCAACCACAAATTTAGAACCCTTACCAAGAGTTAGGAGACTCAAGGCAGACCGCAAGATGGTAGGCTTAGGCCTTACCCCCTTCACGGTTTTCTTCTTAGCAATAGATTTGTTTAGACTAGATTATGGAGGATTTAAAGTTCCATAGAAGTAGAAATTATATCTTTATAATGTAAAATGACTAAGGGGGATTATGTTTATGCCGACCCCAAAAGTCCTAAATTAGACTACAAAAATTATTTTGTGAACCCATGATGGGGGGAATTAATGTGTTAAGCTAGAGTGAATTTTAAGTGGCTCTGAGTTGAGAGTATGGCACAAACTCATTTAATAGGGTATGAAATGATGAAAAACCTCTTGATATTCAACCTATATTTATTATTCTCCCATATCACAAAGAGTGCAAGGGGAAGAGCACACTCATGTAAGGAAGACCTGAAAGAAGTTTAGTGTGTGAAGTGAGGTGTGTACATGGTGTCAAGTGTGTCAATCAAAATTGTTAAGAAACTATAAAGATGGTATCTTTTGATCCTTACTTTGAAAAATTGATCAATCTATGCGATATTGTCCCGTACAAAAATGAAAGCATGTGTGTATGTGTTGACACATACTTTCTCCTACGTAAACTATGTTATTTTTCTTTAATCTTAAGGAAGATGAAAATGTTTCCCAAATCTTTTCTAATTCCCCCAAATATTGAAGGGTGTAAGGGGAAAAGGATACTTGAAATAGGAGTTCCACTTCAAGTACTAATCTGATAATTGAAAATGAATTAGAAAGTAATAAAGGCCATTAATGTGGAAAAATAGAACTCCTGTTCTTTTATTAATGGTTAACTCTAATACAATCATCCTAAATACTAACCTGCAAAATATCAAGAGTGGGGATATATTATTATTATTTTCCACCCAATTCATGAATTAGTGAGAAAATATTGAAAAAAAAAAAAAAATACAAATCAACATAGGTAAGTAGTGGACAATCACATAATTTTGATTGTTCTATTAAAATGAATTATGAAATTAACACAACTATTTCTTCGATAGTTGTGCAATTTCCTACAAAATGAATAAACTCAAATTCCTTACTTGGAAAAACACTTGAAGGATATTTAGCATTGGCCAAGGCATCTAATGGGTTTTGGGATGGAAATTCATAGAAAGAAATGACCTACAAGAAAACAGAGGTGAGAAAAATTCCCCAATGGATTCACCAATATATATTGTGGATTTTTTTGACAAAGTGAGCCAATTCCCCTAAGTTGCAAGGCTATTGTGACCTACAACAACCACATAAATGGTTAGAATCAATAATAAGCCAAATGAAAATAATTGAAGTAAATTCATTCATCGGTATATGAGTAAATGAGTAAGAAACACAAATAGGAAAACAAAAAATATATGGGAAGCAAAGACTCTTTTATTTCCAATGAAATGAAGACAAAATGGTCTACTTACAAACAAAACAAATGTTTAACAATGTGATCCTTCTAAAATCTCCCAATGGAGGGCCTCTTTCTCCTTATGTTTACAGGAGTTCTCTCTCTCCAAGAAGTAGTGGACAATGCCAATGGTGAAAATCCATAATATGCAAAATGAATTATACCAAGCTTTCGAATTTCAAAGATATTTTGTAAGCATGAGTTTGCAATGCTCTTCTATGTTGAATTGATACCCCAAGACGAGTATTTATATAATTTTTCCAAGCTTTCATGATGGTTGGACCATTGAACAAAGGTGGTTGGTCATTCACATTTGGAATGAATATGATGGAGCCTCAGAGGCTCTAAGTACCTCTTCATATATTTCCTTAAGTCCTTAACCTTCCAGATTACATCTTGTACTTTCCATAATCTAGATTTAATGAGATTTACCATCCTTTTCAATGTGGATATGTCATGTCTACAAATATGCATGGTTGTTGAAGGAATAATCATGCAATTTCGTGCAAAATATCAACCATTAGTTTTTGTGGCTAGACAAAATCCCACTTTATAAACTCAAATATTTGGATTTTTCAATTGATGATCAATAGCCTTAGGAAACATTTATTTTGATGGATTAATTTTTCAGCTATCACCTATAACATTGTGTGAACAATTTTTGAATGATAACAATCCTTTTTTGCTTGATTTCAAGTTTTCTTATATATTGAGTAATCTAGAGTGTTCCTTCTTCTAGGTTATCTCACTATTAGGCTTGTCAAAGCAAAATTTTCCATGAGTAGTTGGAAAAGTCTTGTGTATTAGCACGAGGGGTCCCTTTTTGGTTTTCCTTTTCAAGTGGGTGGTTGTCATATTGGGTTTGGCACCTTCCCCTCATTCTCAATTACTTCTCTTTGCCCCTTACTATAGCCTACCCTCCATCACTCTTATCATATATTCTCAAGCCAATATGTTGAAATCAATGATAAATTTTGGTTGGAATCCAACAAATGTAGGGTCAACAAAGGACCAAAAAGTTTATTAGAGAACCTTTGCACTAGAATCTCTCCAATTATTTCACTCATGCCTAAGTGGATCCAAAGAAGGTGGTATCCTATTATCAATTTCCTTTTCCTACTACTATCAGTAAGAGGTTACCCACATTAAGAATTTAGTCAAGCAAATATGAAGGAACAGAATGAATGAATATGTTGAGGCAAAATTCAAGGACTAGGTTCCCGATATTGGGTTCTTTCACTCCAAAGATATTAATATTTTCAAACTTACAAATCTTTAGTGGCTAAACAAATCTTTCATAGCACAAGTTGTGGAAGAGAGCGGTCAACAAAAATAAGCAAATATCCACAAATTGGATATAATGGATAAAAAATTCCAAGCAGCTTATGACATTGACATCATAGTGATAAACCATAAGATATCAAGCACAACCCAATGGTAGCAACAAAACCTATTCAAGTATCTAAAATTACCCCTTCCAACCCCATCCTAATTAATAAAAATCTTGAGAAAAGGGAAGAGAGTCAATAATGGCAAAGATAGGCACATGACCTTTTGAGTTAGCAACAACTCTCTTTTGGATTTTTACATATAAGAACTAAGGTGCCCAATTTAATTCTATCAATTTTCTTTTATGCTATTAATATATAGCTCAGGTTAATACTAAAGATTTAGATATAAAAAACTTTGCCTTGCAATTATGTAAAATAAATATTGATATTTTGATTTATTTTGATTTTATTTATTTTTAAATAAATTGCATACTTAACTATACTTTTTATTTTATTTTATTAAAATAAATAACAACTAACTTTAAAAAATTATATTATTCATTTAAATTAATATTATATTTATTTTAAATTATCTCATTTACCAACTTCAAATTAATATTATATTTATCTTACATTATCTCCTATATTAGCTTTGTCTCATATAGTCTATAGACAATGCATTGTGGAAAAAATATGTTATCTAATTAAAAGGTAGACAACTTTATTCTTTAAACTATTGGTATACTTTTCCTTTAAGTTATTTTTTTAACAATCCCTTTGGAATTCCTTTTACAATTGCATTATTTTTTGGGACAACTTTCTTCCTTGAATTCTTGGCATGCTCTCTATAACTACTTTTAAACTTTTGTTTGGTCTTCTATACACATGAAAGTGTGTGAGAACAACATGCACACAAGAGAACAAAGGCATGCACCTTTTAAGTGAGAGAGAACATGGACACAATGAAGAAAAGACATGTGATTGGATATTTTTTTAATTAAATTATAAAAATATAATAATGAAAATTTGTTTGAAATATTAATGGTACAAAAATAGACGTGGAATGTAATTTTCTGTATCCCTCAATTAGTTGGTACAAAAGCAATTTCATTAAAATCAAATAAGGACCACATTTTCCTTAAAAAGAATTAAAATTATATTCATTTTCGTTGTTAAAAAATTATGAATATTATTATTATTAGTTGTATTCATTCGATGCTACTTCTTTTGAAAAAGAACGCGATAAGAGCGCGTTTTATATTGGATCATTTCCCACACCTTTTGACAATTAAAATATTATTCTTTAATAATATTTTAATATATTATACAGCCGCTCTAGTGCATTTAAATATTATCTTATAGTTAATAATCGCGATTTGTCGGAAATCCCATTTAGTGAGCTAAATAATAATATGGTGTATAAGTTGAAATTCCGTGTGGTTTCTAGGAAGCTAGGGATTCACCATATCTTTCCCCGTCGACTTTAAGAAATAAACCAATCAAAATTCTTCGTAGGCGGAGTGAGAAAGATGGTCCCCACCCAAAAACGTGTAACCCAATATTCGTGTAAAATTCTAACGATTTCTTCCACCTTGAAACTTTCCTTTCCTTACTTTGTGGTCAAGTTTCCTCCCTTTAATTTGCATTCAAGTTTACTCTTTTCACTTGAATAGGTGGTATTCAAGTAGATATGTATTAAGCAAAAATATAATATACACAAATTAAATATGCATGAGTCACAATATAACTTGAATATGTTTTTTCTCATATATAATGATTATATAAGTTTTATATATGAATGCCTTGAAGTTTATGTCTCTCTCTTTAAATACTTTATCTAAATATAAATCATATTTTTTTTGGTAAAATTATTTTATTTTTTATTTTATGTAAAATTTATCATTTATGTTATATTGATTATATTTTTTGTTTAGATATTTAGATATTTAGGAGTTAGTTAAATTTAACTGGGTATAATGCGTATAATGTGTTTATTAGGTAAAAGCATATTTTTTTAGTGTGTTTTGTAATGCATTAATTGTATTGTAATGTGATGGTCATGATATGTTCTAGACATAGAATGATCTGATGGCTCATATTCTCCTCAATACTAACAACTATTGATTTCTGGCTTAAAACCTGATTGATCCATGCTATCTATTTAAAGAGCATTAGATTATGAGAAGCCTATTTTGTTTATTTATTTTTTTTATATTAATGAAATTGTCTCAATGACCACTTTGGTTGGGGACATGGATCGTTTCTTTTGTAGAGGATTTTAACCACGTAAAAATATTGGTGTTACAATCTTTGATCTAGTTGTGTGACTGGTTATTGAAGGTGTTCATCCTGCATGAAATACTTTGTTTTCTTGAACATAGTATCAAAGCTAGTTTGAAGAGTTGCTCCCATTGTTGATCAAGATCTTGACTTGTGTTGCCACAATTTTGAGATCTACTATTTTTGCATAGTTTTGCCTGAAAGATTATTCCATTGTAGAACATTGTTTTCAATTAAAAAAACCTTTAATTTCATTTGAAAATGTGTATGTTTACCCAAAATATGATTTTTTCATCAAATTTGAAAGTATATAGTCTAAACACACAATTTTTTAATTTCTCTCATAAAGTTCATTTTTTGTTTTCTATTTATATTCTTAATTTGCTACTCTTTGGGTTTATGTATGTTCTTTGTCCTGCACTGTATGCAATCTTGAAAAAACATAATCAGAATGGAAAGTGTTTTCTTAACTGTGTATGTTCATTGTCATGCACTCTATGTAATCTTGACATAGTAGAAACAAAGAGAGAACTTTCAGTTTCTAGGTAAGCCATTAGAGATCTAACCTCATTGTTGTTGATATTTTGGATTTTTTCAAACTTTTGTTTATTTTTGGATGAACACATTTTGCTGGATAAGCAGGCACAAAGGGATAGAGCTCCAACAACAATGGAAACCACCGCCAAGCCCATACTCCTTCATTATTATTATTAAAATGTCTTTTGTATTAGTTGAGTTGGTTAAAAGTATTTTATTTATTATGAGATCTTGATTTCAAGTCCTTTTTTAAGTTACTTTTTGAAAATGTTCAGGCAAATTTAAATTATTTCATAACTTTATTGTAAAGTATATTTCACTTATATTATAAGGTGAATCACAATAAAATAATTATGATTTATTTTATTTTATTTTACATGCAACTCTCATTTATAAAGTAACTTCATTGTAAGAAAGTGAGTCACTTCATAAAATTAATTTATTTTATAAAAGTGGGCTTATGGGCAAAGCTAGTGAGGGAAAATATTTTGTTAGGAACATCCATCACTATGTGAATCAACTTCTACTTATCATGTGGCTCTTTGTTATTGTTAATGTCTTTTTTGGAAAGGGCATAACTTGAATCACATTCAAAGTCCTTTTTCGGTGCCATTTTTTTTAAGCAACTAATTGTCTGAGAGCTTTCCATCTAGCCAACCAATTTCAGCTCTTGAAACCATATTATTTACATACTTTAATATGGTCACTCTAAGTGAACTTTTTCTTACTAGTACCAACTACTTCTCGTGGAAATACCACATTGAGGATGTACTAAGAAGTAAAGGATTGTATCGGATTACCTTGGAAAATAAAAAACCCCTGTTGTTGCTTAAGCTAAATAGGATAATAGAAATGAGGAATCACATGGATTAATCGAAATTTCTATTTCTCCTAATTTGCAATTTTACATTCAAGGAATAGATGATCATGATGAAGTCTAAGAAAAGTTGAAAATGATATTTGGTGAACCTAATATTATTAGATCTCATCATCTTGAAAATAATATCACGACCTTAAGTCCTACTGATTCTCTTACATTGAGGTTTGTTTATCTAAGTTTAAAAGACTTAGACATTTACTTAAACACTTTAAGGTTGATCTAGAGGATGAATGTTGCTTATATATTCTTCTTTTGAATATTGGTCTACATATTTCATTTTTGTATGTTATACCACTAAAGAAGCTCTCGGGTCTACTATAAAAGACCTTCTCTCAAGTTTTTAAATGATTATGTGATTAGAGAACAAGACGAGCTCTTTCATGTTAGGGTGATCAACACTACATGTACATCTAACAAGGCCTCAATGGACCAAAAGAAATATAAAACCAAGAATCCAAAGAAGAAACATCTTTGCGACAACAAGAAAAATAAGTGTCCCAGACCCTATTAGCAATATTGTACTCTAATGGTGACAAAAAACAAAAATCAAGAGCAATAATATTGACAGACATTGTAATTATTGTAGGAAAGATGGTCACCTGGAATCTAAATGTTTTACAAAGATGGAACCCTAGGAAGTTGCAATGAAGAAGCACGACATCAATCTTGATTCTTCTTCTAGCACATCTTCTCATGGACAAGCACTTTCTGCTTTAGGTTTCTCCTTCAATGTAAACTCTACTTCTTCTTTTGATGAATGGCTTATTCATTCTAGAGCATATTATCATATGACTAAGGATAAAGACATTTTTTCTTCTCTTAATGATTGTAAGACCAAACAAATACTTGTACTTGATTATAGATCTCTTGGTGTTATAGGGTTTAAAATAGTTCAAGTAGATAATGATCATTTCAATATTGTATTTTGTGTTTTCAGTATTTCCTACAACCTTTTATTAGTATATTAGATCATGCATTTAGGTTAGGGTAAAACAATAGAGTTTTCACCTCACCAAGTTTTAATTAAAGATTTAAAAGATTCTGAATGTGTCTTTCCCATTGGAATAGTTGATGCTATTACCAAGTTGTACAATTTTGACAAATTTGGGTCATCACCTTTTCCCTCATTTTTTTTCTTATAGTGATAACTTCATAAAACTTTAGCATGATTTATTTAATCATATAATTATCACTCACTGCAGTAACTATGTAATAAAACTATGGTGATTACTCTTTCATTTGTTTCTTGTAGAGATGGTGTTTGTGTCAATTTTGCTTTTAACAAACATCATTGGGATAGTTTTGAAAAGCATGCTTCTTGGCATGCATCAACCCATTTATAGCTTGTTGATAGTTATTTATGTCATCCACTTTCTTCCCCTTCCTTCTTTGGGTTCAAGTACTTCTTAACTTTGATTGATGACTTCTCTAAACACACTTGGATTTATTTCTTAAAACTTAAGAGTGAAGTTTTTTACTTGTTCTTGGCCTACAAGGCCCTTGTAGAAAAATAATTTGGACATCAACTGCAAAGGTTAAGAATAGATAATGGAGGTGAATATGTCAACAACAAATTCATAACTTACTACACTGCATAGGTCATTTGAATGCAATGTATCCATATACAACACAAAAAAATGGTGTTGTTGAAAGAAGAAGTCATATGTTAAAGGAAATGGATAATTATATGATTCAATCTAAGTTATTAAGTCTTCATATTTCGAATTACCTCTATGGTGTACCGCTTGTATGTATAGGTTAGTTATTATTTAAGATAACTTTCATAAAATTTCATGGCTTCATGTCCAATTGTGAACTTTTTTCATTATGTAATTATAAGTTTTCAAATATTCATGCAACTTAAATGACAAGTATTCTAGGAATTGATCCAATGCATTCTTCTTATTCATCATGATTTAATGTATATGGCTTGTATAGCTTCAAATGTTTTACCTTTAATAATGGATGACTTCCTATAAGAAGTCACAATAAAACTTGAACATGTTCTCTCACATATATACATTGATGGTGTAAGCTATATATTTGAATGACTTGAGTTTTATGTCCTTTCCATTAAATACTCTTTCTAAATATAAACATCACCCCTATCTCTGATGAAAAAATTATTATTTGTTCAATTCTGATCATGCCTTCCTTTGTGCTTCTAGAAAACATTTTTTACATATCTTATTACACTTGATCATAAAGATTTCATATGTGGACAATAAATCTTTATAACTTTCCTAAGTGAAACAACTTCCTTCATTGCCAATATCTTGGGAATGGGAGCTAAAATAGTTAATGGATACCTAGGCATGAATATAGGGCACATGTTTCATGTTGTAACCACATGATTATAATGACGTTGCACATATTCTTAGATGTCCACATCCATGGTTTTGGATGTTTACAGTTGAAAATAAAAAAACCTTGAGTAATGGTGTAATCTACTATCTTTATGTACCCATATGTTTGTGGATGGAACTTAGTACTCTTTAGTTTAGCATCCATACATGCCATAATGCTTTCCAAAAGTAGATGAGGAATCTATTGTTGCAACCAAAAGTTATTGATAATGGAAAACCAATGTACACATAAACCTTCTTAAAGAACCAGTATGATGTTTTCTTTATTGAATCCATCTTGTTCCAAATTATCATAATAACCAATTTTTTTAAAGCCATCCATAACTACCATAATATATTTATTACCCCTACTAATGGTCAATAAATCTCAAACAAATACCATTAACATTGACTCCTATAATCTACCTGGAATGAGAAGAGAAATGTACCTGCCTAGTTTCGAGTGTGTTGGATTTGATATATTGTAGATATGATAATTGCAAATATCTTTGCCACACCATTTATGATTTTATGATCCATGATAAATACTTTTTCAAATTAGCTATTGCATTTTCCACTCCAATATTTTTGATATCTTAGAATAGTGCCTCTCATGCAATCAGTAATTTCCATGATCTCCCTTATGAACACTAATGAGTTGAAAAATCACAACAATAAACACTATTGAATCCTAAAGAAACACACTTAAATTATCAATTAAGGAAATCATATACTTGTGAATTTTTGTGCAAGATTTATGCAACCTTCAAAATTAAAAGGCTATAGAATTGATTTTATAAAACTTCCTTTTAAACAATATAAACTACATGTGTCCTATATTCATCTTTCCTATAATGGGTGTTATAATGTTTTACAACAAAATTCATTCAAGCATAAAATACTTTTGGCTCATCAACTAGAGCTACAATACCCTAAAACTCCTTAGATGATTTTGAAAGTGAAATAATTGCTCAAAACTAAATGCTATGGAAAATAAACTAAGTACTAGAGAGTAAATTCAATACTTTGAAAATGAACCTAATATATATCGTGCTTCGAGAAAACATTAGTTCATCTACCAAACTACATGTCTATGGTATGATATGAAAGGATGATCACTAGAACATGATTATTCTAACTACGAAATTGAAATAACAACACAATGAAAGACAAATGCAAATGCAAAGGCATACAAAGGTGTATTCACTGGCAACATCTTGAAGCCAACCTTGACAGAGGAGGATTGGTAACTGTTTTCTTAAAGAGCTTATATTATCTTAGAATACTATATTTAAGATCTAGATTAGATCACTATATAATTTTTCATCTATCTTGGTAATTTATGGACATAAAAATTAGAGGAATTGGTTTGTAGGTCCCATTTTATGGGTGAGCCATAGTTTGATGATTTGGGGTCCAAAACCTTCTAGATCTAGTTTGAGGCACCCTACAACACTTTTTCAGGTTAAAAATCTATAAATATACCTCAATCCCCTCAATTTCGCTCTACACACTAAAATCTTTTAGATAGGGTGAAGGTCACCTCAATAAAAAATGATATATGAAATTTATTCCCCTTGCAATTTTACCTACCTTTTTGACCACCATGTTATCAAATGAATGTCATTCCATGCTCTAATTCTCACACAATTGGGGATAGTCACTTGTGCACTTTCAAGATTATCTTAGAGGGCCTAAAACCCTAACACTAATTGGGGGTTGAGTCATGAAAAAAATATTAACATTAACCCTAGATAGCTATTAGTCTATGTTAAACACTCAACCACTCAAAAGAGAAGGGGTTTCATTCTTTTGGTATTATTGTTGTTACATAGTTAAATAGATCATCTAGGAGTGGGACATTAGAGCATAACAATGGAAGTACAAAATTATGTAGGTCTAGGAGAACTCCATCATGAGCGATATTTTATTGCATTTGCATTTCACAATTGAAGGGAAAAGAGCAAAGCATGGGCCTTATCTTTCAATTGGGTTTTCTCCCATGTTTGTTCCTAGGTCATAATTTGATTTGACATTGTGTTCATTTGCTTATTTTTTCATTTCAATCGAATCAATTATTTCCATAAATTTAAGAACTAAGAAGGTAATAATAAATTTGAGATCTAAGGAAATAAACTACATAATTAAAGGTTTCATAATAAATTGTAAGATTAGTTTGTGACAAATTATTCTAGTGGAATATCCATGGAATCTTAGAGATCATTTTATTTCATCATCAAACTTCAAAATTAAGACTTGAATTTCCAAGTTTCTAATCCTAGCTATATGCAACTTCAAATTCAACCACTATCTACCCTAATCAAATTGTAGATGAGCATATTTATTCTAAGGATACCTTGGATACCCTTGAACTATTCAATAACTCCAAGCCTTGTAGTAATGGTCTTACCCCCTATAATTATTGACATCATTTGCATCAATTATGGTAGCTTGTTGATGATTGGGATTATAGCAGACATTATCCTACTTTGGCATTAAAATGGATGACTTTGTTAGGTCCCTATATTACTAGTGTAACCCCTTATTGTTATTAGTGAAACCCCCTTATTATATTGTTGTGCCCATGTAGTACCTATAATGTTATTATTGTGCCCCATAGAAGCCCATTATTGTTATTGTTGTACCCTTAGATTATTATTGTTATGTCGGCTCTGATTATATTATGACCCCTTAGACTCCTATATATAGAAAGGAGGTCTTGTCATTTGTATCATCCAACAATTATTCATTTGTGTAATGTAAAGGAGGCTGCCCCCTCGAAGAGTCTAATTTCTAAGGCGTTGATCTTTCTTTTCTATCTTTTTGTGAGCTGGTTTCATAACATTTGGTATCAGAGCTTTGGATTCTAGGGTTTCGCCGCTCCAAACAGGTCTTTGTAGAATTTTCGCTATAACTTTGTTTCTGCGATGTTTCAGACAAAAAAAAAAACCATTTGAGACTAAATCGTTATGAGCTTCGGGTCCAAATTTCAGATCTTGTATCACTATATATTCAGAGATATGATATGAGAAAGTTAGGGTTTTTGCAAGCTCCATAATTTCATCTGAAACAGGTCATCATGGAATTGGCGCTATAATTTGTTTTCTATGAAGTTGTAGATTTTTAAATTAAAACCCATTTGAGCTGAAATATTGGTGAAGCTCGACCCCACATTTCAAATTTTTCTTTGCTATATTTTTAGAGATACGGTCCAAGACATTTAGGGTTTCAGCAGGCCCCTGAATTACATCCCAAACAGGTGACCTGGGAAAATCGTCATAACTCTCTCTCAGAGCATCTGATTCAAAATTCGTAAAACGTGATAGAAAGAAGATAGGTTGTAGTTTGTTGGGTATCAATTTCAGAACCTAAGGTCCAAATAGTGACACATGGCACGTCGTACAAGTTCACTCTACTAAACCATTATATAATTAGGGCATCGCAAGAGATTGGGCATAACTCTTTCTTCGGGAATCCAATTGCGATCAGAATTGCGGGGTTAGAAAGAGGAATCAGAGGGCTATCACACACCGATATTTTAGAACTTAAAGATATGAAATTACAGAGTTACAATCGTTTCAAGATCGAGCTCCTAAAATCAATAAAAAACGATGCGAGGAAGTTTGATGGCAAAGATTCGCTAAATTGGATATTACAGATGGAGCAATATTTTGATCTACATGAGGTGCAACTGTTACAAAAGGTAAGTATGGCATATTTATATTTATAACTGAATCAATTTTTATGGTATAAAGGGCTTTGTTCTCGTAAACCACTTGTCACGTGGTAAATTTTGATGGAGGAAATGATAGCACATAATGAGGATACAAAGAGCAACACCTTCTTTAGCCAATTGATAAATCTCAAACAAAAGGGTTCCATGGAAGAGAACATTGAGGACTTTCAAAAATGGAATATAAGGGTAAACAGAGAAGTAGAGGATTGATCTCTTCATGGGGACTTTAAAAGATAACATCCAAGATGAGGTTTGCCTTTGGGAACCTGATTCATTGGAGAAGGCATATAGGTTGGCAAGAAAAGTGGAAAGCAAAATTATGGCAACAAGGAAGTCTACCCCTCATAGCTATAAAGATGGAAGTGTTGTTTCTCCTAGCCTTCCACAACCTACAAGGTTCACACCACAACAATTGGAAGAGAAAAGAACAACAAGGCTTTGTTAAAATTGTGATAGCAAATACATTAAAGGTCATAAGTGTGCTGAGAAGAAATTATTTTACATATATTGTGAAGAGGAGGAAGAAAAGGATCAAGAAACATCAAAAGAAGAAGATATACACCGGGAACCAACCCTAGAGAAATAACAAATGAATCCGACCATATCTTGTACTACATTGGCAAGAATTACCACTCCTCAAACTCAAGATAGAAGGACATATCAAGAACAAGAAGGTTCAAGCAAAGAAATATCAGGAAGAAAAGTATCAAGAAACGTTAAAAGAAAAGGATACTCACCAGGAACCAACCCCAGAGAAAGAAGAAATGAATCCGACCACATCCTGTAATGCATTGGCCAAAATTACCACTCCTCAAACTATAAAGATAGAAGGACATCTCAAGAAGAAAAAGGTAATGGTGTTGATTGATTTAGGTAGTACCCATAATTTTATTAATTATAAGATAGCCAAGGAATTGAATTGCTTCCTATATCCAGCACTAGAGTGTCAAGTGACGGTTGAAAGTGGAGGAACTGCAAATTGCTTTGGAAAGTGCCATAATATCAAGCTATCCATGGGAGAATATGTATTGAATAGCCCAACAATTTCCATTCTAATGGGTGGTGTTGATGTTGTACTGGGAGTCCAATGGCTGCAATCCTTGGGTACACTAGCTTTTTCAATAACTTTTCATGAAATTTTCTTCGGAAGGAAAGGAATTTGAATTAAGGGGTATCACAGGGAAACCGAGAAAGATAATCAACTCTAATAGAATGACAAAGCTTCTAAAGAAAGAACAACGAGGCGTAATTGTACAATTATGTTCACTAGAGGTTCCCACATCAAAATCATCTATTTCTCCAGATCTCCAAAAAGTCTTGGACAATCATTTTAAGGTATTTGAGACTCCCAAAGGTCTCCCACCTATTCGTGATCATGATCATGCTATTCATTTGATTCCATGAAGTGTTCCTCCAAACATCAGGCCTTATAGATATACATATGCCCAAAGGAGTGAAATTGAATGTATGGTTGTAAAAATGCTAGAGGTTGGTATAATAGTCGAACCAAATTTGATAATCAAAGCAAGGGATGAATGGAAGAATAATGAAGCAGGGTGGGAACTCATTCAAAAGTTGCAGAAGATCCCAGTTCAAACAATATTACTAGAAAATCTTCGGCAAAATCACATAATCAATCTTTTGTCGACGCGTTTCGAACCAACTAGTGTGGTTCATCGTCAGGACAAGTTGAAAAACAGATCCAGCTTAGTCTGTTTAAATAGCTAGAGCAGAGACACCAACGGTTACCTGGGTGAAAAGTTAACTTAAGGAGCAAGGTCAATTTCGGTTGAATTAGGTATAAAGTAAAATTAAATAAATTATCATATAATAATAAATATATATAAATAATATATAAATATATAAAATTAGTTATATTAGGTGTAAGATAAGGAATAAAAATATGAAGAATTATAAAATAATAATAAATTATTTATTATATAAATGAAGAAATATAATTTAATAATAAATTATTTATTTATCTATTAAATGAATAAATGAAAAATTATAAATTAATAAAATAAAATATTTATTTAATGAAGAAATAGTATTGTTAGTAGGTAAATAGATTTTATATATAAATTTGGTTATATTAGGTGTAAGATATATAAATATATAAATAAAGAATTTTAATAAATTATAGAATTTAAAAAATATTTTTAAGGTAATAAGGTAATAACGGACAGGATTGCGAGGATTCTAAGGAAGTTTGATGTGCCCACAACTTTTAGACCCCTCAATACTATCCGTGGCTCCCTCAGGTCTGTGAAAGACCCGATTGACCCTAAGAACATGAAGGGCGTCTATGTCATTCCCTGTTCCTGTGGGACCCCTTATATTGGTGAGACTGGTCGTTCTATCAATCAGCGGATTAGCGAGCATTCGGCTGACTTAAGACATGGTAGGACCAAGTCCTCTGCCCTGGCTGAGCATGCGGGGAAGACTATGCATCATATATGTATAGAGGAGGCTCAAGTCCTTGCCAAGATTGCGCAGTTTCACCATCGCAAATTTAGAGAGGCCCTGGAGATTGAGAAAAGGCCGATCAATCTTAATAGGGATGATGGCTGGAAGATTAGCCGTTGCTGGGTCCCAGCCTTGTCTTCCTAGCCTCCTCATGTCCCCTCTTTTTTAGGTCTTAGGGTTTCTGTTTTTCCCCTCCTTGTATTTTTTCTTGTGGCAGATTTGTCCTATTATTCTAAGTATTTTATGAATTAGTGTCGGGCTTACTAGTATATTAGACCTTATAAGTAATATTATATTCACCTATTGACTTAGTTAAACTTTATAAATTTTGAATTAATACTGATTATTTGACCATAGGTTTAAAGGATTTATCTTGGACTTTAACCTAATGTAACTAGATTATAGGGGTTATAATGTATGTTTATTTATTCGATTTTATTATTATTATTACTACTATTAATTTTATTATTTATTTATTTAACTTAATTATTAATTATTTTATTGGGTTTAAAAACTATTACTAAATACTAATATTTAGCAATTTAATAAACAATTACGTAATATTATTATTTGGTAATGGTCTTTTACTTTACTTTGATTTTTTAATTTAATTATTTTTATAACTTATTATTATTATTATTATTATTATTATTAACAACTTAATTCTTCTGATTATTCTTATTCTCTTCCATCTTATTTGTTTATAAAGAATGGTCCCTTATTACCTTAAAAATATTTTTTAAATTCTATAATTTATTAAAATTCTTTATTTATATATTTATATATCTTACACCTAATATAACCAAATTTATATATAAAATCTATTTACCTACTAACAATACTATTTCTTCATTAAATAAATATTTTATTTTATTAATTTATAATTTTTCATTTATTCATTTAATAGATAAATAAATAATTTATTATTAAATTATATTTCTTCATTTATATAATAAATAATTTATTATTATTTTATAATTCTTCATATTTTTATTCCTTATCTTACACCTAATATAACTAATTTTATATATTTATATATATTTATTATTATATGATAATTTATTTAATTTTACTTTATACCTAATTCAACCGAAATTGACCTTGCTCCTTAAGTTAACTTTTCACCCAGGTAACCGTTGGTGTCTCTGCTCTAGCTATTTAAACAGACTAAGCTGGATCTGTTTTTCAACTTGTCCTGACGATGAACCACACTAGTTGGTTCGAAACGCGTCGACAAAAGATTGATTATGTGATTTTGCCGAAGATTTTCTAAACAATATTACTAGAACTTGACAAGGAAGGAAAAATCATATTGGAACTTGAAGCAGTCACAGAACTGAGAAGTCGAGATCTACAAAATCTATAATTTCAGAGTATCTCATTAAGTGGAAGAACTTACCCGCTGAAGATTCCATATGGAAGGATGATAATTTTATACAGAAGCATCCAGAACTACTCAAGCATTGAGGATAACACTTTTTGAAGGAGAGGGCCATGTTAGGTCCCTATACTACTAGTGTAACCCCTTATTGTTATTAGTGCAACCCCCTTATTATATTGTTGTGCCCATGTAGTACCCATATTGTTATTATTGTGCCCCATAGAAGCCCACTATTATTATTGTTGCGCCCTTACATTATTATCGTTATGTCGGCTCTAATTATATTATGACCCCTTAGACTCATATATATAGAAAGGAGGTCTTTTCATTTGTATCATCCAAGAATTATCCATTTGTGTAATGTAAAGGAGGTTTCCTCCTCGAAGAGGCTAATTTCTAAGGCGTTGATCTTTCTTTTCTATCTTTTTGTGAGCTGGTTTCATAACAGACTTGATAAAGATTTCATTGGGTCAATCTTCCTTTCGGTTGACTACCTTTATGGGTTTTTGTGGATTGCACAACCATTCCACAACTTCTAAATCCAAAACACTATGGAACACGTGCTTTTATAACCCCTTTTGTCTTCTTGTTTGAGTCATAAGGGAAAGGTGATCTTGCATGCACTTTGGTTATAGCATTTTATTTCTTATTTAGATAATGAGAGCATACGAGCTAAATTAAATGGATTTTATCACCAATTCACCTTTCTCTATGAGTGTTAATGGTGGGAACAAAACACTGATGAAAAAAATAAAACAACCTTCTTACAATGGTAGTTGTTAATATGGAAATAAAAAACTCATTGGTAAACTCATCAATGTGAAGGAAAATTCAAGCATATCCATATAACCACCCATAAAATACCACTAAATTTACTACTATAATTAATTAATTAACAGACTATCAATGGCTATAAAAATATGTTAGTGCAATAGTTATCTATCTCAATAATGGGGAAAAATCAAAATTCCAGAGAGGTAAACGACTAAACATGATGAACAATATGGACCCGTTTACGAGCCAATCAAACACAAAGGTTATGAAGATTATACAAAACATCATCCTTCACTATGTATTTGAAAAGAACTTCCCCTTGTAGGTTTGTTGCATAAAGTAGCATGACGATTAGAATGAGGTGCCATGCTATGACAAGGAGGAAGGAGGGAATAGAGTTAGAAGTTAGTTTTTTAGGGGAGGAAGGAGAAACCTTATTAGGGGAAGAAAAAAGGAAAATTATATAGAGAAGATCACTTGATTGATTTGGGTTCTAGAGTTGATTATTTTATATGGCATTGTAGATTAAGTAGAATACTTTATTTAGGATTTTGTGGCAAATAGGAAAGAAAAACCAAAATTTGTAAAGGAAAATAAATTAACTAAGATTAACTTATCAATTTCCTTTCGTAAGGTGATTATCTAATTAAAGATGAATGAGAGCTAGTAGGTAGGTATATCAGCTCAATAGGAAGACTATTAGTATCCCAAAGTAGATCCTTAGCCTTTACCCCTCACATTGACTAAAATAATCTAACATCACATCAACCCAACCTAGAGTTAGGGGAAGCAATCATAATGTCATTTATTGGAATCAAGTTCAAACTGAGGAGGAATGGTGTCAAGTTAAGCCAATATAGCTTGTATTAGAGAAAGGTCATGTTCATATGCATAAAATTGGATTGGGGTGGTCGATCTTGATCCTTGTAAACATGAGGAAGAATCTACATTGAAGTACGTGGAATTCATTTGCGATGTGAGTGTTGTGCTTGTGATAAATGCATCGGTTATTTGTGGTAGGGGTCATATAATTTAATATGATATTTTGGATGAGCACTTGTTTGATGGGAGGAGGACCCATGTGTCTCACATCGCTTAAATGGAGGAACATAAGGTTGAGTATGAGAAGAGGATTGAGTTGGGTCAATTTGGGTCTCGTAGTGAAGAGAATTTTGTTTCCTTATATAATATTTAAGTTTTGTAAATTTTCTAAGCATTTATTCTATAAATCTTTGCATTTAGGCATGATTTTGTCACATGTTCTACATGGGATGATAGGTTGGTTGTTTTCTTGCATAAGAGGATGTAAATTTGTATGATAATATTGGCTTAGCAAAACAACTTGTGTCATGTAACATGTTTCACATTGGGAGAAACTGGTAAAACTCCACCATGACTAGCGTGGTTCATGTAGAAACAAAAAGGAAAGTTTCCTATGTTGTAAGGTTAGTTAGCATCAATTGTATGAGTACCAAGATAATCAATATGGGGCATATTTGAAGTGATTATTTAAATGAGATAATTTTGACATGTTTTGAGGCCAATCTGGTTAGCACCAAGATGAAAAAAACTAAATCTAGAGCACTAGAAGAAGTGGGATAGGACTCAACAACCTAAGGAAGACGAGAGGAGAGATCGCTTGTTTAAGATAAAGAGGGATTGAAAAAAAACATCCCTAGATGAGTCATCAAAATTTTGCATGATGGTTAAAGTGAGGAACCATGCTACCACTACGACCGAGGAAGGAATGAGTGGAGTCACCACTCAATTTTTGGGAAAAACCTAAGAGGGGAAGAAAAGAAGATAGTATATATATATAAGCCCAGTAGATTGGTTATGATTTTATAGTTGATTAGGTTAAGTAGTGTTTTATATTACTTGGGGTTTTATAACGAATAGGAAATAACAACAAATTACAAAGTACAACAAACTAACTAGTGCTAATTTACAATTTAGTTTGGTGAGCCAATTAACCTAATTGGTGAAGATTATAGATACCCTATGAAGGAAGGGGAAAATCTAAGAAAATGTTTTTATAGGTGTTAAAGTGGCTTGGTATAAAGCTGAAAGATGTGAAAAACCTATAAATGAGCATTACTCCACCCTCATAGATATACACGTAGTACTACACCTTATGACAAATAGACATTCTCAATCTTTAATATAATGCAATATAACACACTATATATACCATATAAAATAATAATATAATGAAGTGTCAGATGGTGATCCATTGTGCCCTAAAATAGGTGATATGTTGGAATCTCTCTTAAGGTAGATGATCTAATTTGTATAAGGTGTTAAGGGAGAAAACCAATGGATATGTTGTAGGACAAGACAATACACATTCAAGGAAGAAACGAAACCAAAAATAAGAGATACTTGTAGAGGGGTTGGAGTTAACATGTCCATGTAGCCCAATAGCATAGAGCTTTAGAAGAACTGGATGAAGATTCAACACTAATCCAAAAGTGTTTGTGTGAGATAGATTGAATAAATCAAGAGTTCAATAGACACTTTATAAAGAGTTGGAGAACGATATAAATAGGTTAGGAAACAATGTCATGGAATAGACCAACATTAGCTTAGTTATGGGAAATAATGTCAAATATTAGACATGCACGATGGATTTTGACCATGAATCATAGATTTGAGCTTGTATTAAAAGTAATTCTTTTAAATATCACACTCTTCTTTGTGGGTGATGACTCTAAATCATATGATGTCCTATGAAAATTATGGTTCATGTGGCACAAAGAAATTAGGAAAGGTAAAGGAAATTTCTGCATAGTGGACCCCATGTTTATCATTCCCATGTGGACTTTGATTATTGAGGACCAAATGTATTGCTCCAACTAATTGTGGGATATATATTGGGTATGAAGCTCAAGAAATATCACAACTAATAGGAGGGTACCTTATAGGGTATAATATAGCGACCAAAGGCTAGATATAAGAAGAGGTGATATGGGACCTTAAGTGTTAAACATCTCAAGGAGGACACACATCTAAGCTAAAGAACGATGACTCAAGGGAGAGTAATCCAACACGAAATCCTCCATATGAAGCATGAAAGGTATTAATGTCATTGGCATGTAGGTCATGCATGGTGAAAGAACAAAATTAGGTCACACCATGATACCTTCAAGGGGGTAGGTGTATGTGAGTCCTAAATTTTGAAATCCATACACTGCACATAGTTTTGTAGGACTACGAATCTATGCCAAGTTTGTAAAATTCACATAAGCTTTCTTGAAGTTGTTGAATCCATATTGTTGAAACCCCATTATAGTATCGATCCAACTATTGGTAGTCTTGAAATGAACTATGTTACTTTCTTTTTGGTTTCCTTTCTTTTAGTTTATCACATAGTTAAACTATCGTAAATAAGTGATCCACTTAACATGGCATACATTATTGACCCTACTCTAAGTATGGAGGGATGAGAGAGGCTTATGGTCATTAAGCATGACTCTTTTTTTCCTGAGCTATAATGTCGCTAGAATCTCATAGCTTGTTTTAGTGAATTCATCTTATAATCATACACTAAATAATTTAAAATGCCTCTTAAAAGGTCTTGGAGTGGTATGTGATGGTTTTCAATATTGCATCAAAATTATGTGTATTACATGTTTAAGGAAATCCATTTCAATAATCAAGTCTTGTTTAATGTTAGTTAAGATGAGGACATGAGCAATCATTACTCAACAATTGATATACTCAAATAATTTTTTTTATGCATATATCTAGCTGAAATACACATGCTCATGGTTTAAGGCATTAAGTGGGTGTGTAACATGGGAAAAATGAACTATGAATTGTTACATATAATTTTTCATTTCTATGAAATTTCACAAGTTATAGATGTTATTTGATGATGGTTAGTTATCAATGGCTCCAAGAATTAATGAAACTAATGCTTAGTTCTTCTTGAGTGACTCATAATCTAAGGGAGTCATGTTCTTGCTCGAGAAATGCACATTTCTTCACTTTGACCAACAACTTATCTCTATGCAATGCTACACATACTTCACACAAAATAGTGTATATGATCCTCCAAAATTTTGTTGAAAATAAGAATGTCATGAAGATTTAAGATTGCAAATGAATCAAGATACAAAATATTTACACTTTATCAATCATGCATATGGAAGTCACGAGGGCATTAATAAGACTGAATGACACCACCAACCATTCAAATAGCCCTTAACACATCTTCACAGATTTCTTCTACATATTATATGAGTGTTGTTGCATCTTCTCTTTCCTCTAATGAAACTAAGTTTCTCTTTATGAAAGATCTAGGAAGTTTCTATCATCTTAGAGTCAAATCTCTTGAATGTATCATTATCCTCGTATAGTGATATTTTTACCCTCATTTACTTACCATATGATCTTTTAAAAAATGCAATGTATGTTTGACCATTATTCAGTGACTTCAAAAGTAATTGACATATGAATCCCCAATAATTTTATAAAACCTTACCTAATCATATTTAATTAATATTTTTATTTTAAAATTTGAATCATTGCCATCAAAATCCAAATACATTTTTTTAATAATTAATACCCACTATTTTATAATTTGAAAATATTTGTAGTAATATTAAAAAAAAATGAAAAGCAATCTCACAAAAGATATCTTGTAAATAGGACAATATTTTGATTATTTCTTAAATATTTTTTTTAATAATTAATATTTAAATTTTAAAATATTAAAACACTCTACAAAGACTACTATATGTTTTCACAAAATTTTATTAGTTATCGTGTAACATAATTTTATTGCAACTTCAAAATATTAAAAAATGGTTCTAAATGTTTGTTTTTAGCTATCTCCGAATTTATTTTCTATTCTATCACTTAACCTACTTTCAAGTTATCATCAGTTTCAATTTATTATAATGATTGCAGTTCTTCGTCATATGACAATATATTACGTACTCTTAAGGCTCCTTTCAACCTAACACAAACCACTCTTTTGGTAACTTCCTATAAAGCCTACCAAGACTTTCATTCATCAAATCCACAAACCACTCTTTTGGTAACTTCCTATAAAGCCTACCAAGACTTTCATTCATCAAATCTTTAAAACTTATATTATATTACCTTGCTATCTTCGACTGATATTCTTTATGTTTTTTTTCCATTCAGGGGGTGCAAAACGTTAAATATTTTTGATAACAAAATGAAATTTTTATTTGTATCTGTATTTTCCATCATCAAATAGATGTATAAATCACTTCTCGCACGTTTTTATTACAACCAAAATTAAAATTTTATAATTTGTTGAAAGTTAGTTTAGATTGTTTTAAATTAGTTTAAGGGAAAAAACATCAAGATTTGTATTATAATTAGTTTCAATAGTAAAAATTAATATAAAACAGAATAAAATCATATAAATATTGTTTTATTAAAATAAAAATTGATACTATCCCGTAGTAATCCGGAGTTGTTACGTGATTCGACTAATTAGAATCATAGAAAATGTCACATTTTGAGGTTTAAATTGAAAATTCGTTTTTTTAAGTAAGAAGTTGATAAATAGAATAATTTTTTTTAATTTAATAAAATAATATAATATTTTTTTATTTTTGTTTTATGTTTTTAATATAATTGTAGTGGGTTGGAGTATCTTTTAAATTTGTTTTTGTTGGTTTAAGAGTTAATTTTGTTTGGGGTATAAGGAAACAATTTAAGATACTCTAGACTCATAGGTATCTAATAGGGCTTATTTTTTATGGATTACCAGCAATGAATTTAAAGTGGCTTGGTTTATTTTGAATAACAATGATTTAGCTTCATGAACAATTATCCCATTATTAATGTGTCAACTATATTATTTTAAGTTTTTCAAATAATTTTTCAACTAAGTTATTTTAAGGGTTTTTTTGTTAGAAAAATAAAAAAAGCTATTGACTTAAACTACACAGGTTTGAAAAATAATAAATTAGAATAAAAAAAATTAGGGAGAAAATTTACCTAGAGCCACTACTAAAGAAATTAATTTTGTCCACCAATAAGTAAAAGAGTTCCTGCAATAAATTAAAACGACTAAGAGGGGAGTACGGCATTAAGAGTGGCCGGCGTCCGCGCAGGGAATCCGGATAGGGATTTCAGTGCGGTTTGACCACGCGAAGTTGGGTCAATAGACAAACGTCCCCTACCAGTTAAATGATAACCCTAGCTGCCGTTTATAACTTTATTATACAGCCCGCATGATAGGTCGCGAGGTCGAAACACGGCAGGGCAAATTTTACATTGCAATTACACGACGATGATGTTGTGCCATTAATTCCTGTCCGATTCACTCCAATTCCCAAGGATTTCAGGCCGCAGATGATCTCTACTCTCGTTTTTGTCCAAAGAGGCTCCGAAGAATTCGCGGGTATTAACAGAGGAAAGGAGTATTACAGAAAGATATACATCACGGGTGCCAAGTGCAGCTGTAGTTGCTTTGGTTCCGCCATGGAAACCAAGGCCAACAGTGCGGTTCTGTGTGACGCGGAACCCTTCTGGCCGAGATTCAAAGGGCGTATGAAACGGAAAAACAGTAAACAGTCTCAGAAGACAAGCCCTTCCTCAAAATACACTGTCGAGATTTCCCCTGCTCGTCTTATCAACGGGGAATCAGCCGCTTTGGTGAGGATTGGTTCGATTTCCCGAGACGGAGAATTCATTCCTGTAATTCTGTCGCCTGTCCACAAAGCAATATCCAATGAGCGGCAGATCACCGAGAAGAAGAAGAAGAAGAAGCCAGTGGGACTCGATGCCGCGGAGGTTAAGGTCAAGCCACGCGATGCCAAGATTGCCCTGAAGTCACACGAATCGGAAGCTTGTTCTCAAGAATTGGCTCCAAAGAAGATTTCCGAAGGAGAAGTTGAGGTTGCCGTGAGAAAGTTCAATCGTAGTTCATGGGTTCGAGTCGCCAAGGCGTTTCGGTTCACAACGGTAAGCAACCACTTAGGCTTCCATATTTAGCGTATGTTGGCAGTTATTAGTGTTGGATGTATGTAACTGGGAGGAATGTGTGACTGAATTTGTTGTTCTCTGCTATTATTGTATGGTAGGCGCCTGATTTGCATCCAACAAACCTTAAAAGGCCAAAGCTTTCAGAATACTCGCACCAAGTAGGCCAGGCAAATGATAGTGAAACGGCAGTGATCGAGCAGCCGAAAGGGCAAGAGATTCGGCAGGAAGAAGAGGTAGCAGACTCGATCGCTGGACCAATAGACGAACCAGCTGAGCCTAGTCAAATCTCCGCGAAAGTGGATTCCAGGAGCTGCAAGATGTTCAAGAAGTCCAGTTCTCTTGCTAGCGCGCCTAATACCCCGTTGAAACGTCGTGGGATCAAATCCGTTCCCCTCTCCTCGTCCTCATACCCGGAGCTTCCGCGACCAGACATGAGTAATACTACACCTAATTCACAGCCTAAGAAGCTTCGTATGTCGGGCGAAAGAAAGGGAACCATCACAGGAAACGCAACAGGCGAAGGCGAAGGTGAAGGATACAATATGGCTATAAATTTCTCGGTCTTGATTATAATTGTGGGATGCTTGGTAGTGTTCTCAGACAGGCTCTTGGCCGTCGTGTGTACTTCCATATGGTGGTATTTATTTCCCAGTCTGCTGAAAAGAAATAGAGCGTCAACAGCAGCAGCAGGAGGTGTTAACAATGACACATCAGATCTGAAACACCCGAGACAAAGAAAATTTAACAGGAATCATAGCGACATGAGCGCTGCCATTCACAAGGGCCGGTATCGAAAGAAAGAAGGCAATGATGCAGAGATGCGCGAATAAATAGACCATCTGCGAGGATTTTGCAGAGGTTTTGCTCCATCATTTCAATTTCAAGGGAATATTCTCATTCCTGGCCTTTCTGGCAAAATATTTGCTGTTTCTAATTTTCGTGTGTATAAATTATTTATGTCGAATGAGTGTTTACTGTAAGAATTGCGTATTGTGTGTATCCAATGAACTGATCAAATGAGAGGAAAAAAAAACACAGAATTCTTGTTTCCAAGAGATCGATATTTGTTACAGTAGTTTTAGCATTCTTTTAATCGAGTTTTTCTCTCTTTTACCTCAAACTGCTCGAGTATTTGCACATTTCACTAATTGTATTTTTCATTATTCAATCTTCAAAATGTAAAGCTTATCTGTAAGAAACTGTCCATCGCGCTGAATATAAATATACAAAAGTTAAACATCTTGTTCTTTTTATTCTGGTTAAATTTGTAAAAGAAAATAATATAAATTTACCGGTAAAAGCTTTTGAAGGTATAGATCTTTCAGGTTCCATAACAGTTTTCAGGGTTTTTAAATCAATTCAAAATCTCCAGAAATCTTTTAACTGTTTGATTCTGTGCTCTTTGATTTTTCCTTTTTTTTCAAATTTAGACTCTTCCTTTTAGCCAGGTTTGAATAGTATATAATATATATATGTAGAGCTATGGTAATCCAATCAAATACATAAAAGTTGGGTTAAGAATTAAAATAATAGTATATATTTAATGTATCGCCGTAGAGTGTCGATAGATTAAAGTTGTTTGAGTGGTGGGAGCGGGATACGGGGAATAGCAATGACTTGTCTGCCGGCTGAGAAATAATTGGAATTATGGATCCTTAAATATTATTTATTTCCGAGTAGAAAAAAAATTAATTATACGAATAATTTTTGATGATAAAAATAGATTCATAAAAATGTCTTAAAAAATTTTGATGGTAAAAATAAATTCAAAATCTATCAAAAATTTCTATAAAATTTAACAATTCTAATTCAGATTTCTCAAAATTTCTAGTAAATTTTCTCAAAATTTTTGGTAAATTTATTATAAACTCAGAATACTCTCTCAATACTAGTAAACAGAGTTGTCTATAATGCGACTTTTTGGAGATTCCGGTGAAGGAATCCGGCGGAAGAAATTGAGATTAAATCTTGATTTGTTGCAGTTAAAATGGTTTTTTAACTGCATATTTAGATTCAGCACCCTCGAAAACCCCTGCGATGCTTTCATTGTGCAGAAACTAGCTATCAAACTTGCGATTCCAATAAATTTCTGCCAGATTTCGACCAAAAAAACTTTCAAAAAATCGCGTTATAGACAACTGCCTAGTAAACCATTCGGAGGCCATCTTTAAGAATGGTGAGGGTAGAACACATTTGTGATGTGGGCAGTGCCCCAACACGAAAAAAGTTTACGTTGACTGAAACACGGTGTGACCCACTCATTGTTTAGTGTGCTGTGTTGTCATGCGGAAGGAATCTGGAAGTAGTCATCACGGCCGCCTGCTATATATTGAATACCGCGTTAAATGAGAAACAAATTGTCAGAAAATTTAACAAAACTTTAATGATTGGGAAGATTCCGGATGTTGAACTTATTACCGTCAAAGGAATGGTTTGACCGGAAACTTTCCCGATGTGATCTGATACGTACTCAAGCAGGCGTCGGCTATTTTACGAACAGCCTAGTCAACGTTTTATTTTTATTTTATTTTAAAGTAGGTTGTAATTATAAATTTGAGTGGTTAAATTTAACCCTTTTCTTTACAAAAATATCAAATATATTATTGTTCCATGTCCCTACATAGCCACATTAATAGACTACAAATGCCAGATGACTCCACTGCAAGTGATTAAGAAAGCTCAACTAAAATGTTTCATAAAACCCCTTTTTTTAATCTTTGAAGTTTATATCGAAATTAAGGTTTAAGTTGAAAGATATAGAATAGATAATAAAGGTTTAATGCTTTAAAGCTAAATTAGTTTTTTTAAATCATTTTCTTCTTAAACCAAGTGTCCTTGTGATGGCAATGTCTTTATCAAAACTTTATTGCACGTTTAATCAGAAATGTAGATGTTAAATTTAAAATTTGTTTTTATGTACTTTTCTTTTTAGATTATTATCTGGGTTACACATTTAGTCTCTATTTTATAGAGTATATTTGTACAATCGTTTCAAACCTAGTGTACATCATAATTAATGACAAAGTATAATTTTTATCATCGGTTATTTATCAATTCAATATTGTAAATTTTGAAATGTAATTATGGAAAATGCAAGATTAAATCTACTAAATAAATTTAAAAGACATTCTATGGTAAAAATCAAAAGACATTTTATTGCAAAGATTGTATTGCATTAAGTTCTCTAATTATAGTTTTAATGAGAGAATAAAAATGTTATTTATGTAAATCTCGTAAAACAATGTATTATTTATGTAGATTTTGTGAAGCAATGTATTAAAATATCAAAGTTTTTATTTTATTTTATTTTGTGGAGTTTGTTTACTGTACACAAAATTAAATTAAAAATATTGATAAAAAAGGATAAATTATTGAATTAGAAAATTTAAGTAAATCTCACAACCTATAAGATTTATAGTCAACTAGATTGAGTATTTAAAACTTGAATTAACATGATAGCATTACACTGGTACTATAATATATCATATCAGATCCATCCCTTGAAGGTTTTCATGGTAATATGCTTATACATTGCAAATGAAATCCTTTAGATCCAAAACTTATGGATCTTCTAAAAGAACCTAACTAGAAAGCATAGAACATATCTTTTTGAGTCTAATTTGATATAATTCATAACTTCGTGAGTTGATTTACATGACTCTACTAGAGAGATCTTGATCTCAATGATGCATGAAATTCTCATATACATTTTGTTGACTCATGGTGGATGGATTTGGCTCTAGGTGTTTTTGCAAACATGGCCACAAAATGAAAAATGAGAAAATTTGTTTTAGAAAAATGCTCATATCTCCTATATCATTCATTTTCTAGGGAATCTATTCACACATCAACTAAATAAGCATATTATGGAAAAAAAAACCCTGTCTCAAATTTTTTATTTTTGTCTTCATTAGCTCACAAATATTGTGTGAATGTCACTCTTTTTTTTCACTTGGCATATGATTGCCAAAATTTTGACTTTGCTCTTGTGCTGATGTGGCAATCTCTCAATCTTGGCTGATAGATGGATGATTATTTTGTACTCATTCGAAATCATCTCCAAGTCATTATCTAACCCTGGAGTGTGTGCAACCATGCGGAACTACAATTCTGTCATAAAACAATTTAGTGGCTACAAAAACTCACCAAAACCATCATTAGTAAACCAACCATAGTCCTAATTAATTCATCAAAAGAAAAGAGTGTAACAACCCTTGTGAAAAATCCATGTAATAAAGTTAACAAAGGCAAAAAGAATAACCATAGTAATGAGATACATATTCCAAGCTAAATGTTGGGCAAAAACATAGTGATGAGGATCACTTGTGATTAATTAATGGCTATGGAAATTGGCAAAGGCTTTGGAAAGACAAAGTGGCATTTTCTTTATGAAAATATATATATATATATATATCTTCTTCTTCTTCTTCTTTTTCCTTCAGTTCATTTTTGCAGCTCTCATTTTATACTTTCTCTCTCTCTCTCTCTCTCTCTCTCTCTCATACTCTTAGACACTTAGAGTTTTCTTGGAGCACTCTTGGAGGAGTGTGGAAAACTTGGGATTTAGAGCAAGAAGGAAAAGGAAGAGAAGGAAAGCGCAAGAGGACATCGAGATCAACAACTACAATGAGTTTTTCTTACAGGTACCGAGTTGCATGTATGATTTCCTTGCCGATTTTGGTATTCATGGCACATACATGTGGTTTCTTGGTTATGATCTGTCATTCGCATGGAGGATTGTCGGGATTGATGGTGGCGTTTCCTAGATAGTCATGGTGTTGTTGGTGTCTTTCCTTTTGTTTTCTGATTGGTTCTCATGTTCCTTATGGCTATGGGTTGAGTTGCTAGTTCTTAGAAGCCTTGGTTGGACAAACACTCTAGAAGCCCTGTAACAACTTGGGTTGAGTTACTAGTCCTGGAAGCCTTGGTTGGACAAACGCTATGGAAGCCCTGTAACAACTTGGATAGAGTTACCAGTCCTAGAAGCCTTGGTTGGAAAAACACTCTAAATTCCCTTGGTGGGTTGAGTTACTAGTCCTGGAATACCTGGTTGGACAAATGCTCTGGAATCCCGACAACACTTGTGGGTTGAGTTACTAGTCCTGGAAGCCCTGGTTGGAACAAACGCTCTGGAGCCCTAGACATCTTGGGTAGAGACCAATCTGGTGATGGCTAGATATGTCCGACCATGAGGTGCAATCACTAGTTGAGGGTTGAGGTAGATTGGCCTCTGGAAACGCTGGTTTGGTTTTGTTTGATTTTTTCCATGAGACCCCACATGCATGCTTGGAATATTGTAATGGCCCACTTAAATCTTATCATGCAAATTTATTAATGTTTACATTACCTGAAAATATTGAGAAATATTGGTGAATACCTTCATTTTGGAAACTATAAATTTATTTACTAATATAAAATTCATTATTTCTATTTTACTCAAATTCCCAACATGCCTTCTCAAATTGAATCTTAGCTAGGATATGGTCTCCTTCCATTATTTCAAATTATATATATATATATATATATATATATATATATATATATTCATCTCACATTCCCAAATGTACTCTCACATTTACTTGGGAGAAGACATAGTCCTCTCCAATTAATTAATTAATTAATTATATATATATATATATATTCATCTCACATTCCCAAATGTACTTTCAGATTTACTTGGGAGAAGACATGGTCCTCTCCCATTAATTTCCCAATTTTATATTTATATCACATTTCCAAATGTATTCCCGGATTTATTTGGGAGAAGAGAAGTCAACTGTAAGGATGGATGAGAAGTTAATGACATTAATGAGAGGTGGTTGAGATGGAGAAGAGAGAGAGGGTATAAAAGGGAAGGAGGAAGGGAGAAAAGGGATGTGGGGTCTTGTTTGATTTTGGGATTGGCTGTGATTTTAGGATTTGCTGTGATTTTTTGGAGACCTTAGGAACTTGTGGAGGTTTCTTGGGTTGTTGAGAGGAGGGAAATATTGTTCATCTTGGTCTTGATCATTCATCTTGGACACACACACTACATCTTGTTGGACTTGGGCTTGGAGGGCTAGGGAACCTGTGGAGGTTTCCTGGGCTAGGAATTATTTCCTAGTTGGCTGGGAGGTAAATCCATTTGGGTTAGTCAAGAGGAGCGTTCAGCAGAAGCAGCAGTTCAAAGACATCTCCACCAGCCACCAGTACAGGTATTCCTCTATAGATTACTCATGTAAATTTATTAAAATGAAATGTTCGCTATAAGTTATAAGGATCAGAATGTAAATGGTAAAATTTTCATTATTTAAAAGTCTTGTAAGAAAGTAAATTATTGCCTCTTATTGCATTTAAATTCTAGAGAAATAGATCTGTTAGAAGACCCTAGGATAGGGCTCTTACACATGGTATCAGAGCTTTGGTTCAAAATCTGGACCCAAAGCCCACTAAACCCCAAATACCGAGGTGAAGATAAGCCCAAGCCATAGTGAAAGTGAAAGCTATCACTGAAAGAAGTTCATTGACAAAGTCTGAAGATAAGACAAAATTTTGAAGGACACACTGAATTTCTCAACCAACCGAAGGAGCTACAATGCAAAACAACAAGGAGTTAGGGTTTGGTCTATTCTAAGCTGCCTAGCAAAATCTGATTTTGGTTTTTGAAGAACTCGCAGTTGCATCAGACTCTAAAGAAGTGTTATCGCAGAAGAGATCGATTGTTATTTTACTTCAGGCTTATACTTTTTTTGGCCTTATCTAAGGCACAAGATAACTACATCACAAGCATCTAAAGAAGGGTCAGATCTCGGTCTTCAATTTATCAAAAGAAAGATCTTTGACTGTTTGAAGAAGCCAAAGTCTGTCCATTAATACCGAGTTTAAAAGGGGCTTCCACTATAAAGAGGTTATTACAGTCTCGGTTGCGACAACAGCAGGATTTGTACCTTATGATTCAAGTAGCCCATCAATCATGGCAAAAATTTTGATGTAATGAAGCTCCTTATCTACTCCTATAACAGTGGATGAATTTTTAATCAGTCTTTGTGGCCTGAGCAGCAAATAGTGAAACAACATCCTCATACAATCCAGTTCACAGTATCATGGGAATCTTGAGCGTTTTTGTTTTGTTTTGTTACCTATAGTATGAAGATCCTAATACACATTCCATTGACACATTCTCGTATGCGATTGGTTCAGTTAGCTCACAAGTATACATGGTCAATATCTCTATTAAAGCCAAAATTCAGAGCCTATGTTGATGCATCCGTCATATAAGAATACAGATATTCTGTCTAAGGTTTCCTTTAACAAAGCATGATATAGGGCCACTTAATATATAATTCGCTCTTGTAGGAGGGCTTGAACCTCCAACCTTGTGGCTGTTAAGCTGTTATGGTTAACAACCACAACCTTCTTCTGTGCATATCACCGTATCCTTTGCGAGCTCCAAGCATTGAAGCCTGAAGCAGTTCGATTCGATGGCAAATCCTCCAAAACCATGGAAGATCAAATACGCCAAGTCTTCAAGATTGACCTGCAAGACATGAAAAAATACCATCGAAAAAGACGTGTTGAGAATCGCCAAGATGATCGCTTCCACTCAGTTCGATGGCTTCATGCTTGTAGTTTCTCCTCGGTGTAGAAATTTTTTCTACAATTATCTAGCTCCGATACCATGTAGAAAGCCATGAAGTGTTCGCTTGAGAGGGAGCTACACTTGCATGCAGATGAGGAGCTATTAGTTCCTAAGGATGAGCTTCAGGACGTGGATCAGCCACAGGACGAGGTTCATGGAGTGGAAGAGACCACTCATGCAGCGCCAACCATCAGAGGGCGAAAGCGCTTGACAGAAGCTGAGCGACTGGCTCAAGATGCAGAGAAAGTTGTAGGACCACCTACAGCCCAACGCAGGCAGAGACAGTCACCTGATCGGTACACTGGATACATGGCTCTTATGAGCAAGTGTGTTGTGACTGAGCCATCCTCTTTCGAGGAAGCTGTGGAGGATCACGCATGGGTAGACGCCATGGTGGAAGAGTATGATTCTATTGTCAGAAACAGTGCATGGGAGATTGTTCCTAGACCGGAAGGGAAATCAGTGGTAGGTTCGAGATGGATCTACAAAGTTAAGCAGGCAGCTGACGGGAGTGTGGAGAAGTACAAGGCAAGATTTTTTGCCCGAGGCTTTTCACAGATTGAGGGGATCGATTATGAGGAGACCTTTGCACCTGTCGCAAGGTATTCTTCCATACGGACGATTCTTTCTCTCTCAGCGCAGATGGGATGGCACATTCATCAGATGGATGTGAAGACTGCGTTCCTCAACGGAGTCATTGAGGAGGAGGTGTACATTGAGCAACCCGAAGGCTTTGAAGTCTTCAACAGCGAGTCGCATGTGTGCAGGCTCAAGAGAGCGCTGTATGGGTTGAAGCAAGCACCACGTGCTTGGTACACACGGATAGATAGCTATTTCACAGGACTTGAATTCTCCAAGAGCGAGGCGGATCCGAACCTATACCAGATTGTGGTGGAGGGTAAGTTGCTTATCATTGTACTGTATGTTGATGATTTGATTCTAACGGGTGATGAGCTGTTGATACTGTCATGCAAGAAGGATCTTGCTACAGAGTTTGAGATGAAGGATTTGGGCCTCCTTCACTATTTCCTAGGATTGGAAATATGGCAGCACAGTGGTGGACTGTTTGTTTCTCAGGGCAAGTATGCTCGGGAGATACTGGAGAAGTTCAACATGCATGGCTGCAAGCCTGTTGATACTCCTCTTCCTGGAGGTTGGAGGAAGGAGGATGCCGCTTCGGGAGAAGAAGTGGATGCCACTGTTTATCGACAGTTGGTGGGGTCGCTGATGTATTTGGTCAATACACGACCTGATATATGCTATGCAGTTAACCAGCTTTCACAAGCTATGGTTAAGCCTACCAAGCTCTTCTGGAAGGCGGGCAAGCATGTATTGCGCTACTTGAGAGGCACATCGGGATATGGTTTGTGGTACAGACAGGAGGATGAGGTGAAGCTATGTGGCTTCACGGATGCAGATTGGGCAGGGAGCCCAACAGACAGAAAGAGCACATCAGGAGGGGTCTTCAGTATCGGATCGACAGCAGTTTCTTGGTACAGCAAGAAGCAGAGATCTGTGGCACTCAGTTCAGCGGAGGCCGAGTATATGGCAGCAAGTTTGGCTGCATGCGAGGCTATATGGATGAGGAAGATCCTGGTTGGTTTGTTCGGTTCTCATTTGGATCCTACTGTGATTTACTGTGATAACCAGAGTTGCATTAAACTCTCGGCTAATCCTGTATTTCATGATAGATCTAAACATATTGACATCAGGTACCATCATATCAGAGATTGTGTGCAGCGGAGGATCATGTTACTTTCGTACATTCCAACGGAGGATCAGGATGCTGATATTCTGACGAAGGCTCTCACCAGGAGCAAATTCGAGTACCACCGAGGCAGGATAGGGGTTGCTGATAATCCATATCTTGTCGAGAGGGAGTGTTGAGATTGCAACAAGATGATGGAGCTTAGTGAAAAGAGTCGCCTTCACTAAGTGGGCCTGCAGGCTATTTTTGGCGCAAGTCTATTTTTAGACTATGTCTATTTTTAGACATATGGATCATGTCTATGTTTATGGATGATTGATCAAGTTGGGAAAAATAGATGGACTTCTATTTTTGATGAAAGTGTGAGTGATCACAGTGTGAGTGATCAAGTCTATTTTTAGACTGGCTGTCAAAAATAGAAAAGTCAAATATTATTATCTCACAATAATATTTGGACTATAAACTTAATCTTATTCTCTTGGAGCACTTCAGTTTGAGCTACGGAAGTGGCACATGCAGCTGTCAGAAGGAAACTCGTTTTTCTTATGAGTCAGTTGAGTTGTTGCATGCATGACTTCAGTTAGAACTCAAGTGAGTTGAGTTTAGTGGACTGAAGGTACAGTTGATGGAGTTGTGTTCAGTTTGACTTAGTTAAACTAGTTGTAGTTAGTCTAACTGCAGATAGACTAATGATGAGTTGTTAAACTAATTATTAACTCATAATACAACTAAAGAATACATCAGTTAACTCAGTTGCATGTCAGTGCATGTTCAGTTCAACAGGGACAAGTGGTAGAGAATCAGATTGCTATCAGTTGTGACTATAGTTGTGCATCAGATCTTGCATAATCAAGGGATTGAGTATGCCAATGAGTTTGCTCACGTATTTGGCCCGCATTTTAAGCCTTTGCTCACGTCCAACAAAAAATGAGTGACTATTTTGCAGGTGAAAATCGAGTTTGGGAAGCAATTCTCATCAGTTCTTGAGCAGGTATTGAGCAGTGGAGGCAGGCAAGCAGTGGAAGAGATTTGGAGATCAGATCTGAGCTGTATTGTGTGTAACAGAGGTGGAGATACTTGTGAGAAGTATTATGCTGTGTAATGTTACATGACTCAATCATTAATATACAGATAGTGTGGGGTTTTTAGCGAGATGCTTTCCCCGTGATACATACTGTGTTAATGTGTGAATGCTCTTGATGTTTTATTGTTATTGATGCTGCTATATTCTTGATCAACGTAGAGGAGCTTATGTATTGTGTATGTTTTCCGCATTAGTACATGATCAGGATAATCTCCATTGAATATGTGTTAAATTATTTAAAATTTCTACACTCGGCCCATTCTATTTAATATTAAACAGGTTCCATAGAGTTCACATTCATTTCTTTTATACTGTCACTTAGCATAGATGACTATCGCTCCATCCTCTGTATTTATATCTTAAAGAAATTGCGGCCTCGGGGTAGCATTGAGCTCGTCGTATATTATCGCTAGGTTGGCAAGGTCAGCTTATTGATATTTTGAAAGATAAGGTTATTTTTAAGTATTCTGTTAGGTCATTTTTAGATAATGGGAAATTTAAGTGATATCTTTGAAGTTTTGTCCTGAATTTGCCAACCGTGCTCAAATAGGAGCACTTGTGCTCTTCATTCAATGCATTTGAGGTTTCTATCTTCACCGAGTAACGTGGGCCCTTTTTTAGAGCTCAATCAGTACTATGCATTCTACAGTTAAATTGAATGGATGCAATGTCCTCCAAGAATGTTGAGGAAATCTGTTTTACCCTAAGGATTTTGGAGCTGTTCATATGAAGTGCTTCATCTCTCTGTATGATAACTAAAAATAGTTTACCAGGGTTTTGGCAAGGGAATTATCTGCTATATTAATTGCTATTCAGGTGGACATAGACAAAGGATTTTGCTAGACCAATTTCCACCAGTTTTGAAGATTACCCAAATTTGTGGGCCAATGCAGAGTGCCACTTCTTTCCACATACACTAATTTGGACTTCTAGTCATTGTTTTATTTTAAACCTTGAGCCTTTCTGCCCAGCCAAAAATTCCATAAATAAACTGGAAGGTTGTTTGGTAGAGTAAATTGAGAATTCATGCTTCTGATTTTTAGCTAATGTGCAAAAAAAAAGAAACTATAATGTTAAGAGAAGTTCTATTTCGTTGGGGTGTAATTCCCAAAAGATTCCTATAAACCACTGTTCCCAGCTGCATTCAGAGAGTCCAGCTGGATCTTCCAGATTTCCAACTGCACAGGCGGGCCCACAGAGTGGGACTCTGAATTCTCTGGTTCACCCTCCTGTCAATGAGGGCCATTGACAATTGAGTAATGGACCTTTACTGATCAGTTTTGGGCCTTGGCAGCAGCAAGATTATGACATGCTGGTGTAATATGCAATACAGTTCTATTTCCTGCCACTCCTCCATGTTCATTTTGATGTATTTTGTAATTAACAGAAGTAATGGTTTGTAAATGCTTCACTAGAGGGAAAGTTCATTGCAGTAGTCATAAGCTGGATGTTTCCCAATTCTAACAGCCTGGATATGTGTGATCCTCGTATCAAATTAAAATAAATGCACTGTTTTGTAATCCTATGCAAATTTTCTGTTGATCAAATATAATTTGCTGCTTTTTATTTTACCAGAAAGAAGGCTTACGAAGGTTGTTATGGATTACATTTATTTGACTTGGCTTTCCATCTAGGCCAACTTGACAGTGTTGATTGTTTCAGGTGCACTAATTGAGCCATAGTTTTAGATGGCTTCTATTTGACGTTTCAAAACATTTGTACGAAGTTGACTTCTTACATTCTTTTTGTGTCTATTCCTTGCACAGTGACGGAGCTTAGATGTTGTAAATTGATTGAGTATTGAAATTAGAGGAATTCTGCATGTTATCTTGCTCAGTAATAATTTTAGCAATGGTTGGCCATGTTGGAACATGGTCATCTACCATTGTTCACCCTTTCTATCAGTTTTGTATGTGGCACTACCGATAAGTTAGTTAAAGGCTTCATTCTTGTTTCAAAATATATTTTTTGGTATTTTGTTTATACTAAGTACTCTGGCATGCGATGAGAAATCATCTCTTGATGTTTGGTGTCCTGGCATTGTTTCTACGACTATAAAATTTCCATCCATCCTCTCTCACATTGATTGTGAGGAATGATCCATGGCAGCATATAAGCCCCGATATACCATGACCGTTATGCCAATGGGGCATCCACAGAGATGGTGACCTTCCAAATAACATAATGCGAAGTGGGAAATTGGTTTCTGGGTAATTATCCTTATCCTTCCTTTCTTGGCCTTCCCCTTCCTCATCCAGTGGCCTCTGTGTGTGTGTCCTCCCTCCGCTGTGAAGCTTGTGCATGAGTGTGTGAATAATAAAAAGGTACCAGATATGCCTATGTGTAGCATATTGGCATTGGTGCCACCACTATAGAATCTCCTTCCTATGTCCTTGGTATTTGTTAGAAGTTACTTATGTTAGCAGAAACCTGTAGTAGAGGATCTATTGCACGACAAGATTGGAATGTGCTGCCCATTTTCTTGATACTAATTCGAGATGTTTCTGTCTGTTGTTAAGTCATTGTTCTTCAAAGCTACTTTCAATTATGCTGCAAAGGTCATTGTTCTTCAAAGTTACTTTCAATTATGCAGCGAAGGTCATTACTCTTCAAAGCTACTTTCAATTATTCAACGAAGGTTAATACTGCGGTGGAGAATTTTTTTGTTTAGAATATGCTTCCCATTTTCTCAATGGTAATTTGAGGCATTTTTATTTTTGGAAGAGTCATTGTTCTTCTAAGCTACTTTCAATTATTCAGGAAAATTTACTACTAGTGGTGGAGATTTTTGTTTGTGTATGTTGTGTTCTTTTCCGGAATATTTTATTTTACTGACATGGTCATTTTATGCACTTTTTTTCTACCGGTACAATGGATTTCTGCTTCTGGTTTGTGCGTGCAAGATTGAGGTTATTTTTCACAGTGCTCCTTTGAGCTCTGGTTTATGGGAATGGTGCTTGCTTTTGGTTACGCGATGGCTTTTAGAAGATTCCAAATGCTCAATGCATTGATACGTTGGCATTGCAGAGTGGCAGTGTTTAGGGAGATGCTTAATGTTTAGAAAAAGAACAACTAGGAACATTGCAAAAATAAATGCCAATATTAGCCCAACAATTAAATGCATAATTGACTGACAAGCGCGGAATCATGACAGTGGGATTATCCACTGTCAAACTGCCATTTCATATTGGCATGTCAGAAACCATACAAACTATTTATATTGTGAGACTAATAGTTTCAGTCATTGAGAGAGGAGAGATAGACATAGTTACTGTAATGGATTTCACACACAAATCCACTTGTCGTCACAAGTATACATTATAATTTCAACAAATGTTAGTTGGGGAGTTTAGTAATTGTTGAGAAACTGCCCAGGAGTAACAAATGACATACCTTTCAGTTGATGCAGGACCAAGGAAGTCTGGACAACATTTCTGATTTTATGTGGGCATTTCTAATGCATTTGTAGTTATATATTCCATTGTCATTGTAAACAAACAATTGACTTCTGAGCCATTTATGCAATCTCCAATTGTGAGCCCGCATCTTGGTCCCTTCAATCTTCCTTGGCTGCCAAATCCAGTAGGCCTTGGCATCCTCTCTTTCTTTTTGTTCAGCATTGAGATTCTCATTGCACCAACACTTTATTTTATACTCTCTCCTAGCTAGACATTTAGCATCTGGATTTTAGCTTGTTCTTAGATATTAATAATTTTCTTCCTTTAGCATTGATCTAGTATAAACTTTCACACTTCCACTTTGTACCTGTAAAGGATGTGCCATCTTAGTCCTATTGATCCACTTTTATGGTCATTTGTTGGACTTAAATAAAATTATCTCATTTTATCTTTCTCCTCATTATATGATGTATCATGGGCCCCCAAGTTGAAAAAAAAATGGTGATTATTGCTGGCATCACGAAAAATCACAATGTCAAACACAAAATGAAAAATCGGTAGCATAAATCTCAACTCTTTGAAAAGTTAATGAAATCCCATTTCCTCCTTCCAAAAAAATCACTTCATGACCCAAAAAAAATTCCCCAGGTTGGGAAAAAGTGCATTCAAGGCCAAAATTTGATTTTTTTTTGGGCTATATTTGTCTTTGTAGTTGTTGGGGATTAAGAGCGGAGGAGTTTAGCATCATCATCCATCAATCTTAGGAGGGCCAAACAATTGTTTCCATTTCCGTCAAAGGTGTTTTCTTGGGTTGGAGATTGATTTCTATTACAATTTTCATATTCCCAGTTATTTGATAAAATTCTATGACTCTGCCCTCTAACTTTTTTTTGAGATTTATACAGGGGTTTACGAAGTGCACATTGCTTGCCTCTTATTATTGTTTTTCTATGCATCATAGAACAATTTTATAAGTCTAATGTTTTTTACTCGAGTTCTTTTATGATTTTTTGTTTTTTGTTTTTACTAGTTTTTTTTTTTTGGCCTTAGCTTTGAAGTTTGAAGTTGAACAATTTCCTTGGCAATATTCCAAAGGCTTTGGACCCATTTTGGAAGCATGGTGTGTTGTAATGAGAATCCAACAATGGTGAACTTCAAGATAGGACAAACTGACAAAATTTGAATAGAGAGCTATGTGGCAAATCTATGATAGGGTCAGCCTCTTGAAATACCATCTTGCCAGAATCCTATGCAAAGAGGTTGAGATTTGTACAGTTTCAAGCTCAAAACTCACCTGAGTTGCCCATGAAAATTACAAGAAGGAAGAAACAACCAGTCTAAATATTGAAAGTGTTGTTGGAGTAGCTAGATCGTCAAGAATCAAAGGCATATTTGGGACTAGGGACAATGATATTGACCCCATGGGTTCACTTTCCCCAAGGATCTCAGCTTTCTTTGTTCTGAGAACTGGACATGTGCAGAACCTTCCATCAGATCAATGGTTAAAGGAAAGAAGAAGGAAGAAGTAGACAAGCTTGCAGGGAGGTGTCTATTTTGGAGAGATAGCTTTGAGCATTGACAAGATCAATGTTTCCTTCAAAAGGAAAAGGCCGATATTATTACTAGATTGGAGTACCTATGACAATCATGGTGTTATAGACATTTTTGTGCCTTACAGCATTGAGCATGAAATGTCCATAATCTAAGGGATCCAAAGTCCCTAAACATGTTGTTCCTACCCCTAGAGGAACAAGGCTAACAAACCACAGCAATTCACAGAAGTTCTCCACCAGAAACTGCTCAAAAACAAGTCAATTCAGGATCAATTCAGTGGCTCCACTAGCTGTCTGTGCTGAAATGCAAAGTCAACACTGGCTACCTACACTGCAATGCAGGTAGAAGCACTACCAGGGTGCGCTGAGCGAGAGCTGACAAATGGCAAGTTCATTCAGCAAGGTGTCAAGACCCAGGAAGCTTCCAGAATCTTCCTCAATGACACTTGCCTCAGTGAATTCGACTATGATGAGTAAGAGGTTCCCAATCTCCAAGTGGAAGCAAGAACCTCCAAGTGGAATCAAGAACTGACAGAGGGAGAGGACACTAGTCAGATCTCAAGCTGACTCATCCTCTCTCCAAACATCTATATATGGATCTCTCCTCCATGAGATCTATAGGCTGGAATTTTGTTATTGCAAAGAATTGCTGTTGGTTTGAGATTGGAATCATTGGGTGCTTAATGCTTTGAAGGGGGTGAAGATAGGAATTCCATTTGTTGGGAAGGAGATGCTGGATTGGAGCCCTCTGGGTTGTATCTCTTCCTGAACCTTGTTATTCATCAATAAAGCTATCTTGGTTTCTCCTATATACTGATGTATCTTTGATGTATGATTGCATTAGTATGTTTAGTTTATTTCTAATCCTGAACTAGTTATGAAAATGAATCTATGTCTTTGTGTAGTGTTCTCTTCTTGTGATCTTGCAGAAACCTCTTGAAGCTGGGCGAGCGAGAAGGCAAGTAGCTGGGAACTCCCAAAGAGAAGAGGAATCGGATCGAGGGACAAACGGAAGACACCGGTTAGTCCATCCATCTCTCTTCATTCTTAATTCATAAAGGAAGAATACTAGTATAGCTGTCTCTGTTTGTTGGTAAGGCACTGTCACACCTTAGGTGGATAGGATCGTCCTGCATAGGCATTTTTCCCCACAACACATGGGAGACCATTGGATTCAAAAAATGTATGATGGTTCGACTAATGGGAAGGCCAAGACCCTTCTTCATTACTGTTACATTGTTCCATGTTTGCATTGTTTATTAAACTTGTTTATGCGTTAGCGCCCGTTAAAGATGCAACATTGAATTGTTGGATGAGTTTGTGCAAGGGGTAGGTTTGCAACATGTTGTGCAAGTGGTAACTAATATGGCTTCTAATTATGTGGTTGTTGCCAAGTTGATAATGGAGAGGCACACCACATTGTTTTGGACTTTATATACTGCCCATTGCTTTCATTTGATGGTTGAGGATGTAATCTACTTTATCAAGGAGGTCATTGAACATGATGGGAGCATCACAAAATACATATAAAACCATGTATTTGTTGCATCTTGACATCATATATTTTGCTACCATATTCATTTATTTTCTATCTTTGAATTGTTGTCAATTAGAGGTGGAGAGGATGTTCATTTGTGATGAGTGGTGTGATTGTGCATTTAGCGTGAGACAAAAGGGGAGAATCATGCTAAATTAGTGTTTTGAGATTCCTTTTGGGTTGGTGTGGAGGAAGTGTGCACGATTAACAAACCTTTGGTAAAGGTTCTTTACTTGATTGAGAGGGATGGCTACTTGTACGAGACCATGGACAGGGTCAAAGTTGCTATCAAATCTTATTATGAGGACAATGGTGATCTTGGATATAAAAAAAACATGCAATGATATGTGATTTGTTTCATGACTGATGGAATGGGATGCTCCATTGTCCCATTCATGTAGCAATGCTGGTCCTCAACCTTTTTTTTTTCTTGCTTATTTAATTTTGATTTTGATGGCGAGGTTATGGAAGGGTTTATTATATTTAGAGGATGGTCCCTGATCTAGTTGATTACAAAAGTTACTTGAGAGATGGAGATGTATAGGAATGCCAACAGGGTATTTGTTTTTGACATTATTATCCAAAAAAGGAAAACTTTAATGCCAGGCAAGCCATTAGATTTTAGAATTTTAATTACATGTTTTATTTGAAAATTAAATTTTGTTTTATTTGTTTTCTAATTGGTTTTTTTATATTCTATAAAATCTTATTTGTTGTAGATGTTTGGTGGATAGATTATTGTGGAAAAACTTCACTTTCAGAGAGATTTTCAATTTGGGTGCTTAGCCAAACTTGTAGTGCTTTAGGTTGTGAGTGCAATTTCGATGCATTTGAAAAAAAACACATAAGAAACAGAACATGTTCACAATTATGATTTATGTCATTTATGACTCTAACATTTTTTTGTGACTTATTAAATTTTTTATGACCCTCTTACATGTTGAGTATCAATGCTTTAATTATATTGTTTATGTTCGTTACAATCTTTGGGTGAAGCAACTTGAGAGGCCCCTTGAGGTGGATGTCATTTCCTTGGAAAACTTTTAAACCATCTTTGAGTTGAGGGTGGAGTTTGAGAGGCTTATTATGGAGGAATAGGTAAAGCAAGTTCGACAAAGGTTAAAGGAAGCACAGGATAGACATAAGAGTTATGCATATTCACATAGGATTGACCGTAGTTATGAAGTAGGGGACCAAGTTTTTATTCGTATCCGGCCCAACAAAAGCACCATTCAGTTTGGGAAGGGGACGAAATTGTCACCTCGATTCGTAGGCCCTTTTAGGATCAAGGAGAATATTGGACCAGTTGCCTATCGTCTTGTACTGCCGCCCCATTTGAATAAAACTCATGATGTTTTTCATGTATCTATTTTATGACATTATGTTTCTAACGAATATCACAAACTGGATTGGAGGGAATTGCAGGTCTCGGACATGGGAACCGCAGTGGTCGAACCATTACGCATATTGGACTGTAGGGTTCGATAGCTCAGACGTCGCATGGTGGACCAAGTTAAGGTCCAGTGGGACAAGTATATCCTAGGATCTGCTACCTAGGAGGATGCAGAGACTATGCGTCATGAGTCATGACTACCCCTCACATTTTGAGCATCTGTGATGCCCATTGTGACTAGACAGCTACCTATGTTAAGGTTCTATTTTGCAGTTCCATGTTATTTATTTATGAACATTATGTAATATTGATGCATTTGGTTGAACACATGAAACTACTTAGGTTTGATTTGAATGATGGAAATGTTTTGATGTATGACCTAATGTATGACTTACTTGTTGATGATCTATCTAGTGCATGACTTATCAGAGCTATTGTTGTTTCATGTATGGCTTAAGTGGATATGATGTATCTAAATGAATGACTTAGTGAAATTATGATTTGTTTCCAGTATGAACTAAAAAATTGACACGTGGATACTAGACTTAATAATGTGATGATTGTATGCCTTGTTGTTATATAAAGGCATGAATGAGAGCTAACCAGCAAGGGGAAAGAAATATATGATATCCGAGAGCTACTCTTCCATTGAGGGAAGGTTGAGACATCTCATGGGGAAGGTATAATGCACATTGTTCTATTACATTTGGTATCTACTTGATATGCACTCTTATGACATGAGTAAAATGCAAATGACAGGTGGCAAGACTACCTGACTGGATTATTCGATGACAAGTCCAACCAGCTCTGTAGTGTGGTTTGTGTTAGGGAGTTGATCCTAGTTGTGAAGGAAGGGTGGAGGCATTTCCCACCGTGTATCCTCCGAAACCTAGAATCGTGGGAGGGCAGTGGTGGACACACTCCCCTAGACGTGTGATGACGATTGCCAGTTACCTGCTGGGGAAGTTAGCTCGATATAGTTGACACTCCGACCATGTCGATTTTATCAGTGGTTAGTATGGTTGTTGCCACTGATAAGGCAGCAGAGGATGGATAGTGTGGGAACAGAAGTAGGTCAGGATGGATAGGGGGATATAGATCAGTTGGAGACTCTTGATGGGAAGTAATGTCATTGTCTAACTTATCAAATTTTACTGCTATAACTCTCTCTGGTTTGTTATGCTTTCGAACTCCTTGTATCTTTTCATTCTAACTTCGGGACAAAGTTTTTTGAAGGAGGGGTGTATGTAATGCCCCACTTAAATCTTATCATGCAAATTTATCAATGTTTACATTGCATTAAAATATTGAGAAATATTGGTGAATACCTTCATTTTGGAAACTATAAATTTATTTACTAATATAAAATTCATTATTTCTATTTTATTCAAATTCCCAACTTGCCTTCTCAAATTGAATCTTAGGTAGGATATGGTCTCCTTCCATTATTTCAAATTATATATATATTCATCTCACATTCCCAAATGTACTCTCACATTTACTTAGGAGAAGACATGGTCCTCTCCATTTAATTACATCTCACAATCCCAAATGTACCCTCACATTTACTTGGGAGAAGACATGGTCCTCTCCATTTAATTACATCTCACATTCTCAAATGTACTCTCACATTTACTTGGGAGAAGACATGGTCCTCTCCATTTAATTACATCTCATTCCCAAATGTACTCTCACATTTACTTGGGAGAAGACATAGTCCTCTCCATTTAATTGTATATATATATATATATATATTCATCTCACATTCCCAAATGTACTTTCAGATTACTTGGGAGAAGACATGGTCCTCTCCCATTAATTTCCCAATTTTATATTCATGTCACATTTCCAAATGTACTTCTAGATTTACTTGGGAGAAGAGAAGTCAACTGTAAGGATGGATGAGAAGTTAATGACATTAGTGAGAGGTGGTTGAGATGGAGAATAAAGGGAGGGTATGAAAGGGAAGGAGGAAGGGAGAAAAGGGATGTGGGGTCTTGCTTGATTTTGGGATTGGCTATGATTTGGGTTGGCTGTGATTTTAGGATTTGCTATGATTTTTTGGAGACCTTAGGAACCTGTGGAGGTTTTTTGGGTTGTTGAGAGGAGGGAAATATTGTTCATCTTGGTCTGGATCATTCATCTTGGTCTGGATCATTTATCTTGGACACACACACTACATCTGGTTGGACTTGGGCTCGGAGGGCTAGGGAACCTGTGGAGGTTTCCTAGGCTAGGAATTATTTCCTAGTTGGTTGGGAGGTAAATCAAATTGGGTTAGTCAAGAGAAGCGTTCAGTAGGAGCAGCAGCTCAAAGGCATCTCCACCAGCCACCAGTACAAGTATTCCTCTATAGATTACTCATGTAAATTTATTAAAATGAAATGTTCACTATAAGTTATAAGAATTAAAATGTAAATTGTAAAATTTTCGTTGTTCAAAAGTCTTGTAAGAAAGTAAATTATTGTCTCTTATTGCATTTAAATTCTAGAGAAATAGATCTGTTAGAAGACCCTAGGATAGGGCTCTTACAAATATGGCATGGGGGTGATTGGCTGAAAGAAAGATTTGGTTTAGCCAATCTATGGTCGAGTAGTACGTGGAAGTCCCAAATCTGGTTGCATTTTGCATATGTTAATAAGAGCTCCTTTCCTCTCATATTTGATGGTTAAATATACTTGTGCATATGTTGTTTTTATGGTTGTTATATATTTATTATTTTTGTTGAATATATGTTGGTTAAGAGGATGTTTTATGACAGTCTTGACGTATGGTTGTCATCATGTTTTGATTAGCAAACAAATGAACAATGAATATATGACCTAATAAATCATAATGCATCTATTTTGATAAGGCATCAATGTTTCCTTATGAATCTCAAATGAGTATGAGACCCTTATGCTCATCCATTGTTATGACCTATATATTTCATATTTGTGACGTGTTTGACGAAATTCTTGTCATGGCTAGTAGGGGTCAGATCAAGTACTTGTACTAATTATTGCATTAGTAGCCTTATTCCATTGTCATTTATCATTTTTGAAAGTTGCATGAAGTTTTGGGCAGTGGCTTGAGCCTTGGCCCTGAAAAGGTGGCATAAAATCCTAGGTCGATGGCTCAAAACTGGCTAAAAAAGTCCACAATCGTTGGCATACCATGTTATGGGAGAGACTGGAAGGCCTCAGTCGAATGCATGGCTTGTCATGGTAGTAGCTGAGGGTCCAGACCAATGAAATGTCAAGTTGCCCCAGGGGTTGGTCATGTGGAAGGGTTGGTCGGTTCCTGAAGGTTCTGTAGCATGTGTGCAAGGTCAAAATGGTTTTGTTTTGTCGATTCCACTTCCTTAACTATACATGGGGAGTTGAATCATATCATAGTAGCCTCTCATTACATGTTTACCTCAGCAGATTGGTTAACTTGAGTAAATGTGGGAGGAGGGTGTTACAAAGAGAATATGTGACAATTAACCACTTGATGCTTATAAACTTGTCGGGGCTTATTTATGAAGAGTTATGGTGAAAATGACAATGGATAAGTGAAAGGATGATGACATGGGAATGAATTTAGTGGTAAGAAAGATGTCAATTAATTGGTGACTCAACAACTCTTTATACCATTTAGCAAATTACATAACGAATATTTGTAGTGTGATGGCATTTTTTGTCCAAAGGACCCCTTCTAAATCAATTTCTCAAAGGATATGGGCAATGTTAGGCTTGGTTGTGTTGCTGGAAGGATAATCATCTTTGTCCCTTCATTTCCCATTCTCTAACTCTACTCTCTAATTTTGTTTCGTGCTAACAATGTTCAAATTTAAAGTTTTGTTAATTCTTTCATTCTTTTGTTTCAACACTTGGATTATTATTGTTCAAACTCTCAGTTTTTTGTCAATTTCTTATAGGAGCTAAGTCCCCATTTCAATTTTTTATTTTATTTTCAATCCATTCTATATCACATCTCCCCTTCAACAATCTTTTGGTCTTCAACAACTTATAAAGAAACCAATTGATTTTCTTGATATGCTTCTTGTCTACTTCTATAGAACATGACTTTTAACTCTAGCTCTTGGTTATAGTTCTAGTCATGGCTCTTTGCTATGGCTTTGAGCTCTACTTCTAGCTATGGATATATCTTTATATTCTAAATTCAATTGTTCTCACTGTATAGAGGTGTACTCATTAATTATCTATTAAGAGAATCAAAATATATAATCTCTACAATTTGGCAAATTCATGCCTACAATCTTACTATGTATACCATTTGAGTTGCTCATCATCAATAAAAAGAAGAAGACCCTATTTCTAAATCTACTTCAAGACTTGATCACTCTATTTGCGAATGAAAAGATACCACTATTCTTCTAATATTGTCAAAAACAACACTCAACCATAGGGCACAATTCAAACTTCTATATATGATTGAATAATGATTTTTGTGTCCAATTATAAGGAACTAAAAATTAATATATCAAACTATATGGTTATAAGTAATATCATGCAAAGTTGTTTCATTAATGGCTCAATACAAAGCATAGTATAATCTTATTGAGAAATAAGTAGATGAGCTTTGGCCCACATACAATGTTCTGGGTGACAATGAATGCTAAAACCAATGATTCCCATAAGTGTTGTAACTAACTCATATCGTATTAGTTAAGGTTAGATTGATTAAATTGACAATTTTATTGAAAGGTATTCATCTATACTCAAGACTTGGACTTGGTAAATGGTCAACTTTGGCTCCAACTGACTTTGGACCAATTTGATTTCAATAATTAGATTTGCAAAAAATAAATAGGATATTTAAATTATGATGAAAAAATATAATTTAAAAAATTCAAGCTATTATTCCAAAGTATTAAAGACAAAATATGTAAAGTCTCCTCATCTATATATCATGTAAGAGTGAATATGTCAAAATAACACCCAATGCAATACATTCCAACAACAAAATACATAATTATTGTTTCAAATAACCTTTATGTTGAAAATGTGCTATATTCTTTGCATGGTTATATCTAGATATTATTGGTATATGACCAGGAGTTCCCTCTCCCTAGAATTCAAGTGCAAAGTGCACCAAAAAAAAATTAGATTGTTTTTTACAAATAAAAATGTGAATTGGGATAAGGTATTTTTATAAAATTTTGATAAAGTTTACGAATTAGATTTTTTTTGTTTAAAAAAACATAAATACTTTATTAAATACATACAAACTAAGAAAAATATAATCCCTCTAATATTAAACCATTTAAATCAAGCTTTAACTTGAATAATTTAATACTAAACTATTTTTTCAAACCAAATAAAACATTAAAGCAATACAACCACCAATCTACACAACCAAATTAACTTAAACCATTTTTTAATCCCATAAATGAATAAAAATATTAAGAACACCGAAAGTAAAGTAAACCATTAATGAATCATCTAACATAGAGTAATAAAGTATGATTATTGAACCAGTAAATTAACCAGTGATTAAAAACCACCAATAATGACTAACCAGGAATCACTTATAAGTGCAACTAAAGAATAAAAACTTAGAAATTAAAATGGAAAGTAACTAATTACGTTGTCCATTAAAACAATAGTAAGATGATGTAAAGCTTAATTAAGCTTTTCCATTGGACATATACACATATTCAACTCAACGTGCATAATTTCTAACACACTAGCAATGGAAGACGATTTGATAGATACATTTCAAATTTTGTGTACAGTCAAAAACATGGTTTTGACTGCTATTGTTCAATTTTAAATACATTCAAATCATCTTTTGTTTTTTAATATGATATTACAACTTTATATTACAAACCTCATTAATTTTTATAGGTTTTTGTCTAAAAATAAGTAATAAAATAAAAAATTACAAGCTCCCCTTTAATGTGTGCTTGTTTTCTTTTGGCAGACTCTTCTCAAAACAAATTTAGATCCATTGGGGAGTTCAAGGGGTTTTCAGATTGTCTTTCCTTCCTTCTCCATACTTGTGTAACTTTCTTCTTTTGCATGGGTCTAGCTTGTGTAAGAGCCCATGTCAAGTTACAATCTCGTGCCATATGCCCAATGTTATGACACTTGAAACATTCAACATTGTTCATGAATAACATTTCATGATTTCTTCTAAAATTGTTTCTTGGAGGTTGTCGAAGACCACAACATCTATCTTTATGAAATGCTCTACAGTCTTTTGCCATATGACCAAAGTTTGAGCAAGCATAACAATAACCATAAAATGAACTTTGGTACCTGGGAGATGGAGGTTTCCTTGATGTACTTCTGAAGCCTTGCTGCCTTGAGATTCTTTGTTGATGACCATTGCCTCTTACCTCTTTGACATCAGCTACATTTCTTCTTGGAGCTGGTTTTCTACTTGGAGTAGGATTTCTTCTATTGCAGCCTTCATTTTTCTCCTTGCCTTTGCTGGAACTAGGAGCATCACACCTTCTTTCTGGCTTCTTCACATCTCCTTTGCTTAAAGCATCTTCATCCTTGTTTGAGGGTTCACCTACATACCCAAGTCCTGATTTATCATATGGAGATCTGTGATAGCTGAGCATGTCATCCAAAGCTTGAGAGCTCTTCATGATCTTGTTCATCCCTTCAACCTTCTTCCTGAGGAGGACAATCTCTTCTTCTAACTTTTCACATTCATTATTTTTCTTTGCTAGTTGTCCCTCAGTTTCTTCCTTGCTACGAGTAGCTTCAGCTGCTACTATTTTGAAGGAGATAATATCAGTCTTCATTTTGGAGATTTCTTCATCTTTTGCTTGACTGCTCTTCATTTTCTTTTCAGCTCCTTGTGCCTGCTTCCTGGCTTCTTGTAGTTCGGACTTAACGGAGAAGACCTCTACCTTGTACTGTCCAATCTCTTTCACAAGCTTATTCACTCTCATGTGCCTTTGTTCAAGTTGACTTGTCAAGGCATCTTCTTGCTTCTTTTCTTTGTTCAGCTGATTTGTCATGGATATGACTTCTTCATGATGTTTCTTCTTGCATTGGTCAAGCTCCTTCTTAAGCTTGGCAAGCTCTTCATCCCTTTCTCTTACCTGAAGCTTGATGAGGTCAACCTTCTCATTTTCAGCTTCTATGATAGGTTCATAATTTTCTTCTTGACTCATTGTCATGGTCAGTGCTCCCTTTGCATGAAAGTCATGCAGTCTATCCCATATATCCTTTGCTGATGTATATTTTCCTAGATTCCTCTTCACAGAATCAGGGAGACCATCCAAAATAGTCTTTGCTGCTTGTGCATCATACTCCATGGATTCTTTATCCATCTTGCTATCATCAATCACTGACTCCTAGACTTCAATCCCTTCAGACTTTAGGAAAGCCCTCATCTTTATTTCCCATACATCAAAGTTTCCATCAAACTTTGGGGTTTCAAATAGAATGTATTCAAATGGATTGCCTTCTAGTTTAGTAGAGGAGGGAGACACATTTTTAACAGGCTTGGAGGCTTTTTTCTTTGACCTTGCCATTCTTATCTAGGCTTTAAATACTTGACTGTGTTTTCTTTTAAATCACTGACTGTTCCTTCAACAGTAACACAAAGGAAAGCTTTGAGAAATACCTTACCCCTTTTGGCTGTGGCTTCACACTGCTGGAGAGCCTTCACTGCTGCAACAAGAGTCCTTCCTTCAGCATCTTTGAGCCTTCAAAGAGCCTGGACTAGCTCTGATACCACTGTTGGGTATTTTAGATGGGAAAATACCAAAACCAGACAAACAAACACCACAGAGCCAATGTTATGTTCCATTTCTTCCAGGACCTTTGCACAGCGAAGCTATTAAAAACAAAATGACTCATAACAGTCCATTACAACAGCATAAAACATTTTCTATTGCTTAAAAACAAAAAAAAACTGATACAAACTTCATCCTCTGCACAGAGAGGGATTTACAAGACAGACTCTGTCTCTGTTCTTCTCGTTCTTCCACTGCTGTGGGTATTACAAAAAAAAATTCAAACTGTTCCTGTGTTTTAGAATGGTCAACAATACATAACAATTTGCCTCTGTTATGTTTCCAGCACTGCTGTGCTTTCTTCTCACTGTTCTTCATTCATCCTTCGTGCGCGGGCACTCTCCACATTCTTTTCTTTGTTCTCGTAAACAATACACCCGCGCAGGCACTCCTCTGTTCTTCATGAACAACACTACAGCTCGCAGGCACAATGCAACATTGTTTTCCCTGTTCTCATTTAACAACCATCGCGCGCAGGCACACCACTCTCTGTTCTTCATGAACTCCCTGTTCTCTTCTAACTTCCTGTTCTCTCTTTCACAGCGCCCGCAGGCATATCTCCATATTCGTTTCCCTGTTTTCTTACAACTCCCGCGCGCAGGCACAATTACAGTTATTCGTGAACAACAGTCATAACACCAAAAAAAAAACTAAAACCGCACTAAAACATATGTGCCGTAGCCAAATTTTAAGACATTCACCAACTTCCTGCGATCAGACATAAAACCCATTAAATTTCATGTCCGGCGGTCAACGGGGAAACCAGACTCTGCACGCAAAAAATTTGATTTGACGCAGGCGGGGAGCAGCTTCGGAGATCGACGGCGGAGGTCGCACGTTGGGTCAGATCTTGGTCCCCTGGGCTGATCGGACGCAATTCGCACACCGTTCTCTCGCAAACCAAACGACTTTTATCGTCCGGGGAACAGGTGGTAAAGCTGTTGTACAGGGGACGCGTGGCGCGTCCTGATTGTGTCGGGCCCCTCTTGCTGGTACAGCCATTTGCGAATGGCGGTGCGGGGAGACCGGGCCGGTTTTCCAAAAACTGCCCTGCGCTGTTGAAATTACAAATTTAACAAATAAATCCGATACTAGTAACCGCTGATATGTGCTAAAAATACAAGGTTTACCTTTGGGAACCTAAAGACCTTGAGGACTCGAATCCACGACCGGTGATCGGGCCTTTTCACGGCAGCCTCGTCTTGTTTTTCAGTACAAACTTCGAGTTTACGTGACGTCACTGAAATCTTGGGATCCTGTGACTTGACCTTCATCTCTGCTGCGTCGAATCTCAATTGCGTTTCTCCTTAGTGGGCTGCCTCTCATTGGATATTGCTTTCCCAACTGGTGACAGAATTATCGGAACGAATTCTCCGTCTCGAGAGAAATCGACACAATACTTACCAAAGCATTCGATTTCCCACTGATAAGGCAAGTAGGAGATATCTCGACACCATAATTTGAGAAAGCCACTGGCTTGGAAGAGTGCTTTTAGCTTTTCTGTTTTATACGCCTTTTGAACCTCCGCAACAAAGATTCCGACTTACATCCCACATCGCTCGCCTCGGCTTCCATGGCAGAGCCGAAGCAACTAGAACTACACTTGGCACCCATGATACAGAATAATTCGAAGCTTTTTGGGTATTGGCTTCCTCCCTAGTTCACTCGATTTGTCCGTGGATCTGTGTTCAAGGAATGTCGATGCAGAATTTGCAAAGATGAGAATTGTGACTATTTTTTGTGTGTGGACACTGCAAAGATGAGGGAAGTGAAATTAAGCTTTATAGTGGTAGCACAGCCCACTAACTTGGCGTCGTTGATCACGCGAGGCAATATAGGAAAGTAAACCACCGCGTGGATTTGAGATAATACGCGCAAATAAATAAATTTATGTTGTGAAACCTGTCCAACTCCTTATCGTGCCATTACAATCACGTCATGTTTAAAAAACATGCACCTACCCTCCCAAAATTCAAGACATAGTAGAGCGCTCACTATCTTGATCCAGAAATGAGTTTTTGTTAACACATGGATGTCTTAACACCTAACCTCCATTATGCGCGGTCAATGACTGATTCTGAGATTTTGTTTATTTTTTAATTTATGTGTTAATGGTTAACTTGAATCATTCGTGGTCAAATGATTGATTATGAAGCTTTTAGGTAATTTAGTTTAAAAAAGTCAAAATAAATATATATATATATTTTTTTATATTCCTACCGATCTTATAGAATTGATATTAAATTCTAATAAACTGTCTAACGCAAATTTATTCTTTAATAAATTATTTTTGTTTTAATATAAAATTCAACATTTCATAAATAACTTTTTTTACCATATAAATATTTTTTCACATTTATTAAAAAATAAAAATATAACATTTAAATATAATAATAAATTGTGAAAACATCTTTAACTTTTAAAATGTAATCCATCGTTAAAAATAATATACCAACTTAGTTCCAACAACCGAAACAAAAAATTCAAAAATAAAGAGCGAAGGGAAGGATTCAAATATATCAAAGATTACCATTGTGGTCGGAAGTCAAGAGAAGGGAAGGCACCTTGAAATTGTAAGATCCCCATTTTAAGACCAAATTCTGCGCATCATATGGACAGAATGTATCTGCGTCATGTGGATCTTTAATAAGTGAAGTTACCATATACATGCAAATGTGGTGTATAATAAGTAAGGTTACCATATACATTTCTCAAGGATATATTAAACCAGTGTTGTACGGAAGCTTGATTTCTGTAAATTGTTTTTGGGAAAATTGTATACGATCAATACTAAATTAATAATAGTTAATATGAGAAATTAAATTTTCTAGTTTATAAATTAATCTAATTTACTATAATTTAGCCTACTGGGCTTTGGATTGACGGTGATTGGGTGCGCTGTTAAGGTACTCCTTGCGATAGGTCACCAGTTCAAATCCCCCGTGGGTACTTAGGTTAGTCTTAATTGAGAAAAAAAAAAAATTTACTATAATTTAATTTGATATAATTTTAAATATTTAATTTTATTTTTAAAATAAATTTTATATGATAAAAAATTTAGATATAATTTATATATATATATATATAATCAGTATATTTTATATAAAGAATAGGAGTTGGTAGATGTCGAGGAATTGCCAGGACGGTTAAAAATGGCTGGAATCCGGGCAAAAAAAATTCAAAAAATCTTGTAGAGGCACTGTTCAAATCATGTTTTTGATGGTGGAAATGGATTCAGCACTATCAAAAACATCTAGGGTACTTAAAATTATGAATTTAGACAGCTTTTACTTGGATTTACAAAAATCTCTGCCAGATTTTTGTAAAATATGACCAGAATTTCCATAACTTTCAAGACAAAGAAACATAATTGTTAGACTACGGCTAAAGAATAGATATGTTTTGTTTTTTCCAAAAATATATTTATTTATCATAAATAAAAATTAAACTTTAATTGCTTATAACAATATTTTTTTTCCTAATTTTTAAACTACATTTAATTAACAAAATTATATTTTCAACCAACATTATACTTAATGATTAAGGTTGAACTTTGGTTTGACTTTGCATCTTAGAGTTGGACACACAATCCATAACTATGTAAAAGCAAGATTAATAAAATAAATGTTTCATATAGTCTTTTAAAAATTAAGTGAATTATAACTCAATTATCATGATGAAATTTCATGAATTAAAATTCAATTATCATGACTAAATAATTTAAAATTCTAAATTAATTAGAACCCAATTATTATGATTAAATAGTTTAAAATTCTAAGTTAATTAAAACTCAATTATCATGATTAAATAATTTAAAATTTATATATGTAGTAGTTTTATAGATTAGAACTCAATTATCATGACCAAATGGTTTAAAATTTAAATATATAGAAATTTCAAAGTCCATATTTTTGGTTTCTTATGGTTGTAAACTGTGTTATAACAGCGATCTTGGCCATGTGGGTTAGTTTCTCATGGCTGTATATATTGTGTTTTAGGATTATGGTCATTTAAAAGTGTGCGTTAGAATGTAGTGTGATATTTTTTTATTATTATATTGATTTAGTATTTTTTTTTTTTATGATTTTAATAATATGGAAAATTTATTACTATGTATGATTTTAATAATGATACAAAAATTGCTATGAAATATATTTATTGGGTTAATTTTTTTTGTTTTTTCGTTATGGTTTGTTACATTTATGTTATGGTTTGTTACATTTATTTATTTGAACATTTTGATCTATATAATTATATGTATTAAAGCGAGTTATAATGGATGCATTGTTGGTCAAAATGATTTCAGTAAAGGAACTACTTGGGAAATTAGTTAAAGTGTTTCTATTATAGGAGAAAGTTGAGAAAAATCATGTTTATTTGCTTTTGTAGAAGATCTATGAAGGAAGAATTCAAGAACTCTCTTGGAAAAGGATTTTAGTTATTTGGATAACACACAAAAAATAAGGATAGTTAGATAAACATAAGAATTGCGAGAAGAAGAAGAAGGTGTGAACCATTCATGCTAGAAAGCAAATTGATGGGTAAAAATTGTGAGAAATTGAGAGATTGTAATAGTATGGCGTTGAGAAGCATGTAAGAAAAGATTGTAAAAGAGAAATTATAAATATTGTAGTATGTATTCGAGGTTCCTTTTGTACAAGAGTAATAAATGGGTTTTCAAGATAACTTTGTCATGATTTATGTGGAGTAGATGCAAATTTTTTTATTACTAATTTATTGTTTGTCTTTTTCATTTTATTCTCAGACATTGACATGTTTCTTTTTATATGAAGAAAATGAACTCTTAATCAATATTATACAACTAATATACAGTATTTTGAAAAAAACTAATATAGTATAGTGTCATGATTGACATTACATCAACAAAATTATGTGATTTTAAGTAATATATAAACTTGGTTGACATTATATAATACGGTTATATTATTTTAAATAATCTTTACTTTTAATCTGAATATTACCTCGTTCCTTAATATTCAATTAAATTAAAATAAATTTTTAGATAAAATTTAAAATATATATGATATAGCTTAATGCTTTTGGATAGTCAAATTTATAAAAAAATTAATTATTTTTATTAAAATAATAATATTATTATATTTATTGTTGGGTAGATATAACAAATTTTAATTTCAAAATATAATTATATTTAATTTAATAAATTAATTAATAATGAAATTATAACGGGAGTTTGTATTTTGATAGGCATCAATCTATAACAAGTGTTGCAGGGCAATTTAGTCCCTGCCACTTAGGTGGGTGCTATGCCACTTAAGTGGGTGTTATGCTTTCAAAAAAATTGCAAATTGATATATGAAGTAGAAAAGTTAATTGCCTAATAATATATGAAGTAGAAAATTTAATTGCCTACTAAGTGGGTGCTATGTCACTTAAGTGGGTGTTATGCTTTCAGAAAAAATGCAAATTGATATATGAAGTAGAAAAGTTAATTGCCTACTAAGAGATCTAACCTTGCATAAATTTTGGTGGGTAATAACCACTACTAAGTTAACACATTTACACTTTTATTCCTACATGTTAAAGCATTGGATAAAACATAAATAATGGTAGGTAGTAACTCTGATAGGTATATTTATTTCTATTCATTTTCTATGAAAATACTTGTTTAAATTATGGTGGGCTGTAACTGGTGGTAAATAGGTTATTTATGTGACTATGATCTATTTTCAAGGATTTTAATTATGAAGAATAACAATTTTTTTCAATAATCAATTTTTCAAAGTTAAACAATATTATGACTTGAATTGGTCAATGCTAAACTAATAGTGGTCAACATGAAAGTCTATTGCAAGTCTATTTCTATAGTCCTGCCATGGTAGGGACTAATAAGCATCAAAACACTTACTCCATGATACATGCTACTTTGCTAAAAAAAAAAAAAAAAAAACAAAAACAAAAACAAAAACAAAAACAAAAACAAAACCACCTAAATTGTAACTTTCTTTTAAATTATTATTATTAATTAAAAAAAAAAATAATGTATAAGTTAAACATATGTATAAACATAGAACAAGATTCTTAACCATGGAGATTCTTAATTTGTAAATAACATTTCTAACAATACCATGGACCAATACCATGATTTATCAATACCTCTAGCTCAAAAAACAATAAATCAATTCACAGGATTTTTTTTTTTTAATTAATCAATTTAATTAAAAAGGAAACTACTTTGAAGATAAGTTTCAACCTTCGCATAGAATACACAGTGGGAGGGTGTTCTGTTAAGGCACTAGAGAACTTAGATGCCCCTAGGTTGATTATTCAAGTCACTAGCAAACAAGAAAAAAAACTTTCAACCTTTGATTTGTGTATATTACTATAAATTTTGTAGAATATTTCATGGATGTTAAATCTCTACCTTCCAACTAGTAATAGTTGATAATTAAACTATATTCTAGATTACCTATTCCAAAATAAACATATTTATAGGTGTAATTAAAAATATATGTTTATTAGTAAATAATTATATATTTAAATAAGATAACATATACATATGGTATAAAACACGAGATTATATTGTACTTTAATGTCTTTCTTAATCATAACTTTTAAATTTGCCATTAAAATTTTCTATTTCAATTTAAAATTACTTTGAATTCTAAGTATAGTTTAACTATTTTACCTGATTTTTTCCCTTTTTATTTGTTTGAGTAATGAATTTTTTGATTAATTTGATTTGAAATCCCATAAGAATTTGTAGATATTACAAACTTGAATTGTGTAGTTTACACTATCTGAATGCCTATAAATTTATTAAGATATCAAATTTATCTATACATTAAGAACATATTTTATATTTTAGATAATAAAAAACTATAATCTTACCCCAAAAAAAATTATATCATTAAACTAAATAAAATAAAAAAAATATGTGCAAATAAATAGATTTATGTTGTTAAACTTGTTAAACCTGTCCAACTCTTTATCGTGTCATTTCAAGCACGTTACGTTTAAAAAACACGCGCCTACACTACCAAAATTCCACACACATTAAAGCGCTCACTACCTTGATCCAAAAATGAGTTTTTGTTAATAAATGTATGTGTTAATACCCAACCTCAATCATGCGCGGTCGAGTTTTTGTTACTTCATTAACGCGTTAATGCCTAACCTGAATTATTCGTGGTCAAATGATTGATTATGAGCTTTTGTTACTTCATTTACGTGTTAATGCCTAACCTGAATTATTTGTGGTCAAATGATTGATTATGAGGTCATTTAGTTTTTAAAATGTCAAAATAAATATATTAAAAAAAACTATTATAATCCTACATTTTATAGAATTGATTTTAAATTCCAATCAAGTGTCTCACTCAAATTTATTATTTTATGAATTTATTTTATTTTAAAATAAATTTGAACATTTCTATAACATCCCCACGGTAATAACTCAATGTAAATTGACAGTTATGAATAGTTAATAGTTAGTTATGAAACCGATTCTCGGTATTCGGAAACTGAATGAGAAGCGTGGACGCCACATGGACTGACTGGTCAGAAACGTGGGCGCAGTTCCGTTATATGTTAAGGTTAGAAAGTTTATTTCAGTTCTACATTCTAGGGAACATGGGTTCCGTGGACAGGGATTCATGTAAGAGTTTAGCCTACTGCACCGTTTTATGCCTCGGAGCTTCGGTTCTCTATCTCTTTCATTGATTCTTTCTCTGTAGAAGTTAGAAACAGAGAGTAAAAGAGGAGGCACTTTAGAGCATCTTGTAAAAGTTGGTATTTGAAAAGGTCTGGTTTTGTTGCTTATCGTGGACTGTTGTCATCCATTAAACCCGCAGATGAACCCTGTTACAGGGATGACATGATCTTTTCTTTAATATAAAGTATACAAGAAACTGGACCATTCATGCTCGGCATGTTCATCAATGTACCTGACTCGTCCCATGTGGAGAATATGTTTCTTCTTAGCGTCACATTCAATCATGATATGCCTCAGCACGCTGGTGATAAACGCAAAATAGTTTTATTTTCTTGTCACCGGAGGAATGTGCAACTGTTTAAACGGAAAACCAGCCGCTCTCTATGCTCAGCTTGACGGTTATCATAGCGTAACCGGAACTCTACTCGACGTTGATATTCTGGAAAGGGGAAGAAATCCGACATCTCAGCTTCGATATTTAATAAAGATGTTCCTTACGAATGACGTTCTTTTCCTTGGGGAAACATGCAACCAAACCCATTGGGAAATGTTGCAGTTGATAATTACCATGGCGAGGTGAGAGAATAAGAGAGTTCATATAGCTTCTCCTGCATGCAGGGAGACTACAGCTTGAGCGCCTTCAGTACTTTGTCTACCGCTGAACAAAACTACGTATCCCAGGTCTGTGAGAGTATAGCTGGACAACAATACCCCAACAGCGACCATGAAGGTCTTCAAGATCTGGATTAGGCACTTCTTCGCAGAAGTAGATGAACCTGGACATGGACCGAGTTTTTTCCAAATGACATCTGGGAGAACGTGAAATAAACGTGTGGACATAAAAGCTAAGTATATGTAGTTTTTCCTTCTATATAATTACATGTGAATCTTGTGTTAAATGCTTTATGATTCTAGCTAACTTTTGATGTTTTGAAAATGCATTACATGCATGAGGGAGTTAGCTAATGACGTGCTTTTGGGCACATAGTTATTCATTTCTGTAGTTTCTTTTTGGTAAAAGAGTGCATACTTCAAGTATGAAGATGAAGGATTCCAGGAGAGTTTTCTTGGAAACAAAATAGAGGTTATTTCTTTAAAAAAAAAAATATGAATAGTGTTCCTAATATATTGAAAACCCTTACTTGTATCATTAAAAGATTATGTGCACTGCATATACTAAAGAAGGGCTATTAGGATAAGCTAATGGATGCTCAAAGAACAGTCGTTGTGTTATGGAGATGTGTTCTTTGTATGTTAGCAAAACTATGTTAATTTCTTGAAAATAACTATGTGAAAGGAACGCATGTGCAAGGGCGCAGAACAATAGTTATTACCTGGTATGTAAACATAACCAATGTGTTATATGTTTTAAAAAGGAAATATGGACTTGTAAAACTAATGGTTAGATCTCTTAGAGAGAGATATGTACCAGTGTGAATAAGCATTGTGAAAAGTAGAACAAGAATTTACTTGAATAGATGTACTAGTTAGCTAGTATGTTATGCTTGCTCATGCAGATGAGTAGATGTTAAAAGATCACTTTTAGAGATTGTTTAATGAATTATTAATAATGTATCTAATATTGTTGCCAAAGCTTGTTGACAACTACATTGACAGGAGACGATGGCGGTTGGTGCCAAAGGGGAAGTGATGTTTAACATTATGGCAGGAAAAGGATTATTGGTCCATGCAGATGAGTTCAAGTTGCAGGATTGTCCATTACTAAAACAATCATGCCACAAGGAATGTTGCATGTGGCGGTATGTAAGTGAAAGATTACATGGAAATTGTATTAGCTTTTAGCTAGTTATGTGATAACTTAATGATAACTCATTGTAATGATTTTATAACAATGGTTAAGGGATGGAATCCCTTATAAGCCATTGAGTGAGGGGTGAAATCCCTCACGAGCGTTTAATAATAAGATTAAACGTTTGCTGGTTTTCACCCTACGGGGTTTCCAGGGTAAATTGGTGTTCAAATGGTGTGATTGCCTTTTGTGTCAGTTTGATAATGATGAGTCCTTGATGTTGATGGTTCTTTATTTGATGTGACAACCATAATGTCCTAGTACATGATTATTTAATATGGTTAAGGATATCAAGAAATGGATGCAAGGATTCATGAGACAGTTTATGTCATTACACTACCACAGTGGTGGTTAAAGGTTATGCAATGGTTATGCAACTTACTGTCTTGGTGGCAATTTACTTGATGTACTAATGAATATTATATCTAATGGTTAATGATGAATTGTGGAGTTGTGAATTGGTTAATTACTTGTGGTAATTTGTATAAAAATATTCTAACTCCCTACTTTTACATGCGAGGTTACCGGGGTATGTGACAAGTGGTATCAGAGCTAAAGGTTGCAGCATTGGCGCCTTTGGGAATTGGTAAGCGGCAGAGAAATTGAGGTACACCGTTAGTGGGCATTAACTCAGGTATGAGTTTAACCATGCACCTATTTATTTACGTAGTACACTACTTTCAGCATGAAAAGTGTGATTCGTGTTTAAACTGCTTTGAGTAGTCAATAATAAAGTTACTGTATAACTATGTTCATGACATTGGATTCCTGATGAGGATAAAAGACAATGAAACTTTTGTCGCACTTACGAACAATATTGAACACTCATTACACTTAAGAACAATATTGAACATTCATTGAGGGAAGTGACAATCAACTACCAACTTGTGATTTGCAAATATGGCAATAACAATGATGCATTTAATGAACATGATTGAAGTTACAATGAACTAATTTTAATGAGCCAATGCATGAATATAAAATATGGGGTTGTCCTTGGTTTGACGGTATAGTGTTTTAAAAAGACATTGTAAGAACCCCTTTAGACTTGAAAATAAACAATGAGTCAAGTAGTGAGACTTGATTGTAATAACTAACTTTTGATTCAGTCTTGTCATGGATGCATGAAGACGATTGGTAGTTGAGATTGGTTAGTGTTGTATGATTAACCCATAGAACTTATATGCATTAATTGAATTGGACTTAAGATTATTACAATTCGTAAACAAGTGAAGGTTGATTGATGTCACATGCATGGAATGTGTGTATGAAGATTCTTACTCTCTTTGTGCTATAGTTCTGGTTGTTTATGAGAAGAGTTCTTAATTTTATTCACCATGAGAATGCATGATGAATAGTATATGCTTATGTCTTAATAGATTTAATGATGTTACCCTCTAATTAATTGAAAATTCATTAGCATGGTATGTGTTTATGTTAATTACTACTTGTTGTGAGATTAAAACCATTGGAGCCTCGATTTAACGATGGTTGAATTTATCTGTACTATGGGAATGATGGATTTCTTATGCATGTTGCATTCCAGTGTGAAGTTAATTTTAGAGGCATGTTCAGTGGGTAACATTTCTAGGACCCATTCATGGTATAATTACATGTGATAATTATTCATAAATAGACTACCTGTGTTAATATAGTTGTCAGTAAACTCTAACTACCTTCCCCAACTATAGATGCTTCCAAAGGAAAAGGAAGCAAGGAGAAGGAAGAAGACCGTGCTGTAGGGACAGACGGAGATGGGAAAAAGAAATCGCTAAGTCTGGTGATGACCAGATAGCGCAAGCTTTGAGTGTCAGAATCTTGCAGAAGACGCTAAGTCTGGGGATGACTAGATAGCGCTCGATGTGCATGTGAGTATTCCCTTGACCATGCTTAAGGAGTTGGAAAATGATAACTATAGTGTGTTGATGTTAATGATTTTCGTAATGTCTCCTTGAAGTCATTATTCTGAAATGGTCACATAGTAGTGTTATGATAGTTGTTGCATCTAGCATCAAGTGGTAACTCTGGTGCATGTGTGACACTTAGGAGATCATGCTTCTAATTGCATAAGTAGAGCAATTGCTTCCGGTAAGGGTGGTTTAATTTGTTAGTTATGCATGTTGAACCAAGGAAAAGATAAGTAACTCTATTCTTTATAGAGAATAATCAGTTGCGTTTTACTAAACAGTTGGAAATATCATGGGGTTGATTTCTACAGTAAAGATTGATTGTTTATATGTTTTCTTGGTAGAGAAAATATGATAATGCTTGCAGTAAAAGATTGGTTATTTTATATGTTTTCTTAGTAAAGAAAATAGGTAGTTCCTCCTAGAAAGACTACATGTGAGTCTTGTGTGAGAAATGTTTGTCTCTTGTCATTTTTCTTGGAACAAAATCCTTACTTGTTTCATGGAAAGAACTATGTGCATTGAAGTAAAGTAATTGTGTTAGGAAAAGACATGTTGCATAATGGTAGCTATTGTGACTTTGGAATTATGACTCTGTGTGTACATAGAGAAAGTGATCATGTTAACTTTCTTGAAGACAATAATCTTTTGAAGAGATTGTCTTGCTAGATGAGTTGTGTTGATTTCTTGATCTTGGATGGATAAGTAAATCTTGTTATGTATCTTGATTTTTATGCATAAAGATGGATATCTTTAATAATTCCCTGAAAGGGAAGATAGAAGAATGAGGTTAAAATGACTGCCTTTAAGAAAGAGGTATGTAGTTTGTTGTATGAAATGATGGTAGTATTCTAGTGAAGGGCTTATATGATAAGCAATGGTATGCACAAAGATTAGTCATTGTGATATAGAGTTATGTTCTTTGTATGTTAGAGAGATTATGTTTAATTATATTAACGATGCATGACCAAAGCTAGCCATAGTAAACGTAAGATAATACTCCATTAATGACGATTTGAATTAAGACAATAGACTATGGCAAAATTGGGAATGTTTAGATTATTAACTCAACTGTTGTTGACATTTATACATTAATGAATATTTGCATATGCTTTTATACATGACAATATTGTATGCATGAAAATTCTTGGAAATTGAATACGTGTTAACTGATGCATATTTATAACTAACGTTGTTGATGGGATTAAGTAGTGGTAGCTTAATGGCAACAAGAAAACTTATCACGTAAATTGCTGCAATGTGAATTGAAATCATAAATCAGAAAGAATGATGTTATATGATATGCATGAATTATGTTATTTGGGAAATTTGCATGCATACAACATATATGATAGATATGTTTCCCATCAATCTAGATGTTGTGGACCCATGATGAGGGATAAGTGTAAATGCATGGTGTACATGCATGATTATTTTGTTAATGATAATGTTCATATGGTTCATTGCATAAATTACTTTGAGAAAGAGTAATAAAAGAGAAATTTAACATGCCAGACAGTTGCAGATAGTTGGGTTGATGGCAATTACCTGCCCGGAGGGGTTGATGGTACTTGTCTGCCCGGATATGCCTTGGGTTGATGGCAGTTACCTGCCCAGAGGGGTTGATGGTACTTGTCTGCCCGGATTTCCACTCCCTAGAGATCAATGATCTCAGTAAGGGAAAAGAGTTTGCCAAGATGGTGAAGAGGGTAAAAAGCCTGAGGCAACTCTGTTGATTTGGAGCCTGTTGGAGGAGGCCCAAATTCCTCATAGACGGGACGCTGTCAGAGGAATAGGCAGGACGCTGCCAAGAGGAATCCTATATTGGACCCAATGTGGTCATTGGAATTCTTGAGCTGGTTGGCCAGTGGAATTCCATGTTAGACCTAGTAAGGTCTCTATTAAAGAAACTGCCTGGATGTGAAAATGACTCGATTTGGTTGTGGAAACCAGTTCCTATGGGTTGGGAATTCTTTAGCCTATTATGGTACTCATAGCTAAAGAAATTAACGAATCAGCTATATGATATGTTGAAGGTGAATTCTATATATAGTTGTGTAAAATATGTTATGCACGTTTAACAGGAAATGAATTTAGTACTCAATAAGGAGTTATTGGAAATTTTAATTTCCTTTATTGTATCATTAATCTTGTAAGGAAATTTTAATTCCTTTGTTGTATTACTAATCTTGTGAAAGTCTTAGTAGGGCTAAGACCATTTTCAAATGATGCAGTGATTGACTGTTTTGATGATTAGAGAGCTAGGTGCTCTTTTGGTACTTCTAGAAGTACTTTGTGGATGTCTTTAGTGAAAATTTGTTCAGTGTGCACGTAGAGCAGTGATTTATCATTTGATGATTAGTGTTAGTGCTCTTTAAGTACTTGTAAAAGTACTGCGATTTAAAAATCATCTAATAATGCACAATTGATTGATAGTCAAAAGTATTTCATTTGACTCAAAATATAGTAGCTAATGCGATTGAATTTGTTAGTCATATATTACAGGGATTACTTACCATGGAGGGTTGAAGAGTTGTTCAACCACTATTAAATGTTTACGTGAAAGTGCTCATGATTTTCAGGAGTAGATGATACGTAATGGTAAGTTGATATAGAGTTGTTTTTTGAATTTGAATAACAAGCCAAGTGGTGGCAATTAGACCCCGCATATTTTTTCAATTATGAATGCTTATGACTGTTGACGCTTATAACTAATGATCTTTTTTATGATTATATCAATACTATTTTGTTTGTCGTCTTTTCTTGGAATGAAATCGTTGATTTTAAAGAGGAAGGATCACATTTTGTGTGGTTTAGATGGTAATACCATGAGTAAAATCTAAAGTTCCAATGAAAGATGAACACCGAGGACGGTGTTCCTGTTAAGGGGGGGAGTATGTAACATCCCCACGGTAATAACTCAACGTAAATTGACAGTTATGAATAGTTAATAGTTAGTTACGAAACCGATTCTCGGTATTCGGAAACTGAATGAGAAGCGTGGACGCCACATGGACTGACTGGTCAGAAACATGGGCGCAGTTCCATTATATGTTAAGGTCAGAAAGTTTATTTCAGTTCTACATTCTAGGGAACATGGGTTCCGTGGACAGGGATTCATGTAAGAGTTTAGCCTATTGCACCGTTTTATGCCTCAGAGCTTCGGTTCTCTATCTCTTTCATTGATTCTTTCTCTGTAGAAGTTAGAAACAGAGAGTAAAAGAGGAGGCACTTTAGAGCGTCTTGTAAAAGTTGGTATTTGAAAAGGTCTGGTTTTGTTGCTTATTGTGGACTGTTGTCGTCCATTAAACCCGCAGATGAACCCTGTTATAGGGATGACATGATCTTTTCTTTAATATAAAGTATACAAGAAACTGGACCATTCATGCTCGGCATGTTCATCAATGTACCTGACTCGTCCCATGTGGAGAATATGTTTCTTGTTAGCGTCACATTCAATCATGATATGCCTCAGCACGCTGGTGATAAACGCAAAATAGTTTTATTTTCTTGTCACCGGAGGAATGTGCAACTGTTTAAACGGAAAACCAGCCGCTCTCTATGCTCAGCTTGACGGTTATCATAGCGTAACCGGAACTCTACTCGACGTTGATATTCTGGAAAGGGGAAGAAATCCGACATCTCAGCTTCGATATTTAATAAAGATGTTCCTTACGAATGACGTTCTTTTCCTTGGGGAAACATGCAACCAAACCCATTGGGAAATGTTGCAGTTGATAATTACCATGGCGAGGTGAGAGAAGAAGAGAGTTCATATAGCTTCTCCTGCATGCAGGGAGACTACAGCTTGAGCGCCTTCAGTACTTTGTCTACCGCTGAACGAAACTACGTATCCCAGGTCTGTGAGAGTTTAGCTGGACAGAAACACCCCAACAGCGACCATGAAGGTCTTCAAGATCTGGCTTCGGCACTTCTTCGCAGAAGTAGATGAACCTGGACATGGACCGAGTTTTTTCCAAATGACATCTGGGAGAACGTGAAATAAACGTGTGGACATAAAAGCTAAGTATATGTAGTTTTTCCTTCTATAAAATTACATGTGAATCTTGTGTTAAATGCTTTATGATTCTAGCTAACTTTTGATGTTTTGAAAATGCATTACATGCATGAGGGAGTTAGCTAATGACGTGCTTTTGGGCACATAGTTATTCATTTCTGTAGTTTCTTTTTGGTAAAAGAGTGCATACTTCAAGTATGAAGATGAAGGATTCCAGGAGAGTTTTCTTGGAAACAAAATAGAGGTTCTTTCTTTTAAAAAAAATATATGAATAGTGTTCCTAATATATTGAAAACCCTTACTTGTATCATTAAAAGATTATGTGCACTGCATATACTAAAGAAGGGCTATTAGGATAAGCTAATGGATGCTCAAAGAACAGTGGTTGTGTTATGGAGATGTGTTCTTTGTATGTTAGTAAAACTATGTTAATTTCTTGAAAATAACTATGTGAAAGGAACGCATGTGCAAGGGCGCAGAACAATAGTTATTACCTAGTATGTAAACATAACCAATGTGTTATATGTTTTAAAAAGGAAATATGGACTTGTGAAACTAATGGTTAGATCTCTTAGAGAGAGATATGTACCAGTGTGAATAAGCATTGTGAACAATAGAACAAGAATTTACTTGAATAGATGTACTAGTTAGCTAGTATGTTATGCTTGCTCATGCAGATGAGTAGATGTTAAAAGATCACTTTTAGAGATTGTTTAATGAATTATTAATAATGTATCTAATATTGTTGCCAAAGCTTGTTGACAACTACATTGACAGGATACGATGGCGGTTGGTGCCAAAAGGGAAGTGATGTTTAACATTATGGCAGGAAAAGGATTATTGGTCCATGCAGATGAGTTCAAGTTGCAGGGTTGTCCATTACTAAGACAATCATGCCACAAGGAATGTTGCATGTGGCGGTATGTAAGTGAAAGTTTACATGGAAATTGTATTAGCTTTTAGCTAGTTATGTGATAACTTAATGATAACTCATTGTAATGATTTTATAACAATGGTTAAGGGATGGAATCCCTTATAAGCCATTGAGTGAGGGGTGAAATCCCTCACGAGCGTTTAATAATAAGATTAAACGTTTGCTGGTTTTCACCCTACGGGGTTTCCAGGGTAAATTGGTGTTCAAATGGTGTGATTGCCTTTTGTGTCAGTTTGATAATGATGAGTCCTTGATGTTGATGGTTCTTTATTTGATGTGACAACCATAATGTCCTAGTACATGATTATTTAATATGGTTAAGGATATCAAGAAATGGATGCAAGGATTCATGAGACAGTTTATGTCATTACACTACCACAGTGGTGGTTAAAGGTTATGCAATGGTTATGCAACTTACTGTCTTGGTGGCAATTTACTTGATGTACTAATGAATATTATATCTAATGGTTAATGATGAATTGTGGAGTTGTGAATTGGTTAATTACTTGTGGTAATTTGTATAAAAAATTTCTAACTCCCTACTTTTACATGCGAGGTTACCGGGGTATGTGACAATTTCATAAATAATTTTTCTTTTTGCATTTTATAAAAACAAATATTTAAATATAATAATAATTTATAAAAGCATACAAATAATTTTTAAAATATAATTTGTTATTAAAAAAATATAGCAACTTAAATTCAACAACCCATACTAAATAATTCAAAAATAAAGAGCAAATGCATCTATGATAGCCAGAAAAGGGAAGTACAAAATTCCAAGATCTTATTTTTGAGATAATATTTTGGGCATGGGTTGTGACATCATATGGGCCAAATACACCTACATCATTTGAATATTTTAAAAACAAGTTCATGCTACTAAAAGTGTGGTGCATAATATGTTATCATCCACAGAAGGGAAAGGAAACCATCACAAGAAAATAAACATTTTGAGTTCTAAATCCTTAATTTTCAGTGGAGATAAGGATTTATGAAATATTCCCATTGCTGATTTTTTTTCTTCACGAGCCCTTAAAGACCTTGTGCATGCCTCCATTAATATTATTTCCCTAAATATTTAGGGGCTAGGGGATGCCTCCAAGAAATTATCCCTACGCCATCTTATTTATTCTATGAGGTTGGAGATTATATTTATACAAGAATGGATGGCTTTTACGGTATGTGTTAAACATTACTTTTTGTCTATATGCCTTAGATAGTGCTTATCCGCTATTAATTTTTTAATATGGTTTATCCAGCATATTGGTTGCTTTATGGGATTATGTTTGTGTAAATTTAAAGGTTTACAATTTTTTTTGGCAGGCGATGTGTGCCCGGATACCCTTGTTGTATCCATATTCTCAATATATATGTTCCATATGAAATAAACGTGATTTCTAAAAATAGGATGGATGAATGTGGAATTTTGAAAGTTGGTTCGTTGATCGTGGCAGATCATTATAATATTGTTATATTTGGAGAAGAATGGAGAAGAATGTGGGGGCTCAAAATGTCATTTAGATCCAATGGGGACTTATTTTTAGGATATTTTCAATGAAAATCACTTGGTGGATGTCAAACCTATGTCTCTTTCTCCTACTTGGTGCAATGGTCATGTGGAGTCAGAGTGCATTGGAAAACAACTAGATAGATTCATGTTGCATGAAAATACTTTAGAATTTTTTTCTTATGTTCGTTCATGGGTTTCACCAACAAGATTGTCCGACCACACACGTATCATTCTATAATGGGGACACATGCATCATTTTATAATGGATGGGGGGAAGCCATCGAAAGGTCTTCCATTCAAATTCAATCAGACATGGCCGAAAGATCCAAAATTCTGCAATCTTGTTCGTGATACTCGGAAGTCGTATCACCATCACCATGAGAGACAAATAGTTCCCCATCACCATGCCATACTTCCAATCTGAGGAAGTAGTGCATGAGGCCCATGTACTTCATATCAAACTCTCTTTCAAGGTCCTCCTTGAAAGATCTGATTAGCTGCTCATCACCAGTCAAAATCAAGTCATCAACATATAAAACAATAATCAACAATTTACCTTCTACTAAAATATGATAGAGGTTTGCATCTGCTTCGCTTTTTGTGAAGCCAAAACCGGTGAGATAGCTATCGATCTTAGTGTACCAACCACAGGGTGCTTGCTTGAGACCATACAATGCTCGCTTGAGTCTGCACACATGAGAATCTTGATCGAAGTATCGAAGCCTTCTAGTTGCTCAATATACACCTCCTCCTCAATAACTCCATTGAGGAATCTTGTTTTCATATCCATTTAGTGGATCTTCCACCCCATCTGTGCAGCTAGAGCAAGGATTGATCTAATGGATGAGTACCTTGCTACATGAGCAAATGTCTCCTCATAGTCAATCCCCTCAACCTGAGAGTAGCCCTTGGCCACAAATCGGGCCTTGTACTTTTCTATTCTTCCATTTGTTGCTTGCTTCACTTTGAAGATCCATCTCGAACCCGCAACTGATTTATCTGTTAGTCTTGGGACTACTTCCCAAACACTATTCTTTAAAATGGATTCATACTCCTCCACCATTGCATCAGCCCATACTAGTTTCTCTACTACTTCCTCGAAATAAGATGGCTCAGTCTCTATTAGCTTAGTCATTAGAGCCATGTAGCCAATGTACCAATATGGTTACCTTCTCTATCTATGTCGATTTGAAGGACCACCCACATTCTCCCTCGCATCCTGTGCAAGTCTCTCATATTCCCTGGTTCTTTTCCTTCCTTCTCTGGATGGTTATGCTTGAGTGGTTGTGTCCACTCTTTTCTCCTCAAATTTTGGTTGCTCCACAACATCCTGAGGCTCCTCCCTTGGAGCTAAAAGATCCTCCTCCGGTGGGATTCGAAGCTCCCTCTCAAGAGAGCACTGCATAGCTTTGCCTTCATCAAATTTTAATCCCCTTCACGCAAATTTCATTATGATGGATGGCAAGTACACATATTAGTTGTGGGGAGTTTTTGTGCAACCCACAAATACCCCCAATTTTGTTGTTGGCTATAGATTCTTCCTTGATTATTGGGAGACATGGTAGTAAACAAAGGCTCCAAAAATCCTGAAGTGTGACACATTTATCTTCCTCCCCAAGAAATCCTCCTTTAGTGTGATCATGCCAAGAATCCATTAAGGACTCATGTTCTTCAAATAGACCTCTATGTTGCACGCTTCAACCCATAAGTGTAGAGGTAGGATTTGGTCATGCAACATCGCCCTCGTTGTTCCCACAACGTTGTGTTTCTTCCTCTCATCCACCCCATTCTGCTATGGGTTGTGGGTTGTTGTCAACTCCCGTCAAATATCATCTTTTGCATGAAAATTTTTAAACTCATTCGACACATTCTCACCTCCATTATTGCTCTTAAGAGCCTTCACCTTCTTTCTCATTTCTTTCTCCACTAGTGCCTTCAACTCTAAGAACTTGGAGAAAGTCTCATCCTTCTTCCGCATGAAGAAGATCCAACACTTCCACGAGAAGTCATCAATAAATATGACAAAATACTTGTGCCTAGTAGTGGAGGTTGTTGAGAAAGGTCCACAAACATCAGAGTGGATCCTTTCAAGGACTGCATATGCTTTGTTGTCCCAATCATGGAAAGTTGCTTTTGTGTACTTCCCCAAGGTACACCCTTTTCATGTATCCTGCTGCTCTAGTGCTCCTTTGGGGAGGCCTGTGGTAATTTGTTGCATGATCTTCAAAGCACCATGATGAAAATGGCCAAGTCTTTTATGCCAAAGTTCACCGATATCACAACTTTGCACCTTCTCCGCCTTTGTGCCCAATGCAACACAATCCTCCACATCTAGCTTGTAGAGGTTGTTCACACAAACCTTGATCTTCTTCACTCGTCCCGTGGCTATGTGTCTCAATAATTCCTTTCCTTTTTTGAAGATCACATCATAAACACGATCTTCCAAAAAAGCAACAGAGACAAGATTCTTCTTTAGATTCAGAACAAACATCACATCCTTGAGTCTTAGAGGGGAGCCCGACTCCCTCTGAAAGGTGATTGTACCAATCCAAATCACATTGTACCTTCCATCATATCCCATCTTGATGTGCATATGGAGATCCTTCTCCTCCAAATAACTGAAAAAATCTCTACTCCCCGTCATATGGAACAAGGCACCCGACTGTTCAGGTACCACATGCTTCCCATCACTGGCTGGCCATGCATGTAATGAGAGTAAATTCAAGCTCGGACTATGAAGCCAAGGCTTCACCTGTTTCTCCTCTTGAGGTCTTCTTTCTTATCTTCTTGTGTGGATACTTCGTGGCATAATGCCCGAAATCATGACAGTGAAATCACTTGATTCTGGAGAAGTATTTCTTCTTGCCCCCTGACTAGATTCTGTTTTGGATTGGGATTTCTTCCCTAAATTCCATTTCTTTACCTTTCCATCCAAGGCATATTTCTCCTCATCCTCGCCCTTGGATGAAGTCTCGTCTCTAGTATTCCACCTTATTTCCTCCAGTACCAGGTCAGAACATAAGCACTCCCAACTTGGTAGTTTCTCCCTACCATTTACCGAATCTTGATAGCTATGTCAGCTCTTAGGAAGTCCCAAAAGGGGTAGAGCTACCATGTCTTCTTCAGAGACATTAACAATGAACTCGCTAAGTTCATTATGACACTGTGTAAACTTGCTCAGATACTGCAGAATTATGTCATGCTTTCGCATCTTGATACTTGAAAGCTTGTCCTTGAGTGCCAACTTCTTATGGTCACTACTATTCTCGAACAATTCTGTTAGTGTTTTCCATATCGCAAACAAAGTTTCTTTTCCATGGATATTCAAGACAATATGATCATGTACTCCCTCCAATATGATTCTCCTCTCCTTTCCCACATATTTATTCCACTGAGCAAGATTCCGAGCATGAGATGCTTGAGGCTTTGCAACATCTGTATTGATGTATTATAGTAGCTCATTTTCATCCAATACTTCCTCCATGCGGTCATTCCATGCAACAAATTCTGAGGTGACTTCCAAGGCATACTCTAGCCTGAGTCCATTGAAATCCATTTTCTTAGTCCTGAAGAAAACCTGCAACGTTGATATTCAAATTCGAGCCTCATACAATGAAAACTTCAAATTCTCTTCTCTAGAGTGGTTCCAGCTCTGATACCATGTATAACTTAACGTGTAGATTCAAAACTTCTCATGTAATTTACTAAATCACAACACTTGAAGCTACTCTACTAATTTGTGGAAGTTAATTCACCATCTAGAGCACAAATCATAGACATGCAAAAGGAAACATCACACATGCAAAGATATTTATCTTGGGGAAAGAAACTACTCAAAATCTCTTATTATCTATATTTCATTAATTAGAGAATAGAGATGAAATACATATGCTTGCTCAAGCTTGAGCACATGTTGCAAGTGTATAGTCTATCCCTCTTCTTGATTGACTGACTCCTATTCCTTGTGTTGTTCCTCTGGGAAATTGGCACCTATTATTTAGGAATTTCCCACTATTGAATTGCACAATTCCTCTAGGTCCTTCTTATGACTGCATGCACCACTTGTACACGATGGAATATGCTACAACTGATAGTACACTACCTTGGAATCTCCATCTCAAATGGGTAACTCGAATTCTATGCATGCAACAATTATTTTGGGTTGATTGATCAGTTAATAGGTTTACCACTGAGTGTGGTTGAAGTTCCACTTCCACGACTTGACCTCCACTAGTTCTTCTCACAATTAGAACTAGTTTAACTAATAATAACTCAAATTAACTGAAATAGATTGCTACAAATTAGATATCAAACATACTGAACTGAACTCGAGCTTCCCTAACTCGAATTAACTGATTTAAATGAGTGACAAGTGCCATGTCACCTCAGTTAACTACCTCCAAGATTTCTGATGAAATAGAAATTTGAATTTTCTCTAGTTTGAGCAAGGAAGAGTCAAACTGAGATCTTCTTGCTACATTTTCAACAGTGGAAGTCCCTGAATTGGTTGGACTTATGCATAGGTTATTATATGTTATTTCTTATTGAGATCAATGAAAACATGTATTGGTTATTTTGTTGTTTTTATGACTGGTTTGTCATGGATTCATTATGATTAAATGTTGGTTATAGGCATAATTAAATGATGTGTTATTGTTATGGATCTTGTTCATGATTCGATAAGTGATTGAATGGTTATATGAATGTATGAGGTAACAATTTTTGTTGTAGCTAGCTTAAGAGGTCAATGAGTCTTATTTATGATTCTATGATAAAATTAATGAGACAATGAACATATATGCATTCTTGACCTATAACTACTATGTTTACCATATGTTTTTCTAAATGTTTGTCATGTGTTTTTCTTTTTTGGGTAAGATATAAGCCTAAGTATAGATTATGTAGGCTTATGATCATCTTAGACTTGATTTTGGAAAGTTTTGGACAGTGGCTTGTAGGCTAGCCCTAAAATTCAGGCACTGAATCTGCAACCATAGGCACAAAACTGAGGAATTTTAATTATAGTTGCATGGAGGATGACTTGTGTGTGTGGCTGGAGCCTTCTGGCCACATGTACCTTTTGGAATGCCTGTGGCTAGGCTGTAAATCTTGGTAAAAAATAAAGATGCATCTCGGGGAAAGATCATCAGTGGAGGTTATCTGAGATCTGGGTGATAAGGTGTCCCTGGGAGGTTGTAGTAAATTTTCACGACATTGGAACCCACTTCCATAACTGGAACTTAGATGTTGGGTCATTCATAGTAACTCTTGTCTCATGTTTACCTTGGTGAGCTTGTAAAAGTGAGTAAGTATGGGTGGGGTGTTACAATTAATCCCTTCAAGATATGATATGTGGAACATATTGATGTTGGGATTTTCTCCCATGTTAGATACATCCTCTAAAGGAGGATGTTGTAGAATAGCTACTTGATCCCTTAATGCCCTAATCTCTTGTCTTTCCCACTGATCTATCTTATAGGCATCCTCCTCATCTCTTTGTTCTTCTAACCTTTTCAATTTCTGTTTAATCTCACTCACCTCTTTTTTTAAATTGTTAATCTGCTTATCTAAATCATTCATATTCAAGGGCTGCAATTTTTCATTCTTGTGATATCTCATGAATGATTTAGTATTTATTTAAAAGAGTCATCAATGAATAAAGGTTTTTTATTTGATGATTCTAGCATCTTGTGAGCTTTTTCCATAGTATTAAGAAATGGTTCTAGTAGGGATGCCTTCATGTCTCCTTCTGGTAATGCTTTAATTTGTGCCAACATCTGTGTATCTCCATCTTCTCTGACCTAGGCCATGAAAACTTTTGATTTTTCTCATGAGCTATGTCCTTCATATTAATCTTCACTGCTTGTATCACTATCTTCTTCAATACTGCAATTGCACATTTTAGGATCTTTGCAGATGTAAGAATCTACAATCATTAGTGCTTCTTCTTCCAACTCAAACAATTCATCAGTATTATAATCAAAATCAAAAGTTTTTGAACTAGAAGAGCAACATCCTTCTTGTAGTATATGGACTTATTCTCTTTTAATGAAAGGAGGTCATGGATAATGATTTGTATCATGTTCGTTTGAGCCACATCTATTACAATGTAGGATTATTCTTCATTGTTTCCTCTTCTTTTATGCTCTTTGTGCTAAAAATTTTCCCTTGTTTCTCTTTGATGCTTCACCTTGTGGGAATTTGTTAGAAAGATAGCCTAATTGTCCATAGAGCCAACATACTATTGTTTGTGCAACCTACATCTTGTGAGTCTTGAGTTTAATATCCTCTCAGGAATAATAGTGGGTTCTTTCTCTTCTATTGTACTCTTTACTTGTAGAACTATATTTCCTTGAATATGATTTTGGTTTAGTTCTATATCTTTGTATTTTCATTAGGATCTTTTTGTCCTTTTTCTTTATTCTTAGAATATCATCTATAATTAACCCATATTTTCCACAAATGGATTTATTGTCAGGTAGCCTAGACATCTTCTATATTGATTTGCTAACTTTCATATTAGCCCATAAACCTACTAATGCACTAATAATCAAAGAATAAATTTGACCCCTTGCATACAACTGATAAGGTTGCTTGAATGCTTCTTGTGTTTTCAGATATTCTACAAACTTGCTTGGTATAACAACCAAAAAAACTTGTTTCCACAAAACATTCTTACTATATTTGACCTCTTTGACTCTCTGGGTCCATTCTTTGTGAAATTCATCATAATGGGACATTTTCTTACATTTCATATTCATGAGAATTAGAGCATGTTTATCATCAATTTTTTTCAATACCATACCAATGCTCTAAAATAAAGGTAGTAAGATCACCTATCATATTATTCATAGAAAGACCCTCATCATGGTAAATTATATCACCATTTTCATCTTTCATAACTTCTTCTTCCATTTTCTCTACCAAAGTAGGAGAAGATTTTGCTTCCCAACACTTGAACAAAGATCCAGTAAAGCATTGAATAATTGATTTTCATGCCTCTATTTCACTTTTTCCTTTCATGCACATAATTTTATAAGAGACAAGCATTTTACCCTACACTTGTCTAATCCGACCAACAGACACGTCATCAATGTTTCATTCTAGATACCAATATTTAGCAAAGGTTTGAGATTATGGAATTTTACCTCTGCCTTGGAGGTCAGGTGCTAATTCTTTAATAGGTAGAACTTGGTTTACCAAGAAGTGTTTTTCTTCCTTCAAAGAAGATTCAGGCTGTTCTTTAAGAAATAAGATTGGAAATTTTTTTGTGGATTTCTGTGGGGCTACAATTGTGATATGAGGATTAGTATGAGAGATAATATGAGAAATGGTGATTTTCTCTATTTTCTTCTTTGCCAGTCTCCTCTTTATGTATTCAGTTTTCTCATCCACGTTTACTAAAATTTCTCCCATCATTTCAAAAGTAGATTCCAAATTTTTATGCGACTCCTTGTAGTTTTCTTATGATTTGTTTTTCACATTAAAAACAACCTTTTTAGTATCATTCACCCCATCGTTAATTTCTAAAACCAAAAGACTCATTTCATTTGTAGAAGAAGAAATCTAATTTATCAACACTTCAAGGCTATTGGTATGCATTTTGCAGGCATAATCATTTGTAACAAAAGTATTTGCTTCCATACCCCTCAAGGCACTATTAATCCAATTCAACTATTCACTAATAGTATGAATTGTGCTTTCTACTCAACTCAAAGGGGCTTTGCTTTTGACTGTTTATTTTCTTCTTCAAGAACGATTCCTTTGAAAGGGGGTAAAATGAATTTATATTCTGTTTTTCTGCCATCTAGAGTCTTCCATTGATGTTTTGGAGAAATAGCTTCAATTTAGTGCTTTTCTTCCCCACTATCCATCATATGAATAGAATCATTCATTTTGTTTCTTCCATTCATAGAAAGACATCCAACATTTTTTGTTCTAACATATAACTTTTCCATTTTTCTGTTAGGATTCTCTTCTGATTATCAGAAACTTAGGCATTAAATTATTTTGTATGTGGATGGGTATACAAATCCCAGTTTATCATCTTTTTAATCCATTTTGGGATCAACTTGCCACTTATAACAACCTCTCATAAGAGAAAATAACTTTTTCATTTATGGGGTTACAGGTTTTTGCATTCCCGGAGGGAGCAGATTTTCAAATCTACATTTTGGAATTTCATCGTCTTGTAGGTCTTTGTATCATAGGCCATATCTATGAGTACCGAGTTTCCTTAATTTTTTGAACATTTCTGTAAGCCTGGGATCTTCCTTTTCAAAACAATGCATCAATAAGATATGATCATCATGAGGAAAGATTATATCTCCACATTGGGGGTGTGTACATGGTTCCTGTGTAGTTGAACTAGGAGGATGAAGATTTGTTCTTGGATTGTGGTTTTTGCACCCAAAGGAAATGGAATTCTCACCACTTTTGGATGTGAAATTCGATAAAGAAGCTGGTGTAGAACAACGGTGCAAATAATAAAGTAAGGAGAGTAGTTTAGTGATTAGGCTAAGATAGCTAGTTGGTTATGAGAATAAGATAGTTTGATATTATGAGGGAATGAATAAATGGTGGAAGAAGTGGATTCTTTGATAAGTGCAAAAGTAATAGAGTGTTTCTTTGGGATTTTTGGGACATCAACAATCCAGGTTTTCGGCAAAGAAATATCCTCCCACTTGATAACCTGATGTTCAATCTTCTGATCTGACAGATATGTTAAAACTAGAGTATTGGATTGCGAATCTTGACTTGGAGTGTGTATCGCTATAGGATACATGGTATTTTTATGTCTAAAACATTCATGGGTTTGGATGGCGATATTGGTCTGTTTCAATTTCATATCAAAACCAATAGATTTGATTCCCAACATAAGAATGTCTCCTAAATGTTCATCGAAAGTATAAACTCAGAAGTTTGGATAACAATCAAACCAAATAGGACCATTAGACAACTGAGCCACTATTCCTCCAACTAAAGAACCAATAAACTCATGATGTGTTAGGTATCTTACAGTGCATAGGACATAGACATTTATACCTTTATTAATCGAAGAAGAAAACCCAATTCTTATGCATCCTATATGTAGATAAATTGTTCCATGTTTCTGAGCCTCTTTCTATATTTGTTTGGGATCTATGAGTGATATGGTTTGAGTAATGCTAAGATTTTGTTTCACTTGAGAGACTAACTCTTCCACTATGACTCTATTGATAAATTTAATATCAAAACTATTTAATCAACATAAATGCTAGAGGGAGAAATGGTTGGTAATTTCCATGTAGCTTGTGGTTTAAATTCAACTACTTCTATAAATTCAACGTCATTCACAGAGGATTTTCGGAAACTATCAAACAAACTATCAAGCCCTGAGCTTGACGACTCTTCAATGTTTTTAAAATTTCTAAAAGACACTGATCTAAAATTTTGCTCCATGATTTCAGAATAAAGTGTACCCAAATTTTGTGGCTTTGATACCAATTTGTTTGCTAGAGACTTCATTTGATGAAGACTGAAGCTTGAATGAAACTCAATTTATTTGTCATAGGATTCCTTCGAGGAAGACAAAATCTTGACTAAAACTCTTATTCTTTCTTTACATGAACTTGTACGTGAGCTCGTACACAAACCTTCAGACAAGTTCCTTAATTCCTCAAATAATTTGCTTGCCATGACTTCTCTGACCTTAATGCAACGAGCAACAAGGAATTCTCACAGAAATCTTGGTGAACCTCAAATGAAATTCCAATGAACCTCAAGAAATAATGTAAGCATTCAAAAGGAAATACTTTGAACACATACTGACACCAAAGTTGATATTTATAATATATCTAGAAATAAGGTTACAAAGCATAATATGGACACATAGAATTAACTCTTCCTAGGAGTTCGACCACGTTAGGTTCACACATGCACTCTCATGCACATGCACAAGCTTTCCAAACTTTTTACCTGTCTGAATTCGAGTCTATTTAAATTTCATACATATCTCTTGACACACAGTTGCAAGGAAAAAATAAACTTAGGACAAACTCTAACTCCAAATGAGGAGAATGAACCTCTCCTCTTTTATTTATAGATCTACGAGGGGGTAGGAGGAATCTCCTAAGATCATGAGTTACTGACATAGTACAAAGGGAATCATCCTAAAAGTAGGTGGTTTTGACAGAATATACCGACTCTTTGGATTAATTTTTCATAGATTCCTTAGGATGTGGGTCAATCCTCACCTTTAGTCAGAGAATTCCTCTCAGTCCTAGAGGAATCATGTGGAAATTAAACATGGACAGATTCGAAATGATACCTTTTGGAGAGGTCACACCCTTCTCCCTAGTCAAAATGCATGTTATAATCTGAAAATATTTGATCATATTACAATGTATCCCAAGATTTTGAGTGGATTTTTTGGATTATGATAGGTCTTCCTTGTAGATTTTGTATAGGAAATTTCTTCTTGACAAGCCATTGATGATGATTATAAAGAAAAGTGTTAATTGCATGTCTTTCATCCATGACTTCTCGTTCATGCAAATGTTTAATTTTTGAGATTGGGACTTCAAGAGATTCATATTCAACTTCAATTATATAAGGGTCCACCATGCTCTGATTAAGGCCAAATGCCTTCCACCAACCTAACAACCATTCAGGATATTGTCAGGAAAGTAAAGTGTTTACTAACCCAAAATTTACCAATGTAGTATAACTTTTTCTTGGATTATCTTTGTATAACAGATCTCACCATAAACTTTTGTACTAGTTATAATCATAATTAGTTCTTGGAAATTTGAGATTAGGATTCCATCCTCGCCACTCATTATGAGTCTTGGGTCTTTCGAGGCTAAAATATTGATGTACTATGCCACTTCTATTATTCATTTGCTTCCAAACAAGAACAATATCCCCAAATAAAGTCCGTAAATGATTTTATTCTTGGACTAATTTTTGAATAGATCATTGAAAGATAAAGTCTAATATTTTTGTTGTGGATGTGGACCTTTTGTGAATTTCAGGTACTAGATGGACCAATGCAGTGCTAGGTTGAATATTTAGATCTAAGACTTGTGTATTGCAAAGTTGTCATGTAGGTTTCCACTCCATCTTGTATCTTTTCTAAGCCATGTTGTCAAGAATCAGTCTGACTTGTTCTTGGCCATTACCATACATTGGTCACGTTCGCTTGATTCTGAACTTATTCAACCACACTCACCTGTTCTTGCCTGCTCTCTTGATTTTAAGTTTTCTCACTCACTTGATTTTATTTTTTCCCGCTCGCTTACATTTTGCCAATTCTTTCGCAAATGTTCTTGGCTCAAGAAATCTAGAATTGAGTTTTCTGCTCCTTTAATGTATTCAATATCAAAATCAAAATTTGCAAATAATGTCTACCATCTTGAAAATTTTGCTTCACTAGCATTCTTCACCTATTTTGTTAAAACTTTCTTCATTGCTGTGGCATCAGTTCTTAATAGGAATCTCTTATTGATTAGAAATATTTCAAACTTTTCTAATGCATTATGCAACTTTAATTTCCTTATCAATTGCTGCATAATTTATTTATGATTCCATCCAAGTCCCAGATGCAAATTGGATGATTTCTTCAATTTTATTGGTGTCTGTGGTTCTTATTTGCTTAAGAACAACTCCCCATCCAATATTTCTTGTATCTATTCTACATTTTCTGGTAAATCATCATCTACAACATGAAGTGTAGGCAATTTTTTTTACCTTGGCTTTGATTTTCCTTACAACTTCAGTATGCCTTTAAGACCACAATGTTGAATCCGTTTTTACTCTTTCATTCAGAATCTTTTTGTCTGCAACACACTTTTTATAGAAGTGACTTACATAGTTAATGCTGCCCAAGAATCTCTTCAACTGAGTCCTATCATTAATCTTGTCTAAAAAGTTTTCTGCAAAGACAATTGCATGTTGCTGTAGTACAATCTGGCCATTTGAAACCGTATGACCAAGAAATTTGATAGATGTTTGGAATAATTTCATCTTTTTCTTATATTTCGAGTCAAACTTTGAAAATATCTTTGCTCCATCAATTATTTTTACAAGATTGGATTTATGTGGTAAAAAATTTGGCAGAAAGTTTTTTTAGGTTCCTTGAGAAGTACGTAAAAACCATCACATGGCGAGCCCATCACTGTTGGCATTATGACATAGGTTTGGCGCTATGACACAGGTGTTGTCCTTGATGGAAACTCACTTAGATGACAGATCAAGTTTAGGCTCACAGAATGAAAGAAAAAGAAGTATACATAGGTTCCCCTTGACCAAGCCACGTATACACGCAAGCTAGCAGACCAAAAGGCACATATGCGTATACACACACTTTCACGCAAGGAAAAGCACGTACATGTTTGAAAACTTGGTTTTGGTCCGTGGTATTTGGTCCCTAGTATTTTGACCCGTGGTATTGATCCAAGGTATCCTGACTAAAGTGGTGACCCCAGGTATTTGGTCCTAGGTATTACTTCTAAGTGATTTTGGACCATGGTATTGAGTAAGGCCTAAGACTATGAAAGGAGAAGGAGATCATTAGGCAAAGGTACTCAAGTATTGAATATCTAATGAAGAGCAAGCTCTAGATTACTAGTCATTGGGTTATGCTGGATTTGAATCAAGGAGGAACCTGAGCGATTGAAGAAGGATAAATTTCTATTGATGGGTCAAGATCTTGAAGCTTGAATAGAAGTATCTTTGTTTGGTTTTTATCTTTTATTGGTGCATGTCATAATCTGTAAATCTGAAGATCTGGGTATAACTGATGTCTGAATAGTTGTAAAGGTTAAATCATCTTTTACAGATCTGTACGCAGGTTCAGTATAGCAAAGGTGCGTATACACGTTGGTTTGACATTTCAAATAGCGTATACGTAGGTCTGCCTTTAGATAACAGTGTATGAACGCAGGTTCAACACATTGAAGTAGCGTACGTCTCATAAAATATGTTTTAGCTACTTCTATTTGCTGTTGCAGTGTTCTGGGTTCTGCATTGGGTTCTAGTTACTGTTACTGTGTTCTGGTTACAACTTTCAGAAAAGTGATTGTTTGATTCAGTTTTGGTTGGTGCAAAGGAGATTGATTGATGCAGATATATTTGATGTTTGATTGATGTTATTGATGGATCCAGTCTGAAAATTTATGAAACGTGGTCCCTGGAAGAAAAGAGAAGGTTGTAGCCTTTTGTAGGTCAGCACCTACGTACTAGTACATCAGCTAGTACAAGAGCTAAGGGGGTTGTAGCTCCCTTCCAGGAGAAGCTGGAGAACGAGAGAAGGTTGTAGCCTTCTGCAAGTAGAAGCCTGCGTGCTGGTATAAGACTGCACTAGTATAAAAATATTGTAAAAGGAAGTTTCTTATTAAAAGAAGATAGAGACAAATTGCAACAGGTGGTTTTCACTGTGATTGTTTGCTATGTTTTTACTATGCATGTTACTGCTTATATGTTTTTGATACACAGATTAAAAATCAACTGACTAAATAATAAGTTACCAAGGTATACGCTGGTTGCTCTAAACACAGTTGCGTATATACGCAAGTTGCATTAATAGAAGTAGGGTATACAAATCTATTTATGGAAATGAAATATTATTAAGCTGCTAATACTGATTAACCCACCTCCCCCCCCTCCCCCCCAAAGTCCCACAAAGTTTCTTATTAAAAGAAGATAGAGACAAATTGCAACAGGTGGTTTTCACCCACATTGGGTTTCCACCTTATATCTTGTGTTCTTGTGTGTGATTGTCTGCTCTGTTTTTGCTATACCTGTTACTGCTTATATGGTTCTGATACACAGATTAAAAATCAACTGACTAAATAATAAGTTTACAAGGTATACACTGGTTGCTCTAAACACAGTTGCATATATATGCAAGTTGCATTAACATAAGTAGCATATACAAATCTATTTAAGGAAATGAAATATTGTTAAGTTGCTAATACTGATTAACCCCCCCGCTCTCAGTATTATTTCCAATAATCACATCCCACTTCATCTTGACATCATATATGCCTTATGCAATGACATTTAAATGTAGATTTATATTTAGAGAATATTTTGGAATTTTATGGGTATTCAATTCAATTTATTTTGAATGTAGATTTAAAATATATTTTGAAAATTAATAAACAATGAATAAAAATAGAGTCAATATGCTTTAATTACAGTGAGTTGAATTTAATTTGATTATAAATTTTAAAAGTATTTTAAATTTTGATTAATAATGGGTAAAAATAAATCAATTATTGACTTTGTTAAAATTCAAAATATTGTTTTGCTATCTTTAAATATGATAAGTCATATGAGCAATAAAATTTTATATTTCCTTTAGTTGTTTAATTTTATTTTTTATATGATTTAGATTTAATTATATATATATATATATATATATATATACGGGTAAAAATAAATCAATTATTGACTTTGTTAAAATTCAAAATATTGTTTTACTATCTTTAAATATGATAAATCATATGAGCAATAAAATGTTATATTTCCTTTAGTTGTTGTTTAATTTTATTTTTTATATGATTTAGATTTAATCATATATATATATATATATATATATATATATATATATATATATATATATATGTATTAGAATTTTAAATTTAAATTATAAAATTTATATAATCTAAATATAATAAGTTTTCATCGCATCAAACTTATTTATACAATTTTTTTACATAGTAAGTTTTCATGACATTAAATTCATTATACAATTTTTAACAAGAGACACAGAACTAGGTCAGTTTTATACAAGTGACACATAGTGAACTAGATCAGTGTTGTACAAGTACCGCTTGGGGCTTGCTAAAGTATACTTAGGGGTTTATTACTTGTATTCTATCTTTGGTGATCACCAATTGAGTTCCAAAGACAAATTTATTATACATTTAAAAACAAATTAAAAAAAAATATTGCGCCTTTTCTTTCTCTCATGTATTTATCATCATCGACCTGTGTTAATGCATCTGATTGCTTGTTGTTTTTTCCTATTTCTTTACTTTACATCCAAGCTCTTAGCCAAACAAAAACAATTATATATATATATATATATATATATATATGAAAATGTCATCTTTATTCAATTGAAATAAAGAGTAGAGTTTACATAAAATATAGCTAGCATGTTTCCTGAGCCTAAAAGTAATCTCAAGGCTAGAGCATCAAAATAGTATGCATTAAGTGGCATTGTGCAAAAAAAAAAACAAAGGAACTCTTTCTTGACGCACAACATTTGTAGGTTTTAACCCTGTACATAAATTACTTGCATGCGAATTCTAAAACACAGAAAATAAACAATGCGAGAGCATAACACATAAAACACATATACACAAAGATTTTCCCCTGGATCCCAAAACCTGGACTACCAGCTTGATTTTGTCATTATGTTCCTTTCAATGTTACAATACATATTTATACATGCCGAAGCATCCAGTGCCATGGACCGAAAACCATCGCATCCAAAAAACATGTACGAAAATCATGCACAAAGCCATAGGTGGGTCCGCCCAACCTAACATAGGGTCCAAAACCAAAATTTTCCAGGGCGCTGCCTCAGAGCCCATAAATTGGGGTTATGGGAACACCTCAAACCCCCTGTGACCCCCCCCTGCTGCACAATCGGCGCAACGAAGGGGGTGCTCTGTCCCCCCCTCTACCCCCCCGATTAACTATGTGGGCTAGTCGTGGAAAGAATATAACACAAGCCAACATTCTCCCACTTGTTGTTTTCTTTCCACAGGGGGCCACAAGAGAGCTCAGTCATTTTTCCAGCCCTGAAACACCCATTGTTTCTCTACACTAAGAGAACTTCTCAGAGCTCATAGATTTTATCAATGCATCCGCAGTATTCTTCAAAGTGTCCACCTTTACCAACAACACCTTTTTGTCTTCTATCATATCCCCCACAACGTGATACTGAACATCAATGTGGTTCGTCTTTGAATGATATGCAGGGTTCTTTGCCAAGAAAATTGCACTTTGGCTGTCACAGTCTATCCCTATAGCTTCATGTACTAACCCCATACTTGAACACAATCTCTGCAACCAAACTGCTTCCTTGCTTGCATGAGTGGCTGCCATGTATTCTACCTCTATAGTTGATAGTGCCACTACAGATTGTTTCTTACTCATCCAGTTGAATACACCTCCAAATAGGTTAAACACATACCCACTTGTAGATCTTCTCTGATTCAGATCCCCAGCCCAGTCTGCATCAACAAAGCCATGAATATCCAACACTCTGTCCAATCCTAGTCTTCCTTGGTAGCACAAATCATAATCACTAGTGCCACGCAAATATCTGAAAACCCGCTTCACTGTTGTCCAATGCTCCTTACCTGGTTTTGACATAAACCTACTCAATACTCCCACTGCATGTGCAATGTCTGGTCTAGTACAGATCGTTGCATACATCAGGCTACCGACTACACTTGCATATGGAACATGGGACATGTCCTCTTCCTCTTCTTGTGTCTTGGGACACTATTCAGCAGATAACCTCACACCTACAGGAATAGGAACCTTCATCGGTTTACTATCCTTCATATTAAACCTCTGCAGTATTGTCTCGACATACTTCCTCTGGTTTAACCAGAGCTTCCTCTTTGCCCGATCTCTTTTACTTTCCATGCCCAAAATATAGTTTGCAGCACCAAGATCTTTCATTTCGAATTTGGAGGACAATTGGGTCTTCAAATCCTGGATAATTTTTTTGTCATTTCCAACCAGCAACATATCATCCACATACAAGACCAGATAAATAACACAGTCACCAATTAATTTAAAATACACAGTGATCTGCTTTGCTTCTGGTGAAGCCAAGTCCCCGTATAAATGTATCAAATTTCTAATACCACATCCTTGGTAACTGTTTTAACCCATACAGAGACTTCTTTAATTTGCATACCCGTTCTTTCTTACCCTTCACCACAAAGCCTTCAGGTTGCTTCATGTATATCTCCTCTTCCAAATCCCCGTGAAGAAATGTTGTCTTCACATCCATCTGTTCTACCTCAAAATCAAAAGCAACAGCAACAGATAAAAGTAATCTAATAGAAGTTACCTCGGCAACAGGGGGAAAAATATCACCAAAATCAATTCCCGGCACCTGGGAATAACCTTTTGCTACCAATCGAGCTTTGTATTTCTCCACATTTCCTTCTACATTTGTCTTCTTCTTGAACACCCATTTGCTACCAATGGGTTTCCTTCCAGCTAGCAACTCCACCAGATCCCAAGCCTCATTTTTGTGCAAAGATGCCATTTCATCAGCCATGGCCTCTTTCCAGAGTTTTCCATCCTCTGTATCTACTGCTTCCTTCACAGTTCTGGGATCATCATCAGTAACAGACAAAGCAAAATTTGAACAGAAAGCAGAAGGACTATACCTTTCTGGCTACCTTCTTTCTCGAACTAACCTTCTCACAGCCGAATTTTGTGGCTCTTCATTTTCTGATTCCTCCTCTGCTGTAGAGTCTGATTGTTCCTCCTTTAGCTCAAACTCTATCTTCTCAAGTTCCTTTGGTTGAACATCATGTTTAATAACATCTTTCACCTCTCTGAACACCACATCTCGGCTGTACACAACCTTCCTTGTTACTGGGTTCCAAAGTTTATAACCCTTTAAACCATGTTTATACCCAATAAAGATGCACTTTTCAGATTTACTATCCAACTTGGTTCGTTTCTCCTTTGGAACATGTACATATGCATCACATCCAAATACCCTTAGATGTGAAAGAGAGGGTTTCTTACCAGTCCATACCTCTTGTGGAGTCTTATCCTCCAATGTTGATGAAGGTGACCTGTTTACCAGGTAACATACAATATCCACCGCCTTTGCCCAGAATTCCTGTCCTAACCCGACACCACTGAGCATGCTTCTTGCCCTTTACATCAATGCCTTGTTCATTCTTTCTCCAACTCCATTTTTTTGAGGTGTATATGGAGTAGTCTTTTGTCATGCTATACCACACTTCTTACAGAATTCTTCAAATTCCTTGCTGCAAAACTCTTCACCATTATCTGTCCTCAACACCTTTATCTTCTTCTCTATTTGATTTTTCACGAGAGCCTTAAATTCTTTAAACTTGTCAAAGGCTTCAGATTTCTTCTTAAGGAAATATATCCCTATATTCCTTGAGAACTCATCTATAAATGATACATAGTACATAGACTTACCCAGTGATGGAACTTTCAAAGGGCCAAACACATCACTGTGCACAAGCTCTAATATCTGTTTCACCCTCTTACTACCAGAGGGGAAACTCACTCGATTCTGCTTCCCATATACACAATTTTCACAGAAATAAAAATCCAGTGAGCTATTACTCATACCTTCTACCATACTTTTACTATGAAGTATACAAAGGCCCTTCTCTCCAATATGTCCAAGCCTTTGATGCCACAACATGGTCTTCTCTCTAGAGACAACTATATTTTCTGCTCCACTTTCAGGAACCACATAACTGTTGCACCCATCAATAACAGTGCTACCTTGCAACTTTTACAGAGTTCTAATTCGAAATCCCCGTATCAATAACAGTGCTCGCCGAACCATTTTGCAGGTATCCTTCTCTAACATTGTTTTTACATCTGCATCATCTAGCTTGCTTACAGAAATCAGATTTCTGGCCAATGCAGGAATATGCAGAACACCCAGAAGTGTTCTAACCCTTCCACCTTGGAACTTCAACTTTACTTTTCCACGACCAATGATTCGAGCCTTCCTATCATCCCCTAAGAAGACATCACCACCATCATATTTCTCATACTTGCAGAACCACTCTCTATGGGGAGTGAAGTGAAAGGATGCACCTGAGTCAATCAACCATGCCTCATGATCTACATGTGTACTTGAAGAAGCGAAGTACACATCCCCACCTTTATCTGAGGTGGTTTTCGCCCCTACAGAAGGAGCATCATCAGATCCCTTTCCTTTATCAGGAGCTTTAGATTTACAGTCCCTTTTGTAGTGCCCTTCCTTTCCGCATTTTCAGCACACCACCTTAACATGTTTTCCTAGAGATTTAGATCTCCCACTCGATGACTTATTTTTGTTTTTGTTCTGGGACCTGTTAGGACCTCATATTGTCCCTTTTTGACCATATATTTTTCCATGATATCATCCTTTTCAACTTATATTTAAAAGTCCTTGTTAGTGTTTTAACCCAATTATCTCAAAGGTATGCAATGATTCTTCTCATCACTATACGTTTAATTATTTAGCATATAGTCACGATATCTTCATAGTTAATCTTTAAATTGTTAAGTTGCTAAACAGTTAAAGCATGATGTGCAGTTCACGTTGCTAAAACTGCCTGAAGTTTGCAAGACTATTTTTGCAGTTGCTGAAACAGTAAGAACGACACGTAAATCTCGAAGCTGAAGCAGTTGAGATTTGCGTTCTAAATTTGACAAGCAATAGAGGAACCAGAATGATCACTGAGGAAGCTGTTGCACTGGATGGAACACCCATAATCTAAAGACAGTATTACTGTAACAACATTTGGTTGACAGGAAATTGATTTCCCTATTTTTGTATAATGGGTTAAAATAGAATTTATAATGTAAATCTTTTGTAATAGATGTCTCCTCTTTATAAAGAGGAGACATCTACAGTAGGGGCGAACAGACTGTGGAAAAGGCTCAGTTGAAGGAACATGACTAGAATCCCTTTTGTAATATGACATATTGATGGATGAATAAAATTTTGTTTTGAACATCTTTTTCTAGTTCTTGTCTCCTGGGGAATCTTGTGAGAAGGACAGGGCCCACCTTCATCACAAGATTCACCCATTTTACTTCTGCAGTGTGTTAAGTGTGTCTTTATTCATGCTTTATTAACAGAACTATTTTTTGAATATCATTTTGCTGAAATTCTGTTTTCCCTTTTCAATTAATTGCTGCAACGTTTATTTTATCACAGTTAATTCATGTGTGTTGCAATTAGGTTTACAGAGCAAGGTGGCAGCTTGATAATCAGGAACAGGTGTTGAAGGTTCCCGCTCCGGGAATAGGGTCCTGTTCTCTGTTACAGCATAGCCAACACTCTCCTGTGCAGATTGATTCTTTAGATTCCTTTCTTTTAAGCATTCTTTGGTAGCTGTCTGCAATAGGTTGTTGTTGCTATAACACAGAGTGGAGCTTCAGTTTGCTTAAAGCAAAGTGTGACTAGTCTTTACTAAAACTTTTGTTGCTTTTAAGATTGAGTACATATAGTACGCAGTTTCCTTTGAAATAACAAGACTTCCTCGGGTTGACAATTTATGTAGCACTTTGTTGTTTAATTCAATAAGCAATTAAAGTGACCAACATTTTGGTGTCGTTGTCGGGGAAGGAAATTATAGATTTTAAAAGCACTGATGATTTTCTTGTAGATATGCAAGATGCATGAGAGGACGCAAGAAAACTAATCCTACAGGTGGCAAGGGCAAAGGAAGAGGAGGAAGAAAAACTTTCATCGATGAGATTATTTCAAAAGCTGAGACATCCCAAAGGCTAAGCTCTCGGAGGCCACAGACTCAGCACTCTCTCCAAATGGACTACCAAACAGAGGAAGTAGTGGGACCTGAAAGGGTTGTAGAAATAGTAGAACATACCGAGGAACCAGTGGAGGAAATTGAAGAACCAATAGAGGATATTGAAGTTGAGGAACCAGTTCAGGACATTGAGAGTCCAACAGAAAACACTGAAGACCGGGCAAGTGCAACAAGAAAGCAACCAATGGATGGAAACAATGAAGGAATCTTTGGTGGAGGACATAGAGGCGAAGGAAGAGGCGAGAATTCTCTCTCTACCTTGGAATTCCCTATTGAGGAACTTTCCAGAGGTACAACTCCTATGAAGAATATTCCACTCTCAGCCCTACCTAACTTCCATGGTTTATCCTCTGAAGACCCTGATGAGTTTCTTTTCGAATTTGATATATTGTGTAGAAGTTATGATTATGTTAATAATGCTCAAAAATTGAAGTTGTTTCCAGCAACATTAAAAGGAAATGCACTAAGATGGTTTATGAGCTTGGGAGGTCATGTGATCACAACATGGGATCAGATGAAGGAGAAATTTCTGGCCAAATACCAAGACTATTGCCAGACAAGAGAAAAAAGGGAGGAATTATTCAAGATGGTTCAGAAGGAGGATGAAAATCTAGAGGACTTTGTGGAAAGACTCCAGTATAATCTGCAGAGATCTGAGCACCCTGATGTAAGTAAAGATATTCTTAAAACAATATTATTGAAAGGGGTAAGGGATGATTGTTTAGATATGTTAAATATGCTTGGTAAAGGGGATATATCTAAAGAATCATATGATGAAATCGTTAACCTCTGCAAGAGGTGTTCAAGAGGAGTTGCAAATAAATCAAAGAGCAGGGATAGTACTTATTCAAGGGTCCAGAAATCAGCCAGTGGAGTAGCAACAAGAGCTGAAATAGGTAATCTACTTGAGGAATTCAAAACTGAAATGTTAAGTTCTTTTGCTTCATAGATTGATACCTTGTAGGTTAAAAAGCAGGCAGAGACAGAAGCTGCTTTGGCCATTTTCTTCCCTAAATGCAGAGAAAAAGAGCCACTGAGGGAATGCCCACTGGACAGGGTACCAATCTACACCATTTGTGAGAAGGACCATGAAACTCAACAATTCCCCTCTTTACTAGGGATAAAGGCAGCATTACAACCAACTGAGGAGGAAGCTGAAGCAGTTTATCTGCTGACACAAAGGAGGCAATGGCAACCACGGGGACAAGGTACGAACTCTAGTATGCCATTTAATAGTTGGAATAATTATCCTTCTTTTAATCAAGCAAATTACCTGCCCTTTAATCAAATTCAATACCTACCCTTTAATCAAATGAATTTCCCACCCATGCAGCAAACAAACCCTCCCTTTGTAGACCCTGCAATGTGGACTCCCTGGTTTCTACAGCAATCCTATTTTAACCAATGGAACCCAAACTGGAGAGCACAACAAACTCCATTCACAAACCAATTTCCTCAGTTCCAGCAACAACTTTCTCTCCCGTCAGGTACTCCACCGAATAATCAGACCATGAAGCCTCAGCTGCCTATACAACCAAACCCTAACCCTAATAATAATAATAAAGTTGTGCAAGTCATCGACATTCAGAACCTACCTACATCTCCTGTGCAATGTAATGATATTCATTTACGATCCGGGAGAATAGTTGAGCTGATCATTGATGATATTACCTCTTCTGACTCTGATAAGGAAGAGACAGAAAAGAATAATTTACCGAATAAGGGTGTTGAAACAGTCAAGCCATCCTCTAATAAAACTGCTGAAACAGTAGAGCCACCATTCCCGGAACGTCTAGCTCTTGCTAAGACACCTGAGCCACCTGTTTTTAATCTTCTAGGGGAACTGCAGAATCTTTACATTAAAATTCCACTTTTACAAGCACTCAGAGATGTGCCAATCTATGCCAAAACTGTCAGAGACATTTGCATCAAGAAACCTGGTAGGAAGGCTAAAGATCCCCTTAAAGTTCATGTGATGTGTGATCTAGCTGCTTTAATGTCAGGAAAAGTTCCTCTTGTAAAATATGGTGATCCTGGTGACAATACGGTCACAGTACAAGTCGGAAAAACTATTGTTTCACGAGTTCTGGTAGATCTAGGTACTGCTATAAATATTATGACCCTTGAAACTGCACAGCTGTTACAGTTGAAAAATGTAACTAGAGAGACACCAACTATCCTGGAATTAGCTAATCATTCCACAATCAAACCAGAGGGGGTCATTGAAGACCTGATCATTTCAGTCGAATCTTGGAATTACCTTGCTGACTTTGTTGTACTATAGACTAAAGCAAAGTTGGCGGGGCATCCTCTGATTTTGGGGAGACCCTGGCTGGCTATAGCAGATGCTTTTATCAGCTATAGATCAGGCTCAATGACAATTTCTAATGGATGTGAAACTAAGCAGCTTACGCTGTACCCTCATGCCACACCTATGATTAACAATGATGATTCTGTATGGTTAGACTATGAGGATAATGATACTCAACACATTTTGACCATTGGACAAGCCTTAACTCTTAAAGACACCACAGAAGATGAAGTAATTAGTAATTTTATTTCTGAACCTTCCTTAGTTACTTCTGAAACATTTAATCAGTAAACTGCAATTCTGGATCCTGAAACACAGGAAAAGTTTAGATTTGAAAATTTACCTCAAACATCAACTGCTATCTCCTCTAAAAGCATGACAGTAGAAATCGAACCTGACAAAACATTGAACATAAACCCCAATTTATCAGATGCTGAAACACAATAGCTAATGAAGATGCTCCGTGAAAATAAGGAAGCATTCACATGGGACTACACATATATGAAGGGGATCTCTCCTGAATTGTCTACTCATCGTATCTATATTAAGGAAGGGGCCCGACCAGTCTGTCAACCCCAGCGGCGGATGAATCCCAATTTGAGGGAAATTGTTAAGGAAGAACTTCAAAAGTTGCTTAATGCAGGGTTTATATACCCCATATCTGATAGTGAATGGGTTTCTCCGTTGGTAATAGTACCTAAGAAAAACGGGAAATGGAGAGTGCGTGTAGATTATAGAGCCTTAAACAAAGCCACTCAAAAAGATCATTTCCCCTTGCCATTTATTGATCAGGTGTTGGACAACTTGTCAGGAATGAAATTCTTTTCCTTTTTAGATGGCTTTAGTGGATATAACCAAATCAAAATTGCGCCCCAAGATCAAGACAAGACCACTTTTACTAGTCCTTGGGGGACTTTTGCTTATAGAGTTCTCCCATTTGGACTATGTAATGCTCCAGCAACGTTTCAAAGAGCAGTGATAGGAATCTTTTCTGATATTCTTAATGATTCTTTGGAGATATTTATGGATGATTTCACTCCCTATGGTGTGAATTTTGAAGATGCATTACAAAACCTTGAGAAAGTACTTAAATGATGCATACAAGCTAATCTTTCCTTGAGTACCGAAAAATGTCATATGATGATGAACGAAGGAATTGTACTAGGACACTTCATTTCATTCCTTGGGATTCAAGTGGATCCATCCAAAGTACAGGTAATTCAGACCCTTCCTATTCCTAAAACACAAACTGATGTAAGAAGTTTTTTAGGACATGCTGGATATTACAGAAGATTTATCAAAATTTTTCTAAAATAGCTTCTCCTTTGTTTGTGTTACTTATGAAAAATGTTGAATTTAAGTGGACTGATGCCTGTCAGAAAGCATTTGATGAACTTAAGCATCAGTTGTCTACAGCTCCTATTCTGAGGGGACCTGATTGGGCACTTCCCTTTCATATATCCTCTGATGCTTCGGATACTGCAATTGGAGCTGTCTTGGGACAAGAAGAGAATAATCTTCCTTATGCTATCTATTTCATTAGTAAGAATATGACCCCTGTTGAGCTTAATTACACAGTTACTGAGAAAGAATTTTTAGCAGTTATTTATGCTATTAATAAATTTCTACATTACATTACTAGTTATCCTACTTTTGTTCATGCTGACCACTCAGCTATAAAGTATTTAATGAATAAATCTGTTACAAATGCTCGAGTTACCATTTGGTTATTTTTACTACAAGAATTTGATATTACAATTGTGGATCGACCAGATAAAGAAAATGTAGTTGCTGATTTCGTTTCTCGGATAAAAACTGATGATAATACTCCAGTAGATGATTCCTTTCCTGATGAATACTTGTTTGCAGTATCTGCTTAATCACCATGGTATGTAGACATTTCCAATTACCTGGTTGCAGGGAAGCTACCATCACACCTATCACATTGGGAGAAAAGAAAGATCATTCAAAAAAGTGCTCGGTATAGCTGGATAAGTGGGTGTCTTTTTCATACGGGACTTGATCAGGAAATGCGAAGATGCATTAGAGAAGATGAGGTTTATGATATATTGAAGGCTTGTCATGATGGCCCTTGTGGTGGGCATTTTGCTGATAAGAGAACAACACATAAAATTCTCAGGATGGGTTATTATTGGCCCTCACTTTTTAAGGATGAAAAGAAATATGTCAGGGCCTACGACAGTTGTCAAAGAATGGGCCAACCTAATCATATATATGAAATGCCACTGAACCCTCAGGTAATACTTGAACCCTTTGAAAGATGGGCTCTAGACTTTGTAGGGCCCATCAATCCTCCATCCAAACAAAGAGTTTATATATTGGTCTGTACAGATTATATGACTAAATGGGTGGAAGCTAAGGCACTTATTAAAGCTAATGAAGAATTTGTTTTAACCTTTTTATTTGAAGAAATCTTCGTTAGATTTGGAGTACCTAGAGAACTAGTCACAGATGGAGGACCTCCTTTCAATTCTCATGGTTTTAAAGCTACGCTTCAAAAATATCATATCAATCATAAAATGACTACACCTTACCACCCCCAAACTAATGGTCAGGTGGAAAGTACAAATAAAGTCATAGAAGTTATTTTAACAAAACAGTGAAGGAGAATAGGAAGAATTGGTCTCAAAGACTGCCTGAGGCATTATGGGCTTATAGAACTACCTAGAGAAACACTACAAGTTTTTCACCCTATGAATTGGTTTATGGTAAAAGTGTTGTTTTTCTTGTGGAATTTGAAATCAAAACCTTAAGAATTGTTTTAGTTGTTAACCTTGATTTGACTGATGCACAGACATCTAGGTTGCAGCAGCTATAGGAATTGGATGAAAAAAGGTTGGATGCCATCCATCAAACAACTATGATTCAGCAGCAAAGAACCAGGTGGCATGATAAAACTATTAAGCATAAGCAGTTCCAAAAAGGCAATTGGGCTTTATTATATGATTCCAGGTTTGAAAATTTTCAAGGGAAACTACGAACAAGGTGGCTGGGACCTTACGAGATAGATACTGTTTTTCCCAATGGAACAATAAGGCTCCTAACAATTGATGGTTCTAGAACTCCATTGTTAGTAAATGGGTATCGGCTTCATCTGTACCAGCAACCAATTTCTAAGGAGGATTTTAAGGCCACTTGCATGGAAGATTCACATTATATCTTTTTGGGGGAGCCTGCTGCCCCTCATTGCATTTAATCTCTACATTATATATTCTTGTATTATTATTAGATTAGATTACTTAACTAATAATCCCTGTTAAGGGCTGCCATGTTACAATTTATTATTTTGCAGGTCTTAGATTCGGAGGCTGGCTGAAGGAACAATTGCATTGCAAGAAGGATCAGGTTTCAGTTTGGGAAACATTACCATTCCACCTCAATTCATAATCCATCTCCTCATACTACCCTTCAGCAACATTTTCCTATTTTTCTTTAAACAACAACATTTTTTTTTTCCTGTTGCTGAAACACCAATTTCTCCGTTGCTGAAACACCAACTTTTTCCTATTTTCTCCATTGTTTAAACACCAACTTTTCCCCATTTTCTCCATTGTTGAAACACCAACCTTTTCCATCTTTCCAAAAAAGCATCAATTTTCCCATTTTTTGTAATTGAGGAATCAATTCCTCTCAAAAACAACCAATACATATCACTTTCCATTGAGAGAATCAGCCATTCATCCTGATAATTGTGTTCCTTCACTATGACCTCCTGTCACTGGAGAAAGCATTTCATATAAATACCCTCATATCTTACAACCCCTTTTCATAACCATTGGTGATCTATTAACGACAAGATTATACTTTCAGCACAACAATCGAAGGTAAAACGTGAGGTATGCATGTTTATGTGTAAATATTAAACTATAGTTAATGAGAAGATTCTGATATGATTGCCAAAATTGTTGTACATTCAAAACTTATCATTTTAGCCGCAGTCGGGGGGAATATCAAAAACTTGCAATCATTACCTGATATGCCAATCACCGTCATTTTTACTACGACCATGTCTCGTCACCCCGTCTCTGTCTTATTATGTCATAACCTCATTTGCAATATCTTACTCTGTCTCAGCTGCGGTAACTCGGCTCTGTATTGTGCATTTTACTGAACCGGTAACTATGGGAGGTAACGCTGTTCGAAATGAACCTGGTTCAATGGCTCTATTGGAATTACACCCAGAAGCATATCAAATTTTTCTGCAAGCAGGCTGGGTGGACTATTTCTGAAGGCTCCAGGAATTTGATTCTCAGCAAGTCCTGGAATTCGCACGTAATTTAAAGGAAGGTTACTCTACTGTTCAGGGAGTGCGAATTCCAGTAACAGAGGAAGATATAGCGCAGGTTTCAGGATTACCAGCCGATGGCATTCGTTGGTTCAGTCGTAAACACATCATTCTGAATGCACAGCAAGATTTTCTTCTACCTGGGGAATGGGTCGAACCTAAAGGCAGGGGTGTTGCACTGCATTTGTTACCACCTCCATAGCCAAAGGTTGCAGAGTTTGTCAAGAACTACCTCACCTGAGAAGGGAGTTACCAGGTAGTGTACCAGCATGACTTTGTGTTGTTGAATCATTTAAGACATGGTCGTTTATTAAATATGCCATACTATCTGCTTGGGTGTCTAAAGAATATGTCACATTATTCCACGAATGCAAAGTACCCACTCCTCTCCCTCACTCACCATCGCCTGGTTCAACTTTTAATCCAAAGGGGCTTTGCCCTGCAGAATCCTCCTCCCCTTAATAACCCACCCCAGGAAGCTGTTGAAGTTCCTCAACTAGCAGCTGAAAACCCCCATGAAGCTACTGAAGTTCCTCAACCAGCAGCCGAAAATCCTCAAGAAACTGCCGAAATTTCTCAAGCACAACCGAAACTCCCCAATTAAATGCTGAAATTCCCTAGCCACCCGTGACAGTTAGTCTAATTGACCCCTCCATTGCATTAACCCCACCCCATAATTTACCTAGATCATCCACTCCCACTGTCCATATCCCTAGCAATGATTCAGACGATGACATTCCCCTTGCTAAGCTGAAAAGGAAAAGGCAAGAAAAGACTATGCCCCCATCAAAAAGATGAACAAGGGCCTCAATTAAAGAAGCTATCACTTTTGATGTCCCTCCTACCCTAGAGAAGGCTACCCATAAAAGAAAAACCATTGTTTTTCCTACCTCCTTACCTCGAAGACGAAGGAGGACGTCTTCTGAAGTAGCAACAGAGACCACCACCCCAAATTCCCCACCCATTATCCTAAAACCCCATACCCCACCAGACCCCGAATCCTTACCTTCCTCACCCTCGGGTACCGAAATGCAAAATGTTTAGGATTTTGTGACATCATTCCTTTCAGAAGATGCAGCTGCTCCACAAGAACCAGCTGCTGATTTATCAAAAGTAGACACCCAAGACGATGTACAGCATGTAGCTGTCCCACAAGAACCAGCTACTGACTCAACAGGTGTTACACAAGAACCACCTGCTGAGGAACAAAAGATAGACGACCTAGAGGTAGCTATCCCACAAGAACCAGCTACTGACTCAACAGGTGTTACACAAGAACCACCTGTTGAGGAGCAAAAGATAGACGACCTAGAGGTAGCTGCCCCATAAGAACCAGCTACTGGTCCAGCAGGTGCTACAAAAGAACCACCTGCTGATGATCATGATCAGGAAATAGATCAGGACGTAGCAGCTACTGACTCAGCAGGTGTTACACAAGAACCACCTGTTGATAAACAGGAAATAGATAATCAACATGTAGCTGTCCCACAAGAACCAGCTACTGGCTCAGCAAGTGTCACACAAGAACCACCTGCTGATGACCATGACCAGAAAACAGACCAAGACTTGGCTGCTACTGACTCAGCGGTTGATACACAAGAACCACCTGCTGATGAGAAAAGTGTAGATAACCAGGGTACTGCACGAACTGTAGCTGTTACAGAAGAACCAACCACTCAGTCGGCTGATATGCAAAATTCGCATGTTCAGGAGGATATAGCTGTTACAGAACTAGCTGATGACCCAACAGTTGTCACACAAGAACCACCTGCTGAGGATACAAATAATGAAGCTGCCACCAAACAACTTGAACCAGCTACAGAGACTGCAACTGCTACAGAAGGCCCTGTCACGTTAGCTTCCCTTCAACAAGAAAATGAGTTTCTGAAATCTGAGATTGAGGTTTATAAGCAGGAGTTAAGGATGGCAAGGGAAGCTTATGAAAAAGAACTTAATCTGTATACTTTAGCTCAGGTAGCATCTGCAGCTGAGAAAAGTGCAGAAAAGGATCGATACAATGAATACATGTGCAGCCAATGTGGTGATCTCTATTCTCGAGCTGGTTATAGGATAATCGAAGTCCCATTTCCTAGATCCACTCCTGCATTTACTCCTGTTATAGTTAAAAAGGAACGCCCTGCTGTTACACAAGAACCAACAGGGCCTTCAAAGATTTCTGAAGAGGAAGTGAAACCGAAAGTATCCCGGCCTACCCTCGTCATTAAAACTAAACCAAAGTCTGCAAAGACGGTGTTTACCCAGACTGAACCTCAGTGTGCAGCAACTGTCTTCACTCCAGCCTCAAGCATTCAAGAACTCAGGGATATATGGAAGAAAGAGTATGCCCTGTCACAAGAAAAGGCATTACAGGAACATAAATCATTATGGTAGAATCATGTATATAGAAATTGGGAAGTTCTGGAACAGTTCCATGCACAACACAAAGAAAATAAGGAGTTGAAGACTAGACTGTCTCTTATCTTTGAGTTAGTTCAAAGACTTCTGGCCACCAGGAAACCATCCTTTAACTATTTTGTGTTTCTAGCAAAACACCTAGCATTCTTCCAAGTAAAAGCAGTCAGAGATGGACGACCTCATGAGGTGTCTACACCCCAGCAGTTTATTGAAACCTTTGCAGCAGCATCAGTCAGTGAACAAAATCTATTATGTGAACTCTATCTCCATAATGAAGCCATGCCGGAGGATAGAAAGCTTAATTTGATTCCTGTGGCTGGTGACATTCAGATTAGAGCCTTTAGCTCTTTCATGGCCAATCAACTCACGTGGCAAAACACTTTCCTTTCACTGAAACATAATAAAGAAAATCGCCTTCTGTGGATCCGAGATGAACCACAGAATGCTGTTGTTTTCATTGCTGAACATCATCGGGTTATAGGAGAACCATGAATGACTGAGAATATCAGAGAATTACAGGCAGCAGTGTTAAAGGAGTGTCAACAGTATGTCAAAAATAAAGGACCTCTTGCCATACAGGCAAACAATCTATTCTGGGAACATTGCCCTAAGGAGAGAAGGGAATACCATCCCTTTAACCCTCTTAATATTCATGTAGAAATTTCACGAATACCTAATTACGTTAAATGTGTTCAACAGTGTGGCGAAAAATGGTTGGGTTATCATTTTCATTTCCCGCTTCTCTGGTTTCCAGTACAACAATATAAGGCCTACTTCAAGGTGTCCAAAAAGGAGGAGCTTGCAGCATGGCAGATATTACAAAGTGTCCAGGGCTTTAGAAATTCGGTTGACAACACTTTCTATACTTACTGTATAAGTAATTTCCACTGTACATCCCAGTACTCCGACTCAAACTCAGAGTAAATGTTGCATGGGGACATGCAACTGCTTCAGTTGGGGGGATGTTAGGACCTCATATTGTCCCTTTTTGACCATATATTTTGCCATGATATCATCCTTTTCAACTTATATTTAAAATTCCTTGTTAGTGTTTTAACCCAATTATCTCAAAGGTATGCAATGATTCTTCTCATCACTATACGTTTAATTATTTAACATATAATCACGATATCTTCATAGTTAAGCTTTAAATTGTTAAGTTGCTGAACAGTTAAGTATGATGTGCAGTCCGCATTGCTAAAACTGCCTGAAGTTTGCAAGACTATTTTTGCAATTGCTGAAACAGTAAGAACGGCACGTAAATCTCGAAGCTGAAACAATTGAGATTTGCGTTCTAAATTTGACAAGCAACAGACGAACCAGACTGATCACCGAGGAAGCTGTTGCACTGGATGGAACGCCCATAATCTAAAGACAGTATTACTGTAACAGCATTTGGTTGACGGGAAACTGATTTCCCTAATTTTGTATAATGGGTTAAAATAGAATTTATAATGTAAATCTTTTCTAATAGATGTCTCTTTATAAAGAGGAGACATCTACATTAGGGGGGGGAACAGACTTTGGAAAAGGCTCAATTGAAGGAACAGGACTAGAATCCTTTTTGTAATATGACATATTGATGGATGAATAAAATTTTGTTTTGAACATCTTTTTATAGTTCTTGTCTCCTGGGGAATCTTGTGAGAAGGACAGGGCCCACCTTCATCACAAGATTCACCCATTTTACTTCTACAGTGTGTTAAGTGTGTCTTTATTCATGCTTTGTTAACAAAACTGTTTTCTGAGTATCATTTTGCTGAAACTCTATTTTCCCTTTTCAATTAATTGCTACAGTGTTTATTTTATCACAGTTAATTCATGTGTGTTGCAATTAGGTTTACAGAGCAAGGTGGCAGCTTGATAATCAGGAACAGGTGCTGAAGGTTCCCGCTCCGGGAATAGGGTCCTGTTCTCTATTACAGCATAGCCAGCACTCTCTTGTGCATATTGATTCTTTAGATTACTTTCTTTTAAGCATTCTTTGGTAGCTGTCTGCAATAGGTTGTTTTTGCTATAACACAGAGTGGAGCTTCAGTTTGCTTAAGGCAAAGTGTGACCAGTCTTTACTACAACTTTTGTTGCTTTTAGGATTGAGTACATATAGTACGCAGTTGCCTTTGAAATAACAAGACTTCCTCGGGTTGACAATTTATGTAGCACTTTGTTGTTTAATTCAATAAGCAATTAAAGTGACCAACAAGACCGTCCTTGTACAGACAAGGCATCACCATTCTGGCCCTCCATATTTTTCCATCTCATCTCCTATGTCAGCAAGGCTGAAACTATTTCATCAAACTGCAAGGCAGTTGCATTGATACCTATTGCAATAACCAGACTATCCCACGAATTTGGTAGAGAACACAACAAACTGATGCACTTATCTTCATTTGAAATTTTTAATATCAACAGATGCTAACTGACTTACCAGAGTATTAAATGCATTCAGATGCTCTGTCACCAAGTCTCCATCTTTCATCCTCAGGTTATACAACTTTTTCCGCAGGAACAGTTTATTCACCAGAGACTTAGATTGGTACAAAGTCCCTAACTTGTCCCACAAAGCCTTCGCCGTAGCTCCCCCTGATACATTTAGCAATACTGAATCTGAGACACACAATCGTATTGTTCTCTTTGCCTTCCGATCCAACTTCTTCCATTCTTCATCAGAAACTCCTGTTGGTTTAGTACCCAGATCTACCACGATCCAATGATCTTTATCCACCAACAGATCCTCCATATTGAGTTTCCACAACTCAAAACTCTGACCATTAAATTTCTCGATCTCTATCTTTCCACTGCTCGCCATCTTCTTTCACCACCAAAATCGATCTCGCAGATATCCCACTGAATAGGGTCTACCACAGGCCCGAGCGAAACCCCTCAACAAAAAAGGCGTCCCCTTGAAGCCAAAACTGTTCTGATACCAAATATAGGTTTAAACCCCGTACAGAAATTACTTGCATACGAATTCTAAAACACAGAAAATAAACAATGCGAGAGCATAACACATAAAACACATATACAAAGATATTTTCCCCTGGATCCCAAAACCGGGACTACCAGCTTGATTTTTTCATTATGTTCCTTTTAATGTTACAATACATATTTATACATGCCGAAGCATCCAATACCATGGACCGAAAACCATTGTGTCCAAAAAACATGTGTGAAAATCATGCACAAAACCATAGGTGGGTTCGCCCAACCTAACATAGGGACCAAAACCAAAATTTTCCAGGGCGCTGCCCCGAACCCCATAAAGTGGGGTTACGGGTACACCTCAAACCCCCTGTGACCCCCTGCCCCCTCCCCGTTACACAATTGGCGCAACGAAGGGGGTGCTCCGCCCCGCCCCTCTAACCCCCCAGTTAACTACATGGGCTAGTCATGGAAAGAATATAACACAACCCAACAACATTATAGTAGGGTGATATCGATAAAAAAAAAAATAGTGTATAAACCATAATAATAAAATAAAAAATTATTGTGTATACATCATAATAACGCAAAGACGATTCATGACTTCAGATAGTCAACATCTTAAATAAATAAAAAGTTTTTCATTAAGGAGTTGATTATGTCCATCCAACCCTTGAGAGAAAAAGTCTTAATCTTGTTTAAGCCATTCAGCTAGTCTATAACAATCCAAAAATCCTCATAAATATATAAGGAAGAGACATTGAAAGTGATACCACCCCGTTCAAGAGACTAACACAAGATGCGTTCCTCTTTAGTATTTAATCCCTCACCCATGTTGAGTCAAAAGCTAAAGATATATTGTCCAGTAAAACCAAATATGCACCTCCTCCACATACATTTTCCTCTAGGCCAGCTATATCAAAAAAATCCCACATTTTCAACGAGTGGAGCATGAGGAAAAATAGAGCATTGAGATTTAATATCACCTCCTCCACAAACATTTTCCGGTCTAAGTCCATCAAAAAAATCCCACATTTTCAGTTAGTGGAGCATGAAGAAGAACAGGGCAATGTTGAGTGATAAAAGGTGTCTTTTTAACTCCTAATTATTTTCACATTAATTGTCGACCTAGGGACGATTTTTTATTTCAAGAGTGTACTCAGTCTGAGGCGGTCACTTGCTCAAGAGTAATGTTTTGCAGTATAGTGCTTAAAATGCAAAAGTAAATGAATGCTTGAAATAAAATCTACTTACAATTAAAAGAAACTTAACACTCTAAAACTTAAATCATTCACTCAGAAAACTACAACAATTTATCAGTCAAGGATGTAGTAGTGATAACTCTTTCCTCTGTCAACTGATATAAATGAAATCAAACATAAACATGATCCACAATCTGAGAACTTAGACAGCTATAGTCAATGTTCTTTACAGTTGTTGATCTTTCAATCCACACTAAAGCAAATAACTGGAAATGGCAATTCAATTGGAAATGCTTACTAAAACACACTTGTTGCAATATCAATTAAAATATTAAATCAAATCCTTGCAGAAAAGAACAATGAATAAGTCTATTGAAAAACTGAACAGCAAAGCTTAACTTTAGTGGAAATGAATTGAACAGCAAAGCTCATCTTACAGAAATGAAATATTAATGGAAAGGAACAGTAATACTAAATTATTGAAGATGAACAACAATGCTAAATGGAAATGAACTGTAGAGCTAAATGAACAACAATACTAAATGGAAATGAACAACACTACGAAATTAATAGAAATAAGCAACAACACTAAATAAGCAGCAACCTGTAATGCACGGCAGAATCTGAAGTGAATAGCGAAGCTTTATAACCAAAATGAACAGCATAACAATTTAAGTTGTAATGAATAGCAATCTTTGTTATGGTGGAAGAAAACAACAATGCGATCTAATTGTGATTTCATGCAAGAAACGATTTCAGGAAAATGTACAAGAACAGGAAGTTAGAAAGCAATGCAACTCAAAAGCAATGAAAATTAAATCAAACCATCACACGACTGGAACTGAAAATAACGGTACAGGTAGCAAGTGGATCCACCAGGTTCAAGCCCTTAGGCGCCAGTGAAGCACCGCCGAACTTACTCCAATATCAAATAATGGAGCAACAACTCTTTTATTGATTAATCATCAAATTGTGAAATCATTACAACAGCAAAAGCCTTGAGAATTACAATGGTAATGCAACAGTCCCCCTTTCCTCCTATCCTATCCTATCTCTAATAATCCCTAACTTAATTTTTCATAATCTATCCCATCATGAATCATGAATCCCCTTCTCTGATCTCTGTTTTCATTTAAATATAGAGAGAGCAGAGAGCAGTTACAACAGAGATGATTACAATATGATTCTCATTAAAAAATTGGATTGCTCACAACAAATTGATAAACAAGATCCTATCTGGAATATATCTTCATCAATCATTCAATAAGAACAGGTCGAATTTGGCATTGCAGCTAAGATATTTTGGAAAACGGCCACAACAATGACTCTGAGAAAAATGTCTTCAGAGAACCTTCCGTTTCTCTCAGTACGGATCGAATTTGGGAAAAATACTCATTTCAAAACTAATTTGGTCCGTTCTGGACAAAACCCACGTTTTGGATTTTCTAAATTCTTCTCCATTTTCCCAAAACATCCAATGAAAAATTGTCACTTCTTATTCCAGCGAATTTCTGAGTTGGAATATTTAATTATGAGCTGGAGATCAAATCTTCAATTTGGAAAATATCTTGGAAGCTAAAATGGTGAAATTTTTTATTAATAAATCATAATTGGTAAAATCATGCATAATAATCAATTTATTAAAAATAAAGGAGAAGAAACAATATTTATCCATAAGAGTATAAATAATTATAAGATAGAACTATATGATAAATCATGATAAATGACATGATAAAGAATGGTAGAAATGGATGAAATAGGTGTTAAAAAGTGATAATAATAATGACATATTAATAGCCCAACATACCCCCAAACTGAATATATTGCATGCCCTCATGCAACCCAAGACTGAATATATTGCATGTCCTCATGCAACCCAAAGACTTTGTGTTAACCAAGCAATGAATTCTTCCTCAAATAATAAATATTCAATTTTAGCAATGTTGATGAAGGTGTAACAATTTTTTCATTGACGTTCAACTTATGTGTATATGAAGTTGTAGCAAAATATGATATAACAACAAACTTCATTAACCATTTTCTAAAAAATTATAAACCAGATTTTGCTGAAATTTTGCAAGTAGATTTATAATATATTAATGCTTTTATGATCCAAAAATCAGATCGTTTTGATGCACGGATCATGAGATATAATAAAAACGGTTGTAGGTGAGAGAGCATGATTTCTGAAATTGTATGAACTAATTTAACATGAAATTATCTGGGTTTGTGTATTTTAATGATACGTCTGTGTTATCCAGAAATCATAAGAATTGAGTTCATAGTTTTAATAATATATGGAAATCAATTTCTGCACTATAAAAAAATGAAATTGTATGCCTTAAATGAGAAAGAAAGTAGAAAACATCCATTATGCGTAGCAATACCTCCCCCAAACTGAAGAATTAGCATGCCCTCATGCAATGCTAGAAAACAAATTGAGGTGGTCGCTACCATCTGTTGAATTCTATGCTTGGTGTAAAACAACGTGGAATAAGGGGGTGTCGAGAATGAATAAGAAGATCAATGGATGATAAAGACATGGTCATAAGAAAGAAAGGAATGAAAGCAACACTCCCCAAACTGAGAGATGATATGTCTCTGAAAAATGGGAAGTGGTAAAGATGTGGAATGAATGATGATAAATAATGCTCAATGGATTTTCATGAAATTCTCCTAAATTCATAATAAATCAGAAAATTATACTATTTTACCTCAAGTTTTACCTCCAAAAAAAATGTAGAATGACATGTATGGACTGGCATTTGTTGAAGCTGATGTAGGCAGAGTTGGTGCTGAAAGTGATGCAAAAGGTGGAATCCAGGCAAGCACATCATGTCTGAACAATTGTTCGCGTTCGCGAGTTGCTCGAGCCGCTTCTGTTAGTTGCAATAGTGTGGTCATGCTTCGAATAGAGTTGCCCCCCATACTTTTTGTTCTCATGTAAACAAATCACTATTTTGCATACAACGTTCTTGAATCCACAGTGTTAGTTTTGAATAGCAACAGATAAGATGCATGCAAAAATTTCAATCAGAAAAACTTTTGTATACATGCAATACTAATATTTTTTCAAATCAATAAGTTATAGCAGAGTGCAGTAATCATATCGCATTCTATACCATAATGCATACATTCCCCCTCCAATTGGAAAAAGGATTCCATGACCATAAAGCATATGAAAGATGTTATGCTGACGGCAAGACAAGGGAATGAGCAACACAACAGTAAATGAAGCACAGTACACATATCAATGTTATAACATCAAGAGGTATGGTTATAATGTGTTGGGTCCCTATAATACTAGTGATTACCCCATTACTATTGTAGTTATACCCCTTATTTATATTGTTGTGCCCCTATTACCCCCATATTGTTATTTTTGTGCCCCATAGAATCCCTCTATTGTTATTTTTGTGGCTTTATATTATTATTGTTAGGTCGGCTGGATTATATTGTGACTCCTTAGACTCCTATATATAGAAAGGAGGTTTTGTCATTTGTATCATCCAAGAATTGTTCATTTATGTAATGTAAAGGAGGTTGCCCCCTCGAAGAGGCTGAATTCTAAGGCGTTGATCTATCTTTTCTATCTTTTCTTGAGCTGGTTTCATAACATTTGGTATCAGAGCTTTGGATTCTAGGGTTTCGCTGCTCCAAACAGGTCATCGTGGCATTTTCGCTATAACTTTTTTTCTGTGACGTTTCAGAAGTCGCAAAAAAAACCCATTTGAGAAGAAATCGCGCTGAACCTTGGGTCCGAATTTCAGATTTTTGCGCGATATTTGCGGAGATATGATCTGAGGAAGTTGGTCTTTTTGCAGACTCCTGAATTACATTCAAAACAGGTGACCTGGGGAAAATCGTCATAACTTTCTCTCTGGGGATCGGATTGAAATTTCGTAAGAAGGTACAGAAAGAGGACGGACTGTAGTTTCTTGTGTGTGTGTTTCAGATTCAAAGGTTGAAACAGTGACTCGTGGCACGTCGTACAAGTTCGCTCTACTGAACCAGTCTAAAAGCAAGTCACTGTGGGAGATTTCACATAACTCTTCCTTGGAGAATCCAATTTGGCTCAGACTTGTGGCATTGGAAAGAGGACGCAGAAGGCTACTACAGGTAGCAATTTCAGAACTGGATGATCCGAAATTACAGAGATACATCAGATTCAATATCAGGCTTCTATAAAGTGAAAAAAGGTGTGTAGTTTTTTTTTTAATTTTTGTGTAAGCTTGGTTTAACGGAATTCAAAGGGCATAGTAAAGCATTATTATCGGTAACTGATGCCCCGAGGAAAGAAAATGCAAACACCTAGTAAGGAACCTGAAAGCTCTAGCATGACTCATGAAGAAGAGGAAGAAATGCTACATGATATATCAAAATTACAAGAACAAGTGCAACAAATGTCACGCTCACAAAAGCTAACAGAAGCTAAGATAAGTGGCGTGGAATCTAAGATAAATGGCGTGGAATCTAAGATAAAGGGCATGGAAGCTAAGATGGATGATTCGAAGACAGATTTGAAGAGAGACATGGCAGATTTGAAGATAGATTTGAAGACAGACATGGAAGAATTGAAGAAGTTGCTACAAGAAAGGGTCACTAATGGTGAAAAGGTAGTAAAGGAAACTCATGATGAGAACAAAAGAAATGTTAATCATGATTCCATAGACTCTAATGTTGGATCGAAGAATCACCATATTCCAAAAATCGATATGAGGAAGTTTGATGGCAAGGATCCCGCCACATGGATATTACAGATGGAGCAATTCTTCGATCTCAATAATGTGCAAAACACACAAAAGGTACGTATGGCAACTGTATATTTGGAACCAAATCAGTTTGTATGGTATCAATGGCTTTGCTCTCGTAAACAATTTATCACTTGGGCAATTTTTACGGAAGAATTGATAGCACATTATGAAGATACAAAAAGCAACACTTTTTTTAGCCAATTGATAAGTCTCAAACAAAAGGGTTCAATAATGGAGCACATTGAGGAGTTCCAAAAATTGAACATAAGGGTAAAAGATATTCCAGAGGAGCATAGGATTGATGTGTTCATAGGGTCTTTAAAGGATAATATCCAACATGATGTTCGCCTTTGGGAACCTGATTCATTAGAGAAGGCATTCAGGTTAGCAAGAAAAATGGAAAGCAAAATTATGGCAACCAGGAAGCATACCACTCACAACTATAAAGACGGAAGTGTTGTTGCCCCTAGTCTTCCACAACCTATAAGGTTGACACCACAACAATTGGAAGAAAAAAGAGCAAAAGGGCTTTGTTACAGTTGTGATAGCAAATACACTAAAGGTCATAAGTGTGCTGAGAAGAAATTATTCTACATAGATTGTGAAGAGGAAGAAGAAAAGGAGCAAGAAAGGTCAAAAGAAGAAGATATACTCCAGGAACAAAGCCTAGATGAAGAACAAATAAATCCGACCATATCTTGTAATGCATTGGCGGGAATTACCACTCCTCAAACCATCAAGATAGAAGGACAAATCAAGAAGAAAAAGGTAATAGTGTTGATTGATTCAGGAAGCACCCACAATTTTATTCATTGTAGGGTAGCAAAAGAATTGAATTGCTTCCTATATCCAGCACCAGAGTGTCAAGTGATGATTGCAAATGGAGGAACAATAAATTGCTCTGGAAAGTGCCATAATATCAAGCTATCCATGGGAGAATATGTATTGACTAGCCCAATGCTTTCCATTCCAATGGGAGGTGCTGATGTTGTACTAGGAGTCCAATGGCTACAATCCTTGGGTACAATAGCTTTTAATTTTCAAGAACTTTTCATCAAATTTTCTACGGAAGGAAAGGAAGTTGAATTAAGGGGTATTGCAGGGAAACCAGGAAAGATAATCAGCTCTAATGGTATGACAAAGCTTCTAAAAAAGGAGCAAAGAGGTGTAATTGCACAATTATGTTCGCTAGATGTTTCCACATTGGAATCATCTATTTCTCCAGATCTCCAAAAAGTCCTGGACAATCATTCCAAGGTATTTGAGACTCCCAAAGGTCTCCCACCTATGCGTGATCATGATCATGCTATTCATCTGATTCCAGGAAGTGTTCCTCCAAACATCAGGCCGTACAGATATCCCTATGTCCAAAAAAGTGAAATTGAACGTATGGTTGCAGAAATGCTAGAGGCTGGTATAATTCAACCGAGTCAAAGTTCTTTCTCAGCTCCAGTAGTATTGGTGCACAAGAAGGATGGATCATGGCGCATGTGTCCAGATTATAGGGAGCTCAACAAGCTCACTATTAAAGATAAGTTCCCCATTCCTGTCATTGATGAATTACTGGATGAATTGCATGGATCAATTTACTTCACCAAGTTGGATCTTCGTTCGGGATATCATCAAATCAGAATGAAGATTGAAGACATTCCGAAAACGGCATTTAGAACTCATGAGGGTCATTATGAATTTTTGGTCATGCCTTTTGGCCTTACCAATGCACCTTCAACATTTCAAGGTTTGATGAATTCAATTTTCAAACCATTCCTTAGAAAATTTGTGTTAGTATTTTTTGATGATATACTAATCTACAGCAAGTCTTGGAAGGATCATGTTGAACATGTTGACAGGGTGCTACAACTATTGGAGGAGAAACAATTATATGCAAAAAGATCCAAATGTTTCTTTGGAGTCCAGGAGGTGGAATATTTGGGTCATATTGTATCTCATGAAGGAGTTAAGGTAGACCCTAGCAAAATTAAAGCCATTAAGGAATGGAAAATCCCCACATCCATAAAGCATCTGCGAGGATTTCTTGGGTTGACAGGGTATTATCGCAAGTTTGTTAAGAATTATGGGAGAATAGCAGCACCTCTAACAACATTATTGAAGAAAGATTCATTTTCATGGACTCCGGAAGCAACAAAGGCCTTTGAACATCTTAAAGAGGCAATGTGCCAAGCACCGGTCTTAGCTACACCGGACTTCACAAAAACCTTTATTGTGGAATGTGATGCTTCAGGAAATGGAATTGGTGCTGTTCTAATGCAAGATGAAAGACCCATTGCTTTTGAAAGTCGTCCAATCAAGGGAAAGTTTTTAAGCAAAGCTATTTATGAGAAGGAAATGTTGGCAATACTCCATGCACTTAAGAAATGGCGACCCTACCTAATGGGAAGACACTTCAAGGTAAAAACGGATCATGATAGCCTTAAATACTTTTTAGAACAAAGATTATCCTCTGAAGAGCAACAAAAGTGGGTCACAAAGATGTTGGGTTATGACTTTGAAATCATCTACAAAAAAGGGAAGCAAAATGTGGTGGCAGATGCACTCTCAAGAAAGGATGAGGATGTGGAAGCATTGTTGTGTGCCATTTCTATTATCCAACCAGATTGGATAAACGAAGCAAGGGAGGAATGGAAGAATGACGAAGAAGTGTGGGCACTTATTCGAAAGCTACAACAAGATTCCAGTACTTCTGATACATTTAGCTGGCAAAATGATTCGTTATGGTACAAAGATCGCTTATACCTCTGTAAGAATTCCCAGCTAAAACAAAAGATTCTTATGGAATTGCACACTTCTCCCTTAGGAGGGCACTCAGGATTTTTAAAAACTTACCACAGGGTTAAGAAGGAATTTTTTTGGGATGGCCTTAAATCAGATATTCAAAAGTTTGTGGCGGAATGTTTGGTTTGCCAACAAAATAAAGTTGAAACAATTAAGACACCGGGTCTATTACAACCTTTATCCATTCCAAGCCAACGTTGGGAGGAGGTTTCAATGGATTTTATCACAGGTTTACCCAAGTCTGAGGGAAAGAGTGTCATCATGGTGGTAGTTGACAGACTTACCAAGTATGCACACTTTTGTGCATTATCACATCCATTTAAAGCCAGTACAGTTTCTACTGCATTTATGGAAACAGTTCAAAAGCTACATGGAAACCCAAAGATTATTGTAAGTGACAGAGATCCCATTTTCACTGGAAATTTTTGGACAGAATTATTTTCTTGTCTTGGTACTCAGTTAGCTCATAGCTCATCTTATCATCCTCAATCTGATGGGCAAACTGAGATAGTAAACAAATGTTTGGAAGGATATCTTCGTTGCTTTGTATCTGATAAACAGACACAATGGGTCAAATGGTTGCCTCTGGCTGAATGGTGGTATAACACTTCCTTCCATACAGCAACAAAAATGACCCCATTTATGGCACTTTATGGGTATCAACCACCATCCATCACATCATATTTAAGAGAAAATTCTAAGGTTCAGGCAGTGGAACATCACATCGAACATCAACAACAAGTCCTCCAACTCTTAAAGGATAACCTCGTGTTGGCACAAAATAGAATGAAACAACAGGCAGATCAACATCGCAGTGAAAGAAGTTTTGATGTAGGTGATTGGGTATTCCTACGGCTACAACCATATAAGCAAATGTCCCTAAAGCAAGCTAAGAAGGATAATAAATTATCACCAAAGTATTATGGTCCGTACAAGGTGTTGCAAAAGATTGGTACTATGGCATACAAATTGGAGCTTCCTGCAGCTTCTCGATTGCACCCAGTTTTCCATGTTTCATGTTTAAAGAAGGTTATAGGTGACAAGCTCCCAATTCAAACAATATTGCCAGAACTTGACGAGGAAGGAAAAATTATATTGGAACCGGAAGCAGTCACAGAAACAAGAACTCGACAGCTACGAAATCGATCAATTTCAGAGTATCTTATCAAGTGGAAGAACTTATCCGCTGAAGATTCCACATGGGAGGATGAGAATTTTATGCAGAAGTATCCAGAACTACTCAAGCGTTGAGGACAACACTTTTTTGAAGGAGAGGGGCATGTTGGGTCCCTATAATACTAGTGATTACCCCATTACTATTGTAGTTATACCCCTTATTTATATTGTTGTGCCCCTATTACCCCCATATTGTTATTTTTGTGCCCCATAGAATCCCTCTATTGTTATTTTTGTGGCTTTATATTATTATTGTTAGGTCGGCTGGATTATATTGTGACTCTTTAGACTCCTATATATAGAAAGGAGGTTTTGTCATTTGTATCATCCAAGAATTGTTCATTTATGTAATGTAAAGGAGGTTGCCCCCTCGAAGAGGCTGAATTCTAATGCGTTGATCTATCTTTTCTATATTTTCTTGAGCTGGTTTCATAACATAATGAGAGCAGAGTGTGTAAAGATTGTTATGAATAAGAGATAGGATGCTTTAGATTGATGATAAGCTATGCGAAAAATAAAAGGACAACAATATTCCAAAAAGATGTTTTGCTAACGATATTCTAACTGAAAATGATGCGATTGATCAGAAAACAATTTCTCATGCGTAAAGGTTCAAAAACAGGAAAAATTAAGGAAATAACTTCTCCGTTAAAAAGAGAGAATAAGAAAAAGGTATTATAGTAATAATTGACGATAAGATATAACTTCAATATCATAAGCAGAGCCTCTGCTGTCAGCAGGCTTCCATAGCCTCGGCAGGGTTGTTTTTTAACTTGTATGAGCCAAGATCCTCAATTTATAACTAGAGAGTTCCAGTGTTGTTCTACAAAAGAGATCAGTGTGCTGGCGTGGTAACTAGATAATGACACTACCATTCACTGGGATGTAGCAAAGGTGATCAGGTCGGCTCGTGACGAGGCCTCCTGTTCCAAAGATAATTTGACTATCCAATGGATCATAACCCTGGTGTGGTGGCCATAATGGGAATGTCACTTTGTTATAGCCTTATGAACATGGTAGGTTGGCTCGTAATGAGACCCCCTATCCTCCATCTGTGAACAAAATTTTGTTGTTATGACACATTTTTATGATAAAAAGATGGAGGCTCAGTACTCCTTAAGAGTAGGGATGGTGGAAGAAGTTGAACATGTCAATAGAAAAAAAATATACCCATAATATCATTTAGTATAGACAGAGAAGATTATAGCCAGGAAGAGTGGAACCAGCATGGTATTAATATGATCAATCAGTATCATGTACAACAGAAAACAATGCAATAAAGTAGTATATAAATAATTGCGTCCCTTTTGAAAATAATATATCATCAAGGAGCAGTCATGTTAAAGATCATAATGTTAATGATATTACTTGCTTCAATAGAATCCATAATTCTTGTCCTCATAAAAGTAGTGTACTTCATGCCATGAAAGGGAATCAGTAAAATGTGGTTGAGATGAACTAGGAATAATCTCACAAGAGGAAGGAAGGGTTGTTCTAAAAAATACTCCCAAAACACTCAAAAAAGTGTTGTTCCTTGTAGGGAACAACAAAGTAAAATACAAGCAGAAGTGTTTTTCAGATATATCTGAGCAGATGAGGTATGATGGATATCAGAAGTTATGATTCCATTTCATATCATCAAACATCAGGTCTCCATCATTTGTCGAGAAGTCATTCCAAGGAACAAGCCATTCACCACACATAAGGGATAGTTTTCTTCCAACTGTGTTTCCAGGCAAGTAAAGATGAATTTGATAAAAGTGAGAGAGTATTTTTTCCATAATTGACTTACGAAATAAAAACCTCTTTTATTTTTTTCACAGGTTTCATGGTTTGGGAGAAATGTCGAAAACATCATTTGCCTCGGGAGGGTTAGTGCACCTTTGGAGTGACCTTGGTAAAATCAATTTTTATCCTATATGAGATCCCCAAATGACTTGCTTGATGCGTCAACCAATAAGTAGACACAAATATCTTTCCAATGAGCTATCATGAGCTCAATTTGGAGTTGAGGAAGGCCTTAAAAGGTTGACTGCAACATCACTATGCATTTCCGTAGCCTCATTCTGCTCATTTTGACCAGTCTTGGGAGATTAGACTTTTGACATGGCAAATGAATTCCAAATTGCAAAATTCAAGATGTTCTAGAAAGTATACTCGACAAGATTTCTAAAGAGGTATTGTGCACTCAATTTGGCTAAAGGAAAGGTCTCCAAAATCAGGTGGAAAGCGGCGCTACGTTTTGACCAGTTTGCCCAAAAATTGTTGTTCCTTTGAAAGGAACAACAAAAATGTGAAACTGTTGTTCCTTTGAAAGGAATAGCAAAAATGTGAAAGTGTTGTTCCTTTGAAAGGAATAGCAAAAATGCGGAAGTTCTGTTCCTTTGAAAAGAACAACAGAAATGCGAAAATGTTGTTCCTTTGAAAGGAACAGCAGAAATGTGAAAATGTTGTTTCTTTGAAAGGAACTGCGAAAGCGCTATTCCTTTGAAAAGGAATAGGAAAAACGCACAATTATACGAAGTGCTATTCCTTTGAAAGGAACAGAAAAAATATAAATTGTGCAGAACTGTTGTCCCGAAAGAGGGACAATTGCTATTCCTTTAGAGGAACAACAACTATTCCTTTAAAAGGAACAACACAACAAATGTGGGCATGCAAAAAAAAACGAATTAGTTGTTCACTGCATTGATGCCGAGGATGGGTTACAATTTGAAGGAAGCAACACCTGAAACACAAAAATATAAGAGAAATAAAAAAAGAAACAACATTTTATTTAAAAATAGTATGTAAATAAATAAATTAAGTTACAACAGCTATGATGTTATTTCTTAAGGCAAGGAAAAAAATGATCTCCTTGAAAAATGTTTTGGCAGCAGAGACATGACATGAATCTTCAAATTGAAATCAATTCTTCATTTCTTCTGTTATGAATCCATTTGATAATGAGTTGAATGAAATTTTGATGGGACCAGCCCAAAGTTCCGCACAGTTCTGCACAACAAATATTTTAAATAATACAATATTACATTAATCACTGATTAAATGATTAAATAATGATTTTCTTGTGGACTTAACAGTTGTGGTTAACGTTTAATCTTCGGATGATTCTGGACTTTGTTAAGGTGGCATTTATGACAGTCTTTAATATCACTGTGCTGGTGGTACTTACCTTGGTTTGCGTTTCCCGCTCCTCGGTCTATGCCAAAACCCTTCCTCCTATTGTTCATCTGTCATTTTTGTTCTGTGTTTCTACTGTGCTGAGGGTTTGGTCTAGAAGTTTTTTTTATGCTGCAAATGTATGATATTAAGCTACGACTCTGTGTGCGCTGGTCATGGACTACTCTGCCTATGAGTGTGGCACCTACATTTATCTGGGTGACTTGTGGGCTCGACTCCTTGAGCACAGGGTGATGACTCTGCTCGTTTGCGTAGAGAAATAGTCACAGTATGTCCTATTTAGTTGCTTGGCTTGTTCTCGCTTCACTGTTATTGTTCTTTAATGGTTATCCGACTGATTAGAGTTGATTCATGTTGTGCATGCTACAGGTCACGTCTACAGTGGCCTCCTCCTGTTCACGATTTCACTTAGGTAACTTAACTCTCCATGATTTTTTTCTCCTCGTCTTACGCTGGTTCTAACGATCTTGGCTCCTCCGTCTCAGGTTGTCACTGTGGCTTGTGACTTCTGGTTTTGCTTTCTTCTTGCGCAGCCAAAACTCTAGGTAATTTCTTTCCGCAATGTACTAACAATTCTCTACCCTTCGTTTATTTCTTCCAGTTGACAATTGGCTAACAGTCTTGCCCTGTTTCGGTTGTGCAGGTCGGGGTTTGGTCCTTGGGCATGCTTGGTATGAATGCCACGGTCCTTGTTCTGGTAGGCTCTGCCACTGTCTCGACTTATTTTCTTGTGCTTAGTTTGTGTCAGTTTAATGGGATTGAGTCCCAGTATTTCTTTGTTAATATGCCTCTATCGTCGCTATGCGTCCTAGGTTGTTGGCACAAACCCTCGTTTGACTCTGCGAAATTTTGTAAAGTTACAATGATTTTGGAAGACTGCCTGAAGGCTGTTCGCAACTCTCTTCTAGGGTTCCACTGGTTAGTTTGGATTGATAGTTGTTTATTGTATACAATTATATATGTTTATGTATGTCTTTCTGGAACTGAAACCCTCGTCTAGGGTTCTAATGGCTAACTCGGCTCTTTAGCTGTTCGTTGGCTATCTCCGGACCTTCTGTCATATGTATGCGAATATATATATATATATATATATATATATATATATATATATATATATATATATATATATATATATATATATATATATATATATATATATATATTGTTCTGGAATGAAAAGAAATCACAATGTTTTGGTTTATGTCTGTTACCTCTGTCCTGGGGTTTTATTACCAACGTTCACATGCTCGCCTTTGCTCGAACTGTTTGGAATTTCACTTGTCTGTTTCGGTCGTGGTCTCTCTTCGTGGACTACCAACCTTCGTTCTGGAAACTCGCATGCAATCCTTGTTGTCTGCGTGCTGTTCTTTTAGAAAAGAAAATAAATGAAATAGTCTGCATGCACCATGTCTGCTATTCTAGTTGTTCAATGATTAGGAAAAACAATAAAGAAATATTATAATGGCTGTTACAGATGGATTCGAATGAATAAAAATTGTCTGCTCTGCTTTTTATTACTTATGCTCGTACGCTGAACCTTCAGAATGATTTACAATCTTCCATTTGTACTTTTTGTCCACAGTTATCTGAACTGTGCGTAGTTACTTTTCAGTTTCTATTCTATTAGTTATACAACTGTTTATGCATTCGGTTCTACTTGCATTGCAAGATTTTACATTTGACATGTTTGTTTTTTTCCTAAAATGAACGAAACAGTTATAAAACTATTGTTTATTAAAGACAAACAAGACAGTGACCCTAACTGACTAGACTATTCCCTAACTGATACTGAAATTAAAAAGAAACAAATTCCTACATTCTACTTTGACTATTTAAACATAAAGAAACCAATCACTGATAAAACTTTCCACCTTGGCGGAGACCAACACCCGGTCATGGTGCCCTTAGCTGGATGCTCCTGCATCAGGCTCCCAGGGTAAAAGGAAATCATGACTCCGGTCCATGAGTTTCTCAACTGAAGAACCCGCCTGCTCTATCTGCTTGGCATCAAGCCACGAATTTTCATGGATAGGACGATTTTTCCACTTGACTAGATATTGCAGATACTCCTTCCATCGAGTTCGTTTGGCCACCTTAGTGTCGAGGATTCTCTCGATCTCGGGAGGCTGAATGTAAGGCATTTGTCTCATCCAAGTTTCACTTCCATCTTGGGTGTCCCATGTAGGCCACGTGGTTCTGTTTTCTTCTTCTGGATCAACAGTGTAGGGAAACAGGTCTGCCACATTAAAGATGGGTGAAATGCCTATTCCTGGTGGCAGCTGTATTTCGTAGGCATTCGCTGAAAATTTTCGGAGAATTTTGCAGGGACCTATCTTCTTGTACTTCAACTTATTGTATGCACCTCTAGGGAAACGTTCCCTGCACAGATGTGTAAGGAATTCATCCCTTACATTAAACTGCACTTCTCTCCGTTTCAAATCTGCTTGTTGCTTGTATTTTTGACTGTTGTCCTGCAATTTAATCTTCACCTGCTCATGCAAATCTTTCATCACGTTAGCGAAATCTTCCCCATCAACACTTCGCCTTTCCTGCTGTCCTAGATCTTGCAACTCATGCACTCCGCGAGGATGCATGCCATACAAGATCTAAAAAGAACTACAACCCGTGCTGCGATTAGGCGAGTCGTTATAAGCGAAATCTTCCTAGGCAAGTACTCGATCCCACATCCATGAATTTTCACCAATCAAGCTTCGTAGTAGGTTCTCCAAACTCCTATTTACCACCTCTATTTTCCCGTCGGTCTGCGAGTGATAAGCAGAGTTGTAACTCAACTGTGTGTCCATATTCTTCCACAAGGTGCGCCAAAAGTGCCCTGTAAACTTCACGTCCCTGTCAGAAAGAATAGACTTAGGCAAACCATGTAGCCTGACAATCTCTATAAAGAACAAGTGGACCACGTGAGTGGCATCGCTGGTTTTTCTACAAGGGATGAAATGTGCCATCTTCAAGAACTGGTCCATTACTACCATCACTGAATCATAACCCCACTGTGTCCTTGGTAGACCCAAGACGAAGTCCAAGCTGACTGAGTCCCACGGTCTACTTGGAATGGGCAATGGTGTGTAAAGTCCTGTGTTTTGACTATGTCCTTTTGCCAACTGACACACTTTACATCTGGTCACAAATCTTTGTACATCCCTTCACATTTTTGGCCAAAAGTAAAAATGGCTGAGCTATTCTAATGTCTTGTCTATGCCGAAATGTCTGGCTAGACCTCCACTGTGCTTCTCCCGAATGATATTCTCTCTCATCGAGCAGTCAGGAATGCATAACTGTCCTCCCCTAAACAACAACTTCTCCTACAAATTATAGTCCAACCATGGACTATTGTCCCTCACCAAAGGATTCTGACATGCTTCGTAAGCCTCCTTAAAATCTATGTCAGTCTGATACAAATCTTTCAAGTGCTCAAAGCCCAGCACTTGTATAGTACTCTCCTGCAAGAGTAAGGCCCTCCTACTCAACGCATCCGCCACCTTGTTGGCCTGCCCGCTAATGTGTTTCAACACAAAGGTGAAACTCTGCAAATATTCAACCCATTTAGCATGTTTGTGATTCAGCTTGTGTTGTTGCATCACATACTGCAGTGTAGAATTATCCGAGAATAAAACAAATTCATTCCCCAACAAATAGTGTCTCCAATGCTTCAGCACTTGGATGACAACATAGAATTCCTTGTCATACGAAAAATACTTCTACCTGCTTTCATTCAACTTCTCACTGAAAAATGCAACAGGTTTATCCTCCTAGCTAAGTACAACTCCAATAGCTGTACCGCTTGCATCACAGCGAACCTGAAAAAGCTTTTTAAAATCTGGCAATCTCAGGATCGGTCTCTCTGTGATCTTCTTCTTTAGTAGCTGAAAACTCCTCTCTGCTGCCTCGATCCAATGAAAAGGATGACTTTCCTTTTTGATAGTGTCCAACATAGGTGCGCAGATTTCACTGAAATTTCTTATAAATTTTCGGTAAAAACTCGCCAGCCCATGAAAACTACATACCTCAAATAAGATTTTCGAGGATGGCCAATTGACTATCACTGAAATCTTCTCTGGATCCATCTTCAGCTCGTTTTCTGCTATTACGAAGCCCAAATAAACTAATTCTTTTTGCAGAAAAGTACACTTTTCCAGATTTATCAGTAACTTATCCTGCTGCAATTTTTCCATCGCTTTTCAAACATGTCGAAAGTGTTCCTCCCTCGTCTTGCTGAAAATTAATATGTCGTCTAGGTACACTATTACGAACTTCCCAATGTTTTCTTTCAACATTTCATTCATTAACCGCATAAAGGTACTGGGTGCATTGCTCAGTCCAAATGGCTTTACTAGCCACTCATACAGTCCCTCCTTAGTCTTGAAGGTCGTCTTCCACTCATCCCCCTCTCAAATTCGAATCTGATGATACCCACTCTTTAAACCAATCTTAGAAAAATATGCTACCCCACTCAGGCAATCTATCATGTCATCCGTCCATGGCAGTGGAAATCTATACCGGATGGTGATCTTGTTGATGGCGCTCGAGTCTGTGCACATCTGCCATTCTCCTCCCTTCTTGGGAGCGAGAACTGTTGGAACTGCGCAAAAGCTCAAACTCTCCCTTATCAGCCCTTTATCTAGCAATTCCTGCACCTGTTTTCTAATCTCCTCATTGTATTTAGGGCTCATCCGATATGCTGCCTTATTCAGCAAACTTGCTCCGGGTATAAAGTCAGTATGATGAATTATGCTTCTTTTAGGGGGCAGTTTATCTGGCAAGTCATCCATCACTTTATCACTAAACTCCTGCAACATCTGTTGGATTTGTGTGGGAAAATCTGACACCTCTGTGTGTAGCAGCACCGTCTTTGCTCTTCTAACAACAACATAGCTCACTTCGCTATCTTCAACTTGTTTCAAAAACTGCTTTCTGCCCATTAACAACACTCTCATCTCACTTGTTCCCACTGTCTCTTCCTCCTTGATGGGCACAAGCGTGTGCTTGATCCCATCTTTGAAAAACTTGTAACAATTTGTCTTCCTGTCATGAACCAACTTCTTGTCATACTGCCATGGCTTGCCTAGTAGTATGTGACATACATCCATCGGCATTATGTCATAAATGACCTTATCCTTATATCTGCCGATATGAAACTCCACTTCGCATTGCTCATCTACCAGCAACTGATGGCCTTTTTGTAGCCATGATACCTTGTAAGGAGTGGGGTGTTTCAAACGCTTCAACCCCAACTTTTCCACCATCTCCATGGCAACCAAATTATTTGTACTCCCACTATCAATAATCAGCTTACAGCACTTACCGTGTGACTTACAAACTGTCCGAAACAAAGCTTTCCGCTGAGTTTGTTCAGCTGTTTCCTTGGCTGGTTTCAGCAACACCTTGTTCAAAACTAGGGCTTCCCCTGTTTCTGGCACATTTTCTACTTCTTGGGGAAGTGCCTCTGCTTCTTCTAGCTGTGCGACATACACACCCCTCTGTCCAACTTGTTTCGCCTTAGGACACTCAAAAGATCTGTGTCCCCACTTGTGACACCTGTAACATTGATAACCAGCTCCTCTGCCTCGGCCATTTCCCCTGCCTCGCTGATATGGCCTACCACCTCTCGTGCTGTCACCTTTTTTTGCTATTCCGAAAGCTTTGGAACTGCTGCCTTCTTCATTACTGCTAGTAGTTCGCCCTCTGCCATAAGATTGTCCTCTTCCTCTGCCGGTTCCCCATCCTCTCCTGGCATTTTGTTTTCTGGCGATGTTCTCCTTTGCCTTCATAGCACCCTGATATGCTTCTTCAATGTTTTTTGGGGAAAGAATGCTGATTTCATCTAATATTTCTAACCTTAAGCCATTTACATACCTGGTTGTTTTCTCTGGGGTGTCCTCTGTATAACCGGCCCTTAAATTCACTCGGTAAAATTCTTCAGTGTACTCCCTTACTATCATCCCTTTCTGCTTCAGATTCTACACTTGCCGATGTAGTGCAATCTGGTAATCCTTAGGCAAAAATCTGCCCTTCAACTTGGCCACCATCCTTGACCATTTCTTGATCAGAAACTTGTTCAACCTCCTTCTCTCTATTTGGACATTGTCCCACCATAGGGTTGCGTGTCCCTTCAACTTTGTCGCGAAATTGACCCTCCAGTCTTCACTGACCAAACCCTTCCTCCTATTGTTCATCCATCATTTTTGTTCTACATTTCTACTGTGCTGAGGGTTTGGTCTAGAAGTTTTTTTTTTGCTGCAAATGTATGATATTAAGCTGCGACTCTGTGCACGCCAGTCATGGACTACTCTGCCTGTGAGTGTGGCACCTGCGTTTATCTGGGTGACTTGTGGGCTCAGCTCCTTGAGCACAGGGTGATGACTCTGCTCGTTTGTGTAGAGAAATAGTCATAGTATGTCTTATTCAGTTGCTTGGCTTGTTCTCGCTTCACTGTTATTGTTCTTTAATGGTTATCCGACTGATTAGAGTTGATTCATGTTGTGCATGCTACAGGTCACGTCTACAGTGGCCTCCTCCTGTTCATGATTTCACTCAGGTAACTTAACTCTCCATGATTTTTTTCTCCTCGTCTTACGTTGGTTCTAATGATCTTGGCTCCTTCGTCTCAGGTTGTCACTATGGCTTGTGACTTCTGGTTTTGCTTTCTTCTTGCGTGGCCAAAAGTCCAGGTAATTTCTTTCCGCAATGTACTAACAATTCTCTGCCCTTCATTTATTTCTTCCAGTTGACAATTGGCTAACAGTCTTGCCCTGTTTCGGTTGTGTAGGTCGGGGTTTGGTCCTCGGGCATGCTTGGTATGAACACCATGGTCCTTGTTCCGGTAGGCTCTGCCACTGTCTCAACTTATTTTCTGGTGCTTAGTTTGTGTCGGTTTAATGGGATTGAGTCCTGGTATTTCTTTGTTAATATGCCTCTGTCGTCGCTATGCGTCCTAGGTTGTTGGCACAAACCCTTGTTTGACTCTGCGAAATTTTGTAAAGTTACAATGATTTTGGAAGACTGCCTGAAGGCTGTTCGCAACTCTCTTCTAGGGTTCCACTGGTTAGTTTGGATTGATAGCTGTTCATTGTATACAATTATATATGTTTATGTATGTATTTCTGGAACTGAAACCCTCTTCTAGGGTTCTAATGGATAACTCGGCTCTTTAGCAGTTCATTGGCTATCTCCGGACCTTCTGTCTCGTCCCATAGTGATTAAAGTTAACTAAGCTGGCTGTTGTACACTGCTATTAATATGTCAAAGTACATATTATCATTACAGAATAAGACTCTAACCAATCAGAATGTAGAAAAATTAGATTTAAAAAAAAAATAAAAAATAAATAAAAAAATAAATAAAAATTCAAAGGTAAAAATTAGATAACATCATTTAATTTTTGATAAATTTAAAATTAATGTCAACATCAATGTTTTTTGAATAGGTTATTACCTTGCTATGGCACAAAAAATAATAATAAAATAAAGGGAGAAAGAGTATGTCGAGACAAAAAGATAAAGATTTATGACCATAATATTTGTTGTACAAGAAAAGTTAAGCTGCAGCATTCAATAAAACGCCTATAGATATAAATATATTTTTACATTCAGGATGAGGTTTCACTTTACCCTAATTTAAAAAGGCTCATAAATGTAATACGTAATGACTAGTACCTATGTTTTCTGGATGCTTTTCAGAGGCTTGTTATCATAACTAAAAGCATGGAGTACATGCCATTCTTACTTTCATTATTCAACTTTCTAAATGCAATGGCCTAGCATGCATACTCTATGGTCACACGAGATATCTTCATAGGGGTAATATTTTTTTTTCCTGTTTTAGTTCAGTACTGATCTGTGTATAAAATTATCTTCTCTTATTTTGGCTTCTTTCTAACATTGTAGGTACTATTGGGTCTATTATGGGAATGATCCAACTCATCGTGTACTTCATCTACAGAAATTCAAGGGTGGTTTCACCTTCATCTGCTGAACTTTCTGAAACCAAACATGACAACCATGCAACATTGGTTGTTGTGGCAGATGAGAAAAAGGTGGTGGTCGAGAAATTAAATGTGATCACGGTGGAGATTGATATGGAAGGCCAAGTGTGAATTTAGTCTCATCATTTCTATATGTCACCACAGATCGAATTCTATTTATTTGTGTTTGAACATTTGTAACCATAAAATATTGAATTGCGACTACTTACCAATAAATCGCACCGACGGAGTTTCGGTCGAAGGAAGAGCATGCCAGACATTTTAACGTGTCGCCTCTTGCAAATCTGACCCTATTAATCGTTTAATAATTGAGCATATTGCAGTGAAATCTATTTCATAAATGAGCGTAAATCCATTTAGCTTTTTTCGGTGGTTGAATTGGAACTTTACTATACATATACCCAAACATAAATAAATAAAGATGTAAACATAGGCGTGGCTGGCGACACTTAAATTTGATGGAAATGGTACTTATGCAATGCTCCATACTAGAACCTTTTAATGAATAAAAGGTAACTTTGCATGTAATGACCGGCCGATGGAGGGATATTAAAAACTTAACAAAAAAAGAATTATGTAATTTATTTGTGGTGTGTCTTCTCACAGCAATAAAAGTTAATTAAGCTAGGTGTTGTACACTACTATTAATATGTCAAAGTACATATTATCATTACAGAATAAGACTCTAACTAATTGGAATGTAGAAAAATTAGATTTAAAAAAATAAAAAAATAAATTAAATTTTTTTCAAAAGTAAACATTAGATAATATCATTTAATTTTTGGTAAATTTAAAATTAATGTCAACATCAATGTTTTTTGAATAAGTTATTACCCTGCTATGGTAGGGAATAATAAATCCTTAATAGTTATGTTAGAAGCTGTAAGTCTGGAGACCAGCCCTCACATCTCATTTCAACATATGCTTTATTCACTATGACTTGAATTTAAATTGATTGTAGTTTTGGAGAATATTTTGAAATTTAATGAATAATAGATAAAAGCAAAGTTAATTATTTGATTTTATTAAATTTTAAAATTTTATTATATTATGTTTCACCATATTATTTATAATTTTTTAATTAAATTTTAAAATATTATTAATTTTATTATATTATGTTTAACTAATAAATTACATTTGTTTTAATTAAGGTTATGAGTAGGGTAAATTTTCATTTTTTTTCAAGTTGATATTTAAATTTTTTAAATTTTTTAAATTTTGTTTTTTTATGATTGAATAATCAAATTTTCTTTTGTTAATTATAAAATTTAGATATAATAAACACTGAATTGTTCAATCAAATTAAATTTGTTTATATATTTAAAACACATTTTAAATGGTTGGTTGATAGCTTGAGAATGCGAGAAGGCGATGTTGCTCCTGCTAGGGTTCCTGCGTAAACCCTGCTGCCCTACTCCATTGTGCTCACTGCTCTCCTAATTCTGCTTCTACGCTGACTCTTTCTCCATGAATCCGCCCTCTGGAGGGGTGGGCACGGCCCCTCTCCCCTATCAGTCCCTCTTCTGACATTTCTGCAAGCGCAGACACTCAGGCCAGTCCTTGCTCCACCCCACTGGTCGCTCATGACATAGATCCTGCCATCGACAACGCTGGTGGCTCTGCTGCAGGTTCCGCGGCCGCCAAAGACAAAGGCATTGACCAGAATGCCTCGACGTCACAGCCAAAGGCGTCTTCTGCAACATGCATCCCCAAGTCTGCAGAAAGAATCAAAATAGATCTCCCCAGTCACCGAATCAATAGCCAAATCCAATACATGAGGGATCATGCACTCATAGGCAAGTTCCTTGGATTCTGGCCAACTGAAAAGGCCTTGCAAGGATGGATCGCCTCCAAATGGAAGCCTAAAGGACAAGTTACCCTGCAGCTCGGTCCCAAGGGCTTCTTCACTACTACTTTCAACTGTCTGGAGGACAAAACTCGTATCTTTGAGGGAGGCCCGTACTTCTTCAACTCTGCAGGCCTGTACCTTCGTGACTGGATTGAGAGGTTCAATCCAGACAAAGAAGATTTCAACTGGGCTCCAGTATGGATCCGTTTGTACTCACTTCCCCTGGAATACTGGAACGAGGAGACCTTAAAGGACATAGGAAATAACCTAGGGGTTTTTATCAAAGTCACTGAGGAAACTAAACTCCGAAGATACACCTCCTATGCCAGGATCTGTGTACACATGCATCTGGACAAAGCACTCGTGGACTCAGTAAGTCTATTTCATGACGATTTTGAATGGATCCAAACAATAGACTACGACCATGTTCCTTTTCGTTGCAGGAAATGCCATGAACATGGCCATCTTTTCAGGGATTTCCCACTGAATCTTCAGTCTAAAGCCCCTGTCACTGAGATGAGCAAAGATGCTGAGGGATTCACAAAGGTCTCCAGTAGAAGAAAGCATGCCAAGAAATCTCCAGTCGCCCCAGATAATCTAAAGATTCCTGAAACTCGGAACAGTTTCGAAATCCTGACTTCTCAAAATAACATGGAGGATCACCTTTTAAACCCTCCTTCAGATCCATCTCCTTCTTCACCCCCCCTCCTCCAAAATCTTCAGCTCTGCTCTCAGCCTCCGATCTCACCAGCATCCCCGCCTCTACCTCCTCTGATAAAAAAGATCTAGATACAACCCTACAGTCTTCCAACATGGAGATAGATGCAGCTCTAGCTCTCAGAATCCATCAAAAGTCAAACAAGGAAGAACATAACATACCGATACACATGGATGAGGAACCAGAAAGTGTAGATCTGGGAGGTCTGGACATTCTCAGCCTGGAAGCAGCGTGTCGACAAAAAGAATTCAGTGCTATACCCCCCGGGAAATAGAAAGACTTGAAGTAGTTTTAGCCAGAGCATAGCATAACAAATGTCTTGGTATTCAGGCAGGTAGTCCTTGGGATGGAAAAAAAATACTGAAAGACACGAAGAAACGCGGGCGCAAAATGGATCTGCAGAGGACCATTATTATTGGAGAAATGCTGGTGGAATCAGGTAGATTTCCCAAGCTGACCAAGTTTTTCAAATCTCTTCCCCACTGTTCCTCATGAAGCACATCTCATGGAACGTGAGAGGGCTTAATAGCCCTGCAAAACACAGAATGTTAAAAAATATGATCCAGCAAGAAAAGCCTTCATTAGTCTTTCTACAAGAAACAAAATGCAATAGCACTGCACTGGAAAAGATTCTAAATAAAGCCTGGTCAGGAAGCCACTCAGTCTCAGTGGATGCTTCAGGGGCCTCAGGAGGGCTAGCAATTGTGTGGAACCCTCAAGTTCTCTCCCTTCAAGATTTTCACGCCTCACACTTCTTTATTCAGACAACCTTCCACCTAATCGGGACCAATATCCATGGTCATCTCTCTAATGTGTATTTCCCACAAGATTTACAAAAAAAGTTGGATCTGCTGGACACACTCACAGCTCTCAACTCTGATAGGAGCTTTCCCCTTTGGATTTGTGGCGGTGACTTCAACATCATCACAGCTTTGGAGGAAAAATCAGGAGGAAGATCGAGGTTGGAAGGTGACAGCATCGGCTTCAAAGACTTCATCCATAGAAATCAGTTAATGGACCTTCAGACTTCTAATGGTATGTATACATGGACCAATAAAAGAAGGGGACCACAGCATATAGCTTCTAGGTTGGATCGATTCCTTATGTCAGATAATGCCATTCACCTGGGTGGGGACTTTCATGCTTCCATCATGCCTCAAGTGGGCTCTGATCATTAGCCCATCATGCTACAATGGTCACGTCCAGGCTCTAAGTGCAATGACCTTTTCGCTTCGAATCCTTTTGGTTTTCTCATCCTAACTTCAAAGAAGTAGTCACCGAACCCTGGAAATCCTTCACTCCCCCTGTAGGAGCCAAGATGTTCTAGTTTCAACAAAAGTTAAAATACCTTAAACACGTTCTCAAATCATGGAATCACACTCAGTTTGGTAACATTTTTTATCATTGGAAAGTGCTGGAGCAGCAAATGAATACACTACAACAGTGCATTATCTCTGAGGGAAGAACGGAAGGCTATGCGCAACAGGAGCAGGTCTTATTAACCCAGATTGAAGCACGAAGGCAACAAGAAGAGACCTTGTGGTGACAAAAATCCAGGATCAGATGGCTAAAGGATGGGGAGAAAAATACCAAATTCTTTCACAGGTCTACCATTCAAAGGAGAATGCATAATAACATCACCTTCATTAATAATTAGCAAGGGGAGCGTCTGGAGGTTCATGAAGAAGTGGAATAGGAGCTCAAAGAGTACTTTCAAGACATTCTTCAGGAGCCCCTGGGCTGCACAAATCAGGCTATTCGATCTATTACGCAGCACATTCCTAAAATCATCACTGCGGACCACAACACTATGCTTCTCCAGCCTATCTCTATGCAGGAAGTGGAGGACGCAATGGCCCAACTCAAGGATGGCAAAGCGCCTGGCCCTGATGGCTTCACAACCAACTTCTTTCATGCTTTCTGGGAGCATATCAAAACAGAGGTCTGGGAGCTCGTGGAAGAATCACGATCGATGCACTAGATCCTTCCTTCCCTAAACACGACCTTTATAGCGCTCATTCCTAAAGTGGAAGAATCCAATACACCTGATAAATATAGGCCTATTGCACTCTGCAATGTAATCTACAAACTCATATCTAAAGTCTTGGCGAACAGGCTCAAACCTCTTCTCCCTCTCCTCATTTCGCCAGAGCAGACAGGCTATGTAGAAGGGTGCCAGATTCTGGACGGTATCATTCTCTCACATGAAGTGATCCACTCCCTCAAGATTCTAAAAAGCCCAGGTATGATTTTCAAGTTAGATCTTTCTAAAGCCTTCGATAAGCTCAACTGGACCTATATTAATCATATATTACTTGCCTTCAGCTTCAATGCTACCTGGACTCGATGGATTATGAATCTCATTTCCTCCCCCTCTTTCTCCATTCTTCTTAATGGTTCTCCTTCCCCGCCCTTTCGTCCTTCCCGGGGTATCCGTCAAGGCGATCCTCTCTCCCCGTTCCTTTTTGTTCTCATGGACAAAGGACTTAGTCGCCTTCTTCATTCTGCTATCAATTCACACTCTTTAAAGGGCATTTCTCTACATGGTCAACCCCCCATCTCTCACCAATAGTTTGTTGATGATAATATGCTTTTCGGCCATCCATCAGTTCAAGAGGCTCTGCGTTCAAGTCCCTGCTCAATCTCTTCTCAGAAGCTTTTGTCACCACTATCAATGCCTCCAAATCCCAACTCTTCTTCTTCCATACTCCCATTATCACCCAGAAAAATATAGCCAGGATTTTGGGATTTCTGATAGCCATGCTTCCTTCGAAATATCTTGGAGCTCCCCTGTTTGATTCAGCCATTAAACATGCTTCCTGGAGAACCCTCCTTGACAAATTAGAAACCAGGCTCTCCTCCTGGACCTACCACTCGCTCAACATTGCAAGCAGGCTTATCCTAATCAAATCTGTTCTCCAAGCCTTGCCTCTGTATTTATTTTCAATCCTGGCTGCCCCTAAATGGGTTCTTAAAAATATCTGCAATCTTCAAAGAAACTTTCTTTGGGGTTCCTCAGGCCACAACAGAAAATGGGCTCTGGTCAAATGGACGGAGGTTTGTCTTCCGAAGTCAGCTGGTGGGCTTGGTCTGAGGGATCCCCTCCACAGCAACAACACCATGGGCGCTCGCATCTGGTGGAATTGGATCTCAAAACCGCATACTCCCTGGGCACGTCTCTGGCAGGCCAAATATGCTCCAGGCAGTCCAATGGAGGATCTCATCCGCATCAGCACGACCACCCCTGGCTCGCTGATTTGGAATGCAGCCAAGCAACACAGTGCCTTTATTCAAGCGCACAGCTTCTGGGAAATCCACTCGGGTACCACTGCAAGATTTTGGGAGGACTCTTGGCAACAACTTCCCAAACTCGCCTCTCTCTTTCACAAACCTAAGTGGCAAGCAACTATGCAGCAAAATGATCAAATCCATGTCCATCAATTTTGGCAGTAGCAATCCCCTCAAGGTTTTCAACTTTGGAGAACAGCTAACACCTGGCAGGCTAACTGGCAGGAGGAAACTTATGAAGAGATCGATCAAGAGCTCAAACTCAGGAAAATTAAACTCTCTGATCAGAAGGACAAAGTGCGATGGGGATATACTCCCAAAGGT